>CAUYUJ010001113.1:1517552-1815052 GCA_963575745.1 Prorocentrum cordatum | reverse complement strand
GCGCCCGCGCAGGAACATACGGACAAGCCACGTTGCAGGAGGCAGGCGCCGGTGTCGAGGTGATGCTGGCGCATAGCTGCAAGCACCTGGGATCCATGGTCGAAGCCGCAGGCAAGAGCAATGTCGCCATCGCTCACAACGTGTAAAAGTACCGAGCGGGGCGCGCGCGCCAATCGGGCGCACCCTGAAGCATGGACGATCTGTGCCGCGTACCCAGGGGCTACTGCACCTCGACGCGCTGGCCACCACGCGCCTGCGCTACTGCGTGGAGACGTGGACCCCACTACCACCACAGCAGCTGGCACGCTTGGCGGGCGCCAGAATTCTCGGCTAGAGGCTCGGCCTCAACATGGGAAAGGGAGACGAAGACCACAGGCGATGCAGTGGTTATCCAAGCTGAGCGGCCGCCGCTACTAGTCGTGTACCGAGCCCGCCAGCCACGGAACCTACAGCGACTACTGGCATACGGGGCCCTGGCCCTGCTCCAGACGCTCACGCCGAAGGAGCGATGGATTGGAGCTCGCAACTTCGCGCCGATTCCGGGTGTACAGCGCGCCGCACTTTGGAGCCGAACGGGGAGCAGAACCACTGGGAGGCAACCCAGTGTATCGACCCAGCGAGGAAGGCACCCAATCACTTCCTGGGCCAAGAAGCACGCGCAACGCAGCGGGCGACGTGGCGTGAACTGGAGGAAGCTAAACGTCGGGAGTGGCGCAGACAGTTGCCGCAAATCAGGGAAGCGCACGACCCGCCAGAGCCGCCACTACCGCCACGAAGGTCTCGATGCTACTGCGGGCGAGATCTCGCCACAGCGGGGGTCACCTAGAGGTCACCGGCCAGCGGCCTTGGCGCAAAGGGTATGCACCAGACTCCGTCTGCGAAGCCTGCGGGAAAGGTTTCGCGACGCGATCAGGGCTCATACATCGCGCGGCTGCCCAACATGCGAAAACCGCTCAGGAATGACGAGGTGGAGAGGATGCGGCAGAAGAACGCCGCGGACACCGCGGAGCATAAGAGATGCGGCTTCCCAGCCACCGAAGCCCTCGCAACGGTCAAGCGCGCATTTGTGCGGCGCTGGGGCGCGCCCTTTGGCGACTACAGGGCGGGGCCGCCCTCGTGCCAGCGCCGCGACCGAACAAGCCTACACCAAGAACCCCCTCCGCGCAGCGCCGCGGGGCGCTGCCAGGTGATCCCGCGCCTCTTTGCAGGGCGCCGGCGCGAGCGGGACCTACAATGGGCCTTCGAGCGCTACTACCCAGACGCCAAGGTTCAGGTCCTGTCCCTGGACATCGTCACCAACCCCGCAGTCGGCGACCTCACCGACCAGAACATAGTGGAAAGATGGGCCCTAGGCGTTCACGAAGGGCACGTGCTAGGCATTGCAGCTGGGCCACTATGCGAGACATGGTCGGCGCAAGATGGGAGGCGCTGGACACTGGGAGACCTGGGCCCAGACAGGCGCGCCACTGGAAGCGCATGTGGAGCAGAACTGCTGCCAGTGAGCACGACCAGGCGCAGCAGACGCTGGCCGACGCTGCACCGCGCTGCACCGCGCTGCACAAGTGGCGGCCATCGCCGGAGTGCCGATGACCTGGGAGTTTGCATTTCAGTAACAGCTCCGGTACATCGCGGGCTGAACACCGGCGTAATCCGGGACAGTCCAGCTTTATCCGGTATGATATTACTTCATTTTGGGCAAGGTCTTGCTAAATCTGGCTCGCTGGCTCCCTAATCTGGCTTCGTAGCATTCGATCGTTCTCACGAAAACCTCCCTGAAGTTGCTTCCTGCTTGGATGACCGTGAGGGGCGCTATGGGGATAAAGGGGCTGCGTTCTTCTCCAATATGCCCAGGGTATTGTCTTACCACTTTTTAAGCCGGCCGTTGGACTTCGTTTTTTTCATTGTTTTCAGGAAAACGAAACGCTCACAACGAATCATTGTCTCACTGTCGCTACGGTGTTCCAGCGTTGTCAGATCAGTGAGTTGCATGGTTTCATACTGACATCTGCGACGTCCTGAGTTCCGAGTTCCTTCTCCTGGCGTGCAGTCCTCCCAATTTCAGGAGGAGAAAAAACACACAGACACAATTAATCGTCCACTCCCAGGAAAATATAGGAAAATATGGGAAGTGAGGGGGAAGACAAAAATCCAGAAAATATGGGAAAATATGGGGGATATTTTTATTTGTGTGTATTTATTTGTGTGTCCCAGGGCCCCTTCACAATTTTCGTATTATCACCATTGCTGTTCCTTTTTCTCTTCTCCTGCCCTCGGTGCTGGCTCGGGCGTCGGGCCTCTTTGGACCTGATGGCCGATGGCCCCTCCTGGAGCTGTCGGGCCGCCGGGCCTGTTCCGGGCTGGTGCTGGACCAGTGTTCTTCAGGAGGGAAAGAAACACACAGACACAATTAATCTTCGATTTCCTGGAAAATATGGGAAAATATGGGAAGTGGTGGGGAAGACAAAAACCCAGAAAATATGAGAAAATATGGGGAATCTTTTTATTTGTGTGTAGTTATTTGTGTGTCCTGGGGCCCCTTCACTGGAGCTATCGGGCCGCCGGGCCTGTTTCGGGCTGGTGTTGGACCAGTGTTCTAACGATTTTTCTGTATTCTCGTTTTCAGCTCAGGGAGGGAGAGGGGCGGCCAAGACGAAAAAGCGGGAGCGAAGACAGCGGGGAAGGGAAGGAACAGCCTCGGAGCAGGAAGCAGAAGACATTCCAAAAGCATGATGTTCCACAGCGACGAGCCCAAACACGTGAGAAACACCAGATCCAAAAACGCTAGAAACCGTCGTGCAAGAGCCCGAGTTGCAAAACGGTACAACAAGCATCCAGGGTGTTTTAAAGAAGAAAACAGATGAAGGGGGGTTCAATTGGATGCGAAATTTTATCTGGCCGCATCCAGCTCATGAGCGGACTGCACGTGCCGTAAGCGGATTACGGGGGACAGACGTGGGATCAGTGGGCGAAGCTCACTTACCAGAGTTGCCTTGCCCTTTCGAGCCATTTGTGGCAGATGTGACCCACTTCCAATCTAGGTGGGGCCAGATAGAAGCCTCCGTCACACCCGTCCATAACCGCCGATTCCCCCTTAGCAACCTCCGCGGTCGCCCAAGTATAACCCCTCTTCCCTCCACGCGGGGCGGCGAATCTCGGCTGCCGCTGCGGCCTCCCGGCTCCGCCCTCGCCAGCGGCTCTCCCGGCGAGCAGTCACGCCGCGGCCCGCTTCGGCCTGGAACGGTGCCTTGCCGGCCGTCCGGGCCGACGGGCGGCTCGGAGAGCAGCACCCGCGGTCGGCGGGGAGCCCCGCCAGGGAGCAGTGGCGAAGCCTCGCGGTCTCCTGGCAGGCCCACCGGAGAACACGCTACAGGAGCCTCCTTGGTCTGCGCGGGGTCCTATTCCAGCACTTCTGCCCAGGGCAGCCTTGCTTGAGCTCCTCGGTTCCGTGTGTCAGAAGCGCAGCATGGTTGTTTCAGAGATCTGCTTGTTCTATGGCAGCTCCGCGGTACGCCTCAAGCAAAGCCGCGACGGTCTGATCCTGCTTAACACCAGGAAGCAGGGTACTTCTCGGCGGCTCGCACAACAGGGTGCCGCGATGCGGTTGGTCTTGTAAGAGTCAAACGAAGGCGAGGGGAGACAACGGTAGTTAGTGGGCCTCCTGAGGGTTTCCTCGTCGCCACGGCTGGACGCAGCTCGGACTCGGTGTGCGTTTGGGCCCCAGGAGGGGTCTGGGACCAAGCTTGAGCTGCCGTTGTCTCAACACGCCGTGCTCCGAACGAGGGCAGGGGGGGGTCACAGAAGACATGGGCTTTTTCACAGGCGCCCGGATGCCTCTAAGAGGGCTTCTCAGGGGCGTCTGGGCGCTTCGGAGACGGCCCCGGTGTCTTCTGAGGCGCCCCACCTCGAGCTTTCAGGAGGCCACCCCCCTCGTGCCACCCCCCTTGTGCGCGCCGCCAGACGTCACCTCGAGGGTCGAGGTACGAGCCTTTCGTGGACCTCCTGGGCTTTCCCTTCTCGACACGGCTGGTCGCAACTTCCAAAACGGGCCGAGATTTGTGGTTGGGAAGTCGAGTAGCATCGGGCCCTTTTCGTCTCGTCCTGGGTCGCCCTCAGCGCCCATCACGGATGGAAGTCGTCCGAGCATCGAGACAGGCAGCAGGGGTAGATGGGTCCCGATGCCTTTCCAGACCTCCGACGTTGTGATTTCTGTCGTTCCCGCAGCTTTTTAACTCACAGTCAGTTTCCGGCGCCCCTTTTTGGGGGTCCCGAGGCCGGGGGGGGGGGAGCTCAGGCGTCTTTGCGTGCCCTCTGTGGGGGGCTTCTCGGGGCTGCCTTCTGTCGCCACGGCCGGGCTCGAACCTCGAACCCGGATCCAAGCCGTAGAACGTCGCGAGCCAATCACGTCGGCAGGTTTCTGTGGCTTGCTCGGCATCGCTCGGACGTGTGCTTTTGTCTTTCTCGGCGAGGACCACTGCCACCGAAAAAGGCACGGGCAGAAGACGCCCGAGCGATGGCGCGTCTTCCAAAGCCAGGGCCGTGACGAAAGTCCCGGTCCAGAAAACCAGGCCCTTGCATGGGATGGGCTCGACCACTCCGGGGTCGAGACGAGGGAGCTCGTTGGGCTTCAAGGGGGCGCTCGGCGCTCTCCGGCCGTCGGGAGGTCGGAACGCCACTTCGGGAAACGGGCACCTTGTTCTTCGCTGGCGAGGTTGTGCAGTGGAGACCCATGCCAAGAAGCCCCCGGCTTGCCTCCAGGGTGCCCTGGGTTTCTTGGGGACTGCTGGTTTTGCTACGGAAGGCGTGACGTTCCCGCACCAGAAATCCATGGACGCCCTGGGGTCTCAGGTTTGGGTTTTGTGTGGACGGTTTTTCTCGCGGTCGGGCCCCTACTGTGGCCAAACCTTGACCGCACTCCGCCGACGTCGCTCCCAGAAGCCCGACGACGTGATGCTTCCATCCGCGGCCCCGGGGCTCCCGAGCAGATCGCAATCCGTCCAGATGTGTGGGGTGGCCCTTTTTGGGCCTCCTCCAGCGAGCCCGTCTGCTCAGGGCGTAGGTCCCGAGAGGTCTGATTCAGCATCGGCGCCGTTGTCTCCGTGGTTGCACATCGGCCTCACCTGACGCGCTCCCTTTCAATCCTGCTCGATCCCGCTTGCCCAGGCTTCATCTGGCTTCATCATGAGGGTAATCCGGCCAGGTCTGGCCCGGTGGCCTGCAAATCTGAGTTAGTAGCCCTTTAAACCTTTAACCGTTCTTTTACAAAGACCTCCCGGGAATTGTTTCCTCGAACGTCGCGATTTCTTCACCACGTGGGCTCCTAAGCTCCTCGACCCCCTTCCTCGGGACGGGCTGCTCTCGTCCTGGGAGGCCGCTGTTTGTCGGCTACATGCTCAGAGTGACCCCATGGTTTGTTGCGCGGCGTTCGGTGGGGAGCGGGGGGGGGCACTCCCAACCACGCGTGCCGCTGCAGCAGGCACATCGGACAAGAAATCGGCGCGCCACCAGGTGCCGCACTGACAGATCGCATCCCCCCGAGAACCCCAGGGTCCCAGATCTGGATGTCTGCCCCAGGGCCCTTTGAGGGCCGCCCACGCCTGCATCCGATGCGACTCGACTCGCCGGTCGGGGGCGTGACTCCTCTTCGAGTCGCTCCGGCTCGCCTCGCCGGCAGCGGCTGGGGCCTGCCAGATCCGAGCGCGGAGCGAGCCGACCTCGCTTCGATGCGCGGCGACGTCGCTGGCGATCCGCACCCTCTCCGATCCGGGCCGGTCTCGCGATTCGGTCCAGATCGGGCCCGCCCTCCCTCGGTGGTGGCCCCAGCCGACCGCGGTGGGGTAATTCAGTCCGCTCTGCGCTCGTGCGCGACCCGTTTCTCCAGACAGGGAATAAAGGGCAGAGAAAGGGACTCTCGGCGCGCGGCCAGGGCTGCGGGGGCGCCGAATCCGCCTACCGCCCGTGGGTAGGGGGAGGTGCCCCTCCCTCCCCTCCCCTCCTCCCTCCCTCCCTCCCTTCCTTCTTTCCTTCCTCCCTCTCTTCCCTTCCTTTATCCTTCCTTCCTTCCTTCCTGCCTTCCCTCCCTTCCTTCCGCCCGCCCTCCCTTCCGTCCTTCCTTCCTTCATTCCTCCCTCCCTCCCTTCCCTCCTTCATTCCTCCCTTCTTTCCTTCCCTCCTTCCTCCTTCCTCCCTTCCTTCCTTCCTCCTTTCCTTCCTTCCTTCCTTCCTTTCTTCCCCCCCGACCCCTTCAGAGGAAGAACAGGTACTGATACCGCCACCGTTTCCTCGTTTTCGTCTTCTCTGGGTCTCCGCGGAGGCCCTCGTCGCCATTGGCTGGATTCAGCTCGGAATCCAAGTCAGAACGCACCCTGGGATAGATCCGCGGGCAGCTGTATGGATATTGCTTGGTTTCCCTATTCTCACCTTACCTTCTCCTCCTCCTCCTCCTCCTCTTTTTATTCCACCTCTCTCCTCCCTCTTACCCTCCTCCCCCGCGCGCGCGATCCCGCGCGCGCGGGTGGGGAGCATGCGCACCTGATGTCAGTCTGAGTGGGCCCTGCTACCGTCTGAGTGAGGTCGTTCTCTTCCTTTCTGCTCGAAGTTCCGTGCCGCGGCTGTTTCGCCCCTCTCAAGTGATTGAGCGATTGCATTCCAAAGTGTATTGTGGTACACACCGTGGTCGTAGTTATCCGAGCCACATGGCTCATATGATAAAAGCTGCTGCAGAGCAGTGCTTTTTACATGGGCAAGCCAAACGTTTTGTTATCAGCCGGATTGCGGCTCAGCCAGACGTGAGCAAAGCAATGAGTGGCAGTGCCGCTAGTTGGTCATTGCCTCGTTTTTCCAACGGTGGACAATGTTTGCCCAAATCCCACGATGTCAGGACCTGAGGGTGTGGTGACCACGAGAGGGAATTATTGCCGAGCTTCGGTACAGCTTCACTCGCCCCAACATCTCCCGAACATTCTTGCGAAATCCTTGTGGTTGTCGCAGCGATTTCGGCCGCTCTGCTTGCGAACGCTCTGGCTTGCTTGCAACTGATTCGCTGCAGCGCCTGGACTCGTGAGCTCCACGAGGCCATTTTTCGGAAGGCGTCCCGCGTTCGAAATGGAAGTCCGGGGCGGCCTAACCGACCCCTAGCAGACCAGCCCCTGCCGTGACGTCCCCCTGGCCTCGCCCCAAGACGCATGTATGAGACTGGAGGTCAGCTTGATTGGCGAGGATGAAGTCACGGAAGGGGATGGCCTGCTAGGGGTCGGTTAGGCCGTGCCCGAGAAGGTCTTTGGTATTGGTCTGCCTTTATCGGCCTCGCCCTTCCCGTGCTTGTTTCCCTGATCGTCGTTCCTGCTCCTCTTCACTCAGGGAGGTGGCGGAGGACAATGAGCTGAAACGAAGAGGAGGGACGGGGAGGAGGACAATCAGAAGGACGAACAGAAATCAGTTCGACGCGGGGATTCCCACTAGCTGGAAGTCCTCCAAGGGCACCTCATCCTTGGACACGTTCCTCTGCATGCGCGTGTGTTGTGTGTCTGAGGGCCATCGAGTCTGAGGATGTCCCCGCAACCTTGGCGCGAACGGGCTTGTGAATCATCGTGGTCGACGCCCCGCCATGCTGCATCGCGGTCCTCGAGGGGCTCCGAGAACAGATGGGTCTGCCTGGCCAATGCAGGCGGTCCGCCCGATATGCCCCCGCAGCGTGAGTGCAAGCGGGCTAGTGGAAATCCCGTGGGCGACGCTCCTTTGCGAGGCTTGCATGCAATCTCTGGTTATCACCACCCACCAAACCACCCCAACCCAACCCGAAGGCTTTAACTTGTCCTCCAGTTTCAATGGGGGGCGAGGTCGGGGAACATCGAGAACACACATGAAACCCGTACCCCCCCCCCCCCAACCCTGAATCCAGGTCTTCGGGTAGGGTTGAGGTGGTCTGGTAGGTAGTCGTGTTAGATCGCGTTGGTCACGGGGCTGTGAGAGCAAACCTGTCAGTTTCATCGAAGCGGGCGATTCGCTCGAGACTCCGCCAGGATGTGGGCGCGCACGGGCGCGCGAAGCACCCGTGGCCGAGACCCTCTCGGGTGTCCCGAGCCCCATGCCTGCTTCACCGCGGCAGTCACGGGACACTGGGCAGACATTGGCGTGTCGCTTCGGGCATCCACGCGATAGAGGCGCGAACGGGCTCGTGGAGCACCCCTGGGGAGACCCACGCGCCATGCCTGCTTCCTCGCGGTCATCACCGGGCTCTGAGGGCACGTGTGTCTACCAGGCCACAGGGGGCGTTGCGCTTGACCAGTCCCAGCAATATGGGTGCGAACGTGCCCGTAGAGCATCTGCTGTCTAGGCTCCCTTGGATTGCCCAAGTGCCCTGTCTGCTACATCGTGGTCATCACGTTGATCTGAGTGATCTGATCGTGCGTGCGTCTGGGTATGAGTGATTGGCCGCGAGTAGCTCTGAATGCGAATGGGTGGTCAACAGGGCGAGCGAGCCTGGGTGTGCGCGATCATGGGCACGAATAGGTCTGAGTACGATTGGGCCTCAGTGTGGTAAGTCAGAGTATGAGCGGTCTGAGTATGCGTGCTTCTGGCTACGAGCAAATCTTAGTGTAAATGAGAGTGGGGGTAAGCGAGTCTGATGACGAGCCAGTCTGAGTACGAGTTGGTCGGAGTGTGAGTGGCCTGAGTATGGACACCTTCGTAGTATTACTCACTATGAGAGCGGGTGATTCAGACTATGAGTGCGTTTGACTCTCCGTTGTGCGGGGCTGAGTATGCGTGGGCTTGAGAGGGCGATGAATGGAGAGGGCAGGCGATTGGGTGAGTGAGGAGTCGGAGGTATGACACGATCAACAAGCCACGCACACTTAGACAAACATGATTATACGAGTGCTGCTGATTAGAATGGGGAGTGGGGAGAGGGCTCGGGAAACAGGGATCAGGATGATGTCCAGCCGCTGCACCATGTCGATACTCGTGGGGTAGGACGACTCTGGAGTCGGGCCGAAGGCCGACTCGGCCGCCGGCGCGGGCGGCAGGACGGTGACCTGAGCAAGTTCGGCCCCGACGACCTGCTGAGGCATCCGGGCGGAGAAGTCCAGGCTGTTTAGCAAGCGTCACCAGGAGAGCACCCCAGCGGAGGAACAGGTACCAGTACCTGTGCTCGTCCTGGACAGCTCTCGTTGCCACGGCTGGATGCTGTTCGAACTTCTGGTCAGAACGCACCCTGGAAGATGTCCGTGGAGTGGCGGTATGGGTACCCTCGGGCGCGGCTGGGACAAGGATAAATCCGTTCCAGCAGACTATCCTCGTCATGTTTTCGTCTTGCACCCCTCTTCCCGCCAGGACCTGGGCTTCGGGCGGATGGAGTCTTGCACTCGTCGATCCGTTTCCGGGCCCGAGGACAGCCACAAGCGGCTCTCCCTTCGGAGAGGGTCGAGACCTCAGGGGCGTGCCGCGGGTTGAAGAAGGCGGCCCGTCGGAAGCTTTTGGTTTGACATCGCTCGGACGTGTGCATGTTTTTTACAAGGACGATCCGAGAGCATCCTCGACCATCGGGCCAATAAAAACACGCACGACACCGAAACATGCACGGGACGTCCGAGCGAGGGCGAGTGGGGGGCAAGCATCGCCGCGAAGGATAGATGTCCTGCGGGAACGGTGTTTTGTGATTTTCTGGCCCTTCGGTGGCGCTTACGTACGCCGAGGCTGGCGTCCAGACTGTACCGAAACCGCTCAGGAGCGTCTCCAGGAGGACTCAGTGGACTGCCTTCCTGGGAGTGCTTCCCAGACCCCCTTGCGTCTTTGGAACATCACGACGGATGGTTTGGCGTAGTCTTCGGCCAACAGGGGCCCTCACCGGGCCTCGGACCGTCAACAAAAAGGATTCGGGAAGAAAAATGAGTTCTGGGGAAGAGGTCCAGACCCCTGGGGGTTCAACGTCATGAAGACATGGCAACGTCGAGGGTCTGGGTGCTCGCCGCATCCTTTTTGGCTCCAAGCCGCCGCGCACCTCGTTGGCGCGTCCGCCTGGCTGTGGCCGCGCAGCCATGGGCAAGGACCCATTCGGAGGCTGCCAGAGAGGATCCTGGCCCAAGGCGCCCTTGGCTTTCCGTTGCATCTTGAACCCCCTTGGGCATTTTGGGTTTGATGAGTCGGTGCCCTGGAGACCATGTCGGAGATCCGATTTCGTGATATGAAAACCATCATGGAATAAAGGGCACCCAGAGTCTATCACCCCGTCGTTCTGCGACACTTCTCGATCCAGAGCGATCCGTGAGGGCACTGGGGCCTGAATGCTGGCACAGATGCTGGTTGTGATTTACGATGGGGACGTTCGTTCAGGAATGTGCCCAGGAGGCTTCAGACCCAGGAGGGTGTTTTCATCCGATCACGGCGGCGGTGGCAGCTGTGGCTAAGCTTCAGCTGGTGCTCTGCCGACCTCTGAGCTTTGGGCTCCTTATCTTAAGGGCTCCTTCTCCAAAGCCCCCACCTTACCCACCACGGACGGATCTCAGGGTTGGGGCCAGGAGTGATGGGCCCTTTTTCCACCACTGCTACCAGAGGTTGGAGAGGGAGGAGGAGGCGGAGGAGGAGGAGGGGGAGGAGGAGGAGGAGGAGGAGGAGGGGGAGGAGGAGGAGGAGGAGGAGGAGGAGGAGGAGGAGGAGGAGGAGGAGGGGGAGGAGGAGGAGGAGGAGGAGGAGGAGGAGGAGGAGGAGGAGGAGGAGGAGGGAGGAGGAGGAGGAGGAGGAGGAGGAGAGGGAGGAGGAGGAGGAGGAGAAGAGGAGGAGGAGGAGGAGCAGGAGGAGGAGGGGAGGAGCAGGAGGAGGAGGAGGAGGAGAGGCGGAGGAGGAGAGGGAGGAGGAGGAGGAGGAGGAGGAGGAGGAGGAGGAGGCGGAGGCGGAGGCGGGAGGCGGAGGAGGAGGAGGAGGAGGAGGAGGAGGAGGAGGAGGAGGAGGAAGGTCAGGCGGAGGAGGAGGAGAGGAGGAGGAGGAGGAGGAGGAGGAGGAGGAGGAGGGGGAGGAGGAGGAGGAGGAGGAGGAGGAGGAGGAGGAGGAAGAGGAGGAGGAGGAGGAGGAGCAGGAGGAGGAGGAGGAGGAGGAGTAGGAGGAGGAGGAGGAAGGGAGGTTGAGGCGGAGGAGGAGGCGGAGGAGGAGAAGGAGCAGGAGGCAGAGGAGGAGGAGGAGGAGGAGGAGGAGGAGGAGGAGGAGGAGGAGGACCTCATCCTCCTCCCTTCCCCCCCCGTCCCACATGTGGTAGTGATGGTTGAACATTTGCCCATCAAGATGGATTCCTGGCAGCCCCCGGCGCATCGGCGCTGGCGTGATCCCTGTGACACCCGCGGCCCGCGCGCTGCGGCACCGGCCACGGGCCCATGGCAGGCAGCGGCGAAGATCCCACCGCCAGAGCCTGCGGAGGCACCGGTGCGGCGGCTGCCGCCTTGGCGCCCACCTCGGCGAAGCCGGGCGGCGGCGAGGCGGAGCCGTGACTCGTTCCCCTCGGAGAGCTCGAGCAGTGGCTCTAAGCCTCCCAGATGGGGTCGGAGTAGACGGGGTCGGAGGATCGCGCCGCATCGCCGCCGCCTCGATGGAGCCTGTGTTTCCCCACGATGACGCCGATGCATCGCCGACGTCGCAGATGCATCGTCGATGTATCGGTGATGCATCGGCGATGCGGCGCGATTCTTCGACCCCATCTACTCGGACCCCATCTAGGAAGCCTCTAGACTCATTCCCTTCGGAGAGCTCGAGCTGTGGCGAAGCGTCCTGGCCTGCTTAGCCCACCAACGAGTGCTAGAATCACCTTTTGTGGATCGCAGGAAGGCATTTCCTCTTGAGGCAGCCTTGTTTGAATGCGTCTATGTTGTTCGATGTTCTATGGACATGGTTTTGACACTCGAACACTGTCTGGTTCTGAGCAGCATTCGTGGGAGGCCTACAGGAATGCCAGGACGGTCAGTCCCTGCTCCCTTCTCTGACAGATGTTCTCGACTCCGGTCATTGTGCTCGCATCGGTCCAGGCCGCCCAGATTGGACCGGAGCCGACGGGGTCGGGGGATTGCGCCGCATCGCCGATGTGTTGGCGATGCGGCGCGGTCTGGAGCACGATGCTTTCTATCATGGCGTCGCCGATGCATCGCTGATGCATCGGCGATGCGTGGCATCCAGTCCCATACGGGCGACGGCCTCCAAGCGAAGGGCGTGGGTGGAGTGCCTCAGCGAGTCCCGTCCGAAAACGTAGGTCTCCCGCAAGTCGAAACCCACCTGCATTCCTTTTGGCCCAGCGTCGTCTGAAAAGGCGGAGTGGTGGGGGGAGGGCAGAATGCCGTCCGTACAAGTAATCTGCGGTGAACTTGGCTAATAAATCAGCGAGCGCGCACTCTCCAGGATCGATGATCGAGGGCTGCAGATTTTTCCCAACCGTCCTGTAGTTTTGGGCCCTCGTTTTGAATCTTCAGGGGCCCGCGACACACTTCTTCTTTCCTCCTCCTTCCTTCTCCTCCCCCTCCTTCCTTCCCCTCCTGCTTACTCTCCCTCTCCTCCCCCTCTCCTCCTCCCCCTCCTTCCTTCCCCTCCTTCTTCTCCCGCTCTCCTCCTCCCCCTCATTCCTTTCTCCTCCCCCTCCTGCTGCTCTCTCCCGCCTCCCACTTCGGCACACCTCTCACTTTTCGTGGCCCCATGGGGGGCCCCATTTGAGGCCCAAATGCCAAAGTTCACGTGGACTCCCGCCTTTCCATGTCGGCACATCCCTCACACGTTTGGAGGTCCCATGGGGGGCTTCAAAGAAGGCCCACATTCCGAAATTCACATGGGTTCCCGCGCCTCATTTCGGTACACCCCTCAAACGCTTCGTGTCCCATAGGCCCATAGGGAGCTCCAACTCAGGCCCGAATGCCAGAGAGTTCACATTAGTTCTCGCCTCTCACGTCGGCGCACCTTTTACACGTCTTGTGGCCCCAAATGGAGCCCAAGCGAAGGCCCGATTGCTAAAGTTCACGTGAGCTCCCGCCTCTCACTTCGGCGCACCCTTCACACGTTTCGCGGCCCCATGGGGAGCTTCAATTGAGGCCCATTGCCAGAGTCCACATGAGCTCCCGCCTCCCATTCTGGCACGTCTCTCGCACGTTTCGTGGCCCCATGGAACTCCAGCCAAGGCCCAAATGCACCAGTTCACATCTCCCGCCTGTCATGTTTGCACATCTCTCACACGCTTCGCGGCCCCATGGGGAGCTCCAGCTAAGACCTACATTCCAAAGTTCACACGAGTTCCCGCCTTTCATTTCAGCACATCCCTCACACGTTTGGTGGCCCCATAACGAAGCCCCAATGAAGGACCAAATTCAAAAGTTCACATGAGCTCCCGCCAGTCAGTTCGGCACACCCGGGAGCATCATCGGTCTATCGGTCCATCGGTCCATCGGGGGCACCATGTCAGGCCCAAAGGCCACAGTTCACATTAACTCCCGCGTCCCACTGGCATGCCACTCTTGAAATTCGTGGCCCCATGCCAAGGCCCCTGTGCCAGAGATCACATGAGTTCTCGCATCTCATTTCGGCCTCCCCCCCCCACACGCTGCGTGGCCCCATAGGGAGCTCCACCTGAGGCCCCACCGGCAGGGCCAGCAGGGCAGGCCGTCTCCACATACGCTTCGCGGCCCAAGATGGGAAGCTCGAGCTGAGGCCCCACTGCTTGCGCCCACATTGCATCTCCACACCATCTCGGCGCACCGCTCACACGCTTCGTGGCCCCATAAAGGGCTCCACCTAAGGCCCTAGCGCATGCCTTCTCCCCACCGTTTCGGCGCACTCTCGTGGCCCCATAGGGAGGTCGCACAAATGCCCCAGCGGTAGCGCCCGCAAGCCTTCTCCACACTTTTTTGGCGCACCCCCTCCCTCGCTCCGTGGCCCACAGGGAGCTCAACCGCCCCAGTGGTAGCGCCCGCACGCCTTCTTCACACCATCTCGGCGCACCCCATCCCTCGCTTCGTGGCCCCACGGGGAGCTTCACCTAAGGCCCCAGTGGTAGCGCCCGCACGCCTTCTCCACACCATCTCGGCGCACCTCATCCCACGCTTCGTGGCCCCACAGGGAGCTCCACCTAGAGGCCCCAGTGGCAGCGCCCGCACGCCTTCTCCACACCATCCCGGCGCACCCCCCCGATGTTTCTGTCGTCGCACCGGGAGCGCCACCGAAGGCTCTGGAGTCCAGGGCCCGCATGCCTTCCCCAGCACGCCACGCCGGCGCGCTTCCCGCACGTTCCGCGACCCCACAAAAGGGGGGCTCCACCGAACACGATGTTCAGAATTACGGTGCCCACAGCTGCATACGCTTGGGCCCTTCGCCTGTGGAATTGATACTCCGAGTTTATTAAGAAGCGTCGGGGGGGCGTCACCCCTGCCGACAGCCTCACATCGACCCCCCCCGTCGCGAGCAGCCACCGCGCGCCTCAGGCGCTCCGACCTCCGTTGCGGCGCGACGCCGAGGCGAGGTTGAACCCCGTCGGGGGGTACCCTCCCACGCTTATTGACAAAACCCAGAGTAAGTATGTGTTGAGTTGCATTCCGAGGACCCCTGGAGACCTGTGGGGGCCTCAGGAGGCTTCCAGGGGCATGCGGGGCTTCTCGGTACGATCGAACTGGGGACGGAGAGATTGGGGACGATGACCAACAGCAGTTCTTGCCCATTCTGAGCAGGCCTCGCTGTTGGCGTCGACGCTGACGTTATCCCTTCAGGCCTCGCTTTCGGCGTCGACGCGGACGTTGTCCATTTGGGAAACATGCGCCTGTCGGCCACGGTGAGCTGGGCGTCCGGGGGAGGGTTCGGAATTCGTCGAGCACGTAGCGACGTCCGAGCTCACCTTTGGACCCCCGCCTCCCATGGAGTCCGGTGAATCAGTGTTCGGTGATGGGCAAATTTTCCACCACCACTACCATATGTAGGACGGGCGAGAAGGGAGGATGAGGGTGTCCTCCTTCTCCTCCTCCTCCTCCTCCTCCTCCTCCTCCTCCTCCTCCTCCTCCTCCTCCTCCTCCTCCTCCCTCTCCTACCGATGGTAGTGGTGGTGGAAAGTGGGCCCATTAGTCGGTGGTGGCAGGGTTCGGATATCGCCGAGACCAAGCTTAGTCGTCAGTCTCGGCACCGCTCGGGCGCCTGCGTGCATCTGCTCTCGGCGAGGACCACGGAGGAGCATCTCGAGCCATCTTTTGTGAAAGATACACGCACGACATCGAGACACGCACGGGGAATGGTGATCGTTTGTTTTATTCGTTGTTTTGCCGATCGGCGCGGCCCCCCCCTCTCCCCCCCCATGGAATAGATCTTGGCTGTTATGTTGGCGCCTTTTTCGAGCGGTGGAGTCTCCCCCAGAGGCAGCACTTGCAAGCAGTCGCACTAAGCAGAGGTCTGGAGCCAGACACCCCCCTCCCCCCCCGCCCTCCCAATGTCGAAACGCCGAAAAAAAAACGCTCACATGGACGCCCGAGCAATGGTTCTGCGGCGAGCGAAGGGGGCAAGCGAGAAGGAGAAGGCCTCCTCAGAAGGCGGCGGGACTTCTCGGAAGCCCTCGCGCCTTCTGAGAAGTTACTTGTGTCTTCGGGGAAGGTTTTCTGAGGAGGCCTTCCCCTTCTTGCTTCCCCCTCTCGCTCGCCGCCGAATGGTGATCAATCAGCTGGAGGGGTCGCTGGCCCCCCCCCATCTCTGTCACGCCGCTGCCGCCCGCTCAGAGCGCCAGCGTCGCGGGGCACCAGCTGTTCGGCGCCCACACTTCTCGTTTGTAAACGCAAGCGAGCCCCGTGGCGAAACGCAGGGAGGAGAGGAGGAGGGGGCAGGTGGGGGGGCGGGGCAGAGACGGGGGGGAGGGTGACACCGCCCGCAGCCCAAGCCCTGGGCTGCGTCGCAGTAGCCTAGTCACTACCCTGGGGTCCGCACGGCACCACACCCCGCCAGCGGGCGGGCACGAGGCAGGATGGTGGGATTCAGATGCTCCCGGCAGCCGTTTCTTTGTTATGTTTGTTCTCTTGCAGGCTTGATGATGATGATGATGATGATGATGATGATGATGATGATGATGATGCAGATGAGGATGAGGAGGAGGATGATGATGATGGCGATGATGATAATCCTGATGATTCTTGGTGTTGTTCTCTTGCAGGCTTGGGGGATTCGAGGCAGGGTCGGAGAAGGAAGAACGCTACAGAAAAACATACACATGTTCGGAGTCCCGCGCGGACTGTTGGGACTGGTTCTGGGCCCCCCGTTTGGTGGCGCCCCCGGCGCCCCCCTCGGCGCGCTCCGCGCGCCAGGGAGGTGGGTCCAGCGCCACTCCAAGAAATGCGCGCGGAGCGCCATCAGTTTATGCTTATGTAGTTTCTGTTCTTCCTTCATTCGAGTTGCACGAACAAAGAATACACGTGCACGGATATTCGTCCCTGGCGTCCTTCTCACGACACTGAGTTGCGAGCCGTTCAGTTGTCTGCGGCAACTTGGGAACTCCAAGTGCGCAGCCTCATTGAAAAGGGCACCACTTCCCCGGCGCACTGCCAGGGAGCAACGACAGCCAGCCTTCTCAGAATCGTGGCCGGGCTTCTCGGAAGCCCTCGCGCCTTGCGAGAAGACCCCTCAGAGGGCGGGGGGGGCTTCTAAGAAGCCCCGTTGCCTTCTGAGAACGCAGGCCCCCTTTCTGCCTCCCCCCCCCTGGCGCACCGCGGACTGGACCTCTCGACGCACTCCCCGGCGCCAAAGTTTCAGCCTCGGCCATTTCTCGACGGAGACGGGGTCTCCAGACTCCGAGAGTTGCGAAGCAGCCCCCAGCGCGGTGTCTCTCTGTTCCGTGCCGGTCTGGGCTTTGGGGAGGAGGAGGAGGAGGAGGACGAGGAGGAGGAGGAGGACGGGGAGGAGAGGGGGGAGGAGAGGGAGAAGGAGCAGGAAGAGGGAGGAGGAGGAGGAGGAGGAGGAGGAGGAGGAAGGAGGAAGGAGGAGGGGGGCCTCCGAAGAAGGCCTGGCTCGCGCGCCCCATCAGCAAGGAGCAGATCACGGAGCTCGGGAGGAGGAGAGAGGCCCAGCAGTTACCCCTCCGCCGTGGGGAGCCCCCGTCGACGTGTTGCTCCTTCGCCCCTGTCCTCCTCCTCCTCCTCCTCCTCCTCCTCCTCCTCTCCTCCTCCTCCTCCTCCTCCCTCCCCCTCCTCCTCCTTCTTCCTCCTCTCCTCCTCCTCCCCCCCTCCCCATCCCCCTCCTCCTCCTTCTCCTCCTCCTCCTCCTCCTCCTCCTCCTCCTCCTCCTTCGTGGGAGGGGAGGGGAGGGGACTGCACATTCAGAGGTCCGGGCGGATCCCTCGTGTCGGTGCACGGCCCCCCTCCCTGGCGCGGGGAGTGCGCCAGGGGGAGCCAGCGCCGATCCAAGAGGTCCGCGCAGACTCAGGAGGTGAAGGTTTGTGCGCTGTGTCCTCCTTCGAGCCCCGCTTGTGGAAGACGATGGGCGTTGAACCCCGCGCGTGAGGAAGTCCATGCACATGGGCCACAGCACGCATGAGCCACAGTACGCGCTTACAGCCAAGACGCTGACATAAGGACTGCTTTGGGTTCGGAAGGGCCTCGCTGTTCCTCAGGTTATGCCGTGGTTGTTCCCCGAGCCCGCACCGTGCACCCATGCGCGTCCGTTGCGAAAATTCGGTTCTTTCCTTATTCAGCGTTCCTTCGGGGAATCAGTAATGACAGAAACATGCAAACTCGAGGGTCCGCGCGGATTTCTTGGATCGGTGCTGGACCCCACTCCCTGGCGGTGCGCGGCAGGGGCGGCGCCGGAGGCGCTTCCAAGGGGCCCCAGCGCCGATCCAAGAAATCCGCGCGGACCTCCGAGTTTCTGTGTTGGTGTCATCGCTTGTTCCCCGAACTTTTCTTGCAGCAGCTGGGCCGTCAGTGTGTCTCTGCAGTTCTTCGCTCGTCCGCTCCACGCCACCGCACTGACGGGGCTCCCCGCGGCGGCGCGCCACTGCCGCTGTGCCCGCCCCGCCCCGACAGGAGCAGCGGAGGGCGGCGTCGAAGGCCCTGAGGACGGCGACGTCGCAGGCCCGCGCCCCCCCCCCCCCCTGGGCCACCGCTCGGCGGGCCAGGGCGCCCAGGGCACAGCCACGCAGACTCCTCCACTCGAGGAGCGGCGCAGCGTCCTGGCTTGCCCACGGGCCCACGAATCGCAGGTTCTGAGAGCCTCTGGTGGCTTGCGCGAAGTGCTCCCAGAGCCTTTTCTGGCTGGGACCGTATTGCTTTAGCGCATCGGCTTCACTTTTGTTCCTTATAATACATGTTATTGTGATTAGTACGTTCTTCTGTTTGAAGCGCCTTGCGTGCTAGACCTGCAGGAGTGCGGGGACGGTCGGTCCCCGCTCGATCCGCCCGGGGTGCCAGCGAAGTGGCCGCAGGCGGCAGCAATGGGCGGCGGACCACGAGCGGGTGGCGCGAGGGGGCGGTCTTCGAAGACAGCCCGAAGAACACGAAATAATAATAATAAAGATCATCATATGAGCTGGTCATACTAAACAAGAACATGCGAATAACATACACATTATTACGAATAGTGCGGTTAACGATGATAAGTGTTATACGACTAACAAGCACACTGGTAATCCTAAGCACAACCATGATAATCTTATTAGTATGAATAGTATTAGTAATGTGAGCATGGATAATAATACATACTAGTAATGATACTGGGAATGCGAATGCTAAGCATCGTCATAAGAAGAGAAGCAGAGGAAAACAACGTAGAAGAAAAAAGGAAGAAGAAGGGGGGGGGCGGCTTCTCGGTGGGCTTTCTCAGAAGGGCTTGGAGGCTCCCAGGAAGGCTCCGTGGAGGCCTCTGGGTCTGGGAGCTTCTCAGAAGCCCCCCGCTCTCTCAAGAGCACCTCCCGGCCCGAAGCCCCCCCCCCCCCCACCTTCGCGCCAACCTTCCTCGTGCGCGGCCCCACTCTCCCCGAGCGCGTTCCACTACCCGCAAAAGTAAGAAACAGAACACATTCGCCTCGATGTAATATGTCGTACACGCCCCACGGCGGATCCATGTTATTTGCGAGTCGTGAAGTTGCGAGTAGTGGAACGCGCTTGCCTACGACCAGCCCGCACGGGCCCAGACCTCCGACGCGTCTTGGCTTGTGCAATGCGGGCGTTGGCGTCCAGAAGAAACCCAGCCTCGGGCCCAGGGGCCCTCAGAGCTGCGCCAGGACGGCAGGGCCGTCCCCGGGAAGGGGGAGAAAAAAGGGGGAAGTTTGAAGGTCGGTTTGAACTTTGGGAGGGGAGGGGCCTGCGCGGGCCAAAAAATCACGCCCTCGGATGCGTGGACCCCGCTCCCCCCCCCAGATGTCAAAGTTTTGTTTCGCCCACCCATCCAGGGTCTCCCCGTAGGTCTCGACCCCTTCCTCCCCTGGGTATTCACCTTGACCGTGATGGCCCCGGGGCCCGACTGTTGCCGTGGAAGGCCGAAGTTTTGAAGACCACCAGTGCAGCTGAAAGACGGTCCGCTGGAGCTGGGCGGGCGTCCCTTGGATACTCCAATCAGGATGCAATTTCTGGGAAATTGAATTCAGCATCTGCGCTGGTATCTCCGCGGTCGGAAAGGGTCTTATCTGGCACATTGCAGCTCGGCTCCGTGGCCCCCAGTCGGGCTTAATAGTCTTGGTTCGTTATTACGAAGACCTCCAAAACATTGACTCCTAACTCCAAGTGGCTCGTGGGCGAAACACAGATCCGTATCCGCGGCCTCGCGAGTCAGGCCTTTGTGCTGCGACCCGGCGGATACAGGGCGTCACTTCAGTGGATGCCCCGCGCGGAACGTATCCGTGCGACGGCGCATCCTCGGGAGGTCGCCTTGGAGTCCAGACTGCGAGGGCGCGGATACGGATAGGGTGGGGGCGTTCGTTGAGGAATTTGCCCAGGAGACTACAGACCCTGGGGGGTTCCTTGTCTGATGAAGGCGGTGGTGATATCCACGGCCGATCCACTATTGGATTTCCACCGGCTTCCAGACCCTGGATTCCGTATTCAAGGGTTCTCTGTCCAATGCCCCCACCGTATGTTCGCCGCTCGTCAGTGGCCGGCCAGACCACAGGTGCAGGCCTCGAAGACGAGGTCCCAGCAGGCCTCGAAGGAGCCCGGGGCCCGCAGCCTGCCGGACGCAGGCTCGGGCTCGGAGGAGGATCGGCGGGGCGCGCGGAGGCACAAAGCACGCGCACAGGCCTTCGGAGGTCCGCGCGGGTTCCCGGGTCGGGGCTGGACCCGCCCCCCCCCCGGCCCCACGCCCCGCTTCGGCAGCAACTCACGGGAGCCTCGTATACCCTCGTAGCTCTGTCTCCAGAGTGCTCTCGCGTCGACTGGCGTCTGGCAGTCGATGGGGTGACGCCGACTGGGCGCTGATGGGCGTCCAACTAGCTTTGATGTATCGCCGGGTAGCGTCGACTACCGTCGACCAGCATCGATTCGCAAGAGCCCAGATGATGATGATGCTGATGCTGATGATGATGAGGAGGAGGATGCTGTTGATGATGATGCTGATGATGCTGATGATGATGCTGATGCTGATGTCGATGAAGATGGTGGTGGTCATGGTGATGTGATGATGATGATGATGATGATGATGATGATGATGATGATGATGACGATGATGCTGATGATGATGATGATGATGATAATGATGATGCTGATGATGCTGATGGTTGTGGTGGTGGTGGTGATGCTGATGCTGATGCTGATGTTGCTGATGATGATGCTCATGCTGCTGCTGCTGATGATGATGCTGATGCTGATGCTGCTGCTGCTGCTGATGCTGCTGATGATGATGATGATGATCATGATCATGATGATGATGATGATGATGATGATGTTGATGAGGATGATGTTGATGATGATGATGATGATGATGATGATGATGATGATGATGATGAGGATGAAGATAGGAGACTCCCAATGAGTTGCCACAGGAACCCAGTGGCGACTTCCGATCTAGGTCTGCGCGGACCTCCAGGAGTCTCTGCTGGTTCCCCACCCGACGGGTTGATGTTATCAGGTTTGAAGCAAAGGGCTTCCAACCCGCCTCGCGCACCCTGCATACCGCCGCCGCCCGGCCCAAAGTGTGCTCGTGCTCCCCGGGGATCACGCCTCGTGCTTCCTACGAGCGACGACTACGTATCACACCGCGGCCGCCAGGCCCCAAGGGTGCAGGCGCTCCCTGGGGTTCCCGCCTCGCGGTCCTAGACCTTATGATGTGCCAACCTACTTTAGCTTTGATTACCAGAAAGACTTCCGAGCACCAAGGGAATACCGAAGCTGGAGGGTTTTCACGTGTCGGGCCCTGGGAGGCAATACTCGTTCGGCACTGTTTCGATACTGCTCGGGGTGCTCGAAATTATTTGTGGGATATGGTCCTGAAGTACGATGAGAGCAACATAATGCCAGACCAAGACGTCGTAAGACGTCTGGTCTGGGCGCGAGGCGGGACGCTTTCTCGGGGGCTGGTTTTCATCTCGAGTCGTTGATTGACGGCCCCAGGACCCTTGTGGGGGATCCCAGAGGCCGAGCGCACCGGGGGGGGTGCTTGGGGGGGGGGGAATCTCTCGAAGCAGGATAATTCCTGTCATCGCTTTTCACTGGTTCGCCCCCACCCCCCCCTCAGAGGAGCAAGAGGTACTCATACCTCTACCCTTCGCCCGTTTTCCCCTCTCTGGTCCTCCTGGGAGGCCGTCGTCGCCACTGGTGGATTCTCCCCGAAGTCCTGGTCAGAACGCACCCCGCATCATCCTCCTCCTCCTCTGCCTGGAGCAGCGGTATCGGAACCTTTGGTTTCCCCACCCTCCGCAGAGGACGAGGAGTGGTGCGGCGGAGAGCCTCTGCCGCTGGAGGAGGTGCGGGTCTGCGCGGAGCGCCTCAACAGCGCCGTGGGGTCGCAGCGAGTTCGCGACCAGGATCGCGGGGGAAGCTCCTCCCTGCCACGATTGGGGTTCGAGGTTCGAGGTTTCTCCACTCAGAGGCGGAAGAGATACCGGTATGGCTGACCGTCGTGGCAGATTGTCGTCGCCACCGCTGGATTCTCGTCCGAATTTTAGTCAGAACGCACCCTGGGAGGGCTCCATGGAGCAGCTGCATCGGCACCTCTTGTTTCCCTCGTCTGCGAGGAGGACTTCGGAGAAGAGAAGCTCACACTCATAAGCATTAACTTTCGGAGCTCGACGCGGATTTCTTGGATCTGCGCTGAGCCCCCCCTGGTGGCGCCTCTAGATCCACCCCTGGCGCGCTCCGCGCGTCAGGGAGGGGGTTCATTGCTGACCCGAGAAATCCGCGCAGCCCTCTGAAGCTTTATCTTGAGGTATGTCCTTCCACTGCCACGATCTAGGCTCGAGAATCCAGGAACCTCTACGACTATTTCTGTTTGGGCCTCCCAGGGCGTTTTCTCGACGCTGGTGCTGGATCCGCTTCGAGCTGTTGGCCAGGGCGCATCCCTGGAACGACCCCCGGAACCAGAGATCGAAACAACAACACAACGGAAGGTCAGGGATAATTTTCGGCCCACGTTTCGATGTCCGCAGTGTTTGCTAAGGGGATCGAGTGTTATGAGCTGGTGTGATGGTGCGATGTATCCTAATGAAGTCATGAGAAGCCCCCCCCTTCCGGTGAAACGATAACGAACCCTGAAGCGTTACCCTGGCTCCCTGGCACTTGGCCGTTGCCTAGCACTCCTCTAGATCCCCCAGCAGCCTTCGAAAGTGGCGAGAAGAAGGAGGCGGAGGACAGGGAGAAGAGGACAGGGAGGAGGAGGAGGAGGAGGAGGAGGACAGGGAGGAGGAGGACAGGGTTTATGTGTTGCGGCTTTGTGCGGTGCTAGATGTATCGCTCCACAAACCCGCCCCCGCAGATTAGCTATGTTTGTTTCGGTGTCAACGATACCACCAGGGGGGTCCTTAATTGTTTCCTCCGGTAATCTGGCTCAACCGAGCCTGTACTTTGTAACATGTGCCCTAAGTCCTGCCAGCTAAAAGTGGTAGGTAACTCCTGTAAGTGGTCCCCGCCCACTTGGCCTAGATTCTTCTCCCTTGCAAGCCGCTAAGGGAACATGCAGCTCACTCATAGGCTAGACATTACTTACATTACCATGCACGTAACTCCCCCTCATCCCCTCAGCACCGCCCGCGGTCATCTAAGCATGGCCTTCAGTAATCTTTCAGGATGAACTAGAAAACTGCTCAGATGTCCGGAGCATATGTTCTTGGTCACTACGGGGTCCCCAGAAATTTCGACCTTGTCCTCACGTCTTGTTATTCACCCTGGGTAGTTGATTGACGGTCCTGCGGCACGGCGGGAGTCCCCAGAGGTGAATAAAGGCGAGATGTTTCCGCATGGTTTTCAACACGTTGGAAGTCTGGGGCTATCCTGCTGCATGCGGCAAGTTCCGCCACCGTGCAAGCGCACACTCCAAGTAGGACCTCCAAGCACCGCCCATAAGGCCGCAACATGAGAGAACCGTGATATGCCACACGTACTTCCACGTTGTGTCGGGGTGGCTCTCCTCGTCTTCGTCGTCGTTTTCCTCCCCTCCTCTTCTTCCGTCTTCCCCCCTCCTGCACTTCCCTCTGCTTCGCCTCCTCCTCTTGGGGTTATCATGAGCCTTGTTGGGCAATCTTGGTCTGGTTTTGGGGTCCTCTTGTGCCATCCTGGGCCCCTCTTGGCCGTCGGGGGGGACTCTTGGGGCCGTCGCGGACCCATCTCTTTGGGAGTTCTCGGAACGCCTCGGGTCCTGCTGCGCCGGTGTGCCAGGTAGCTACTCTGGGGTCTTCTTGGGACCATGCAGTTCCTTGACCTTCCAGAGTGGTAAGACATAACACTCTGAACCTATAGATTTATCTAGACTGCTTCACACCTCGACGGGAATTAGGGCACCGACGTCCTGGTGCTATGTTTTGCCTTTCCTGGAAGGCCATGCTTTTTCTTTTCCCAAAAGCCAAAACAGAAAGCGCTGAGGATCCGAAATGAGGGCTTCGCCCTCTGCCGCCAGCCCCATCTTCACCAGGGCGGGATGCATCAGGGCGGTGTTTGGATGTCTTGGCACCCTCTGTCTGGGCCTCCCTGATGGGGTCCGAGTAGATGGGGTCGGAGGATCGACAATGCGACTCGATGTGGAGCCCGTGTTTCCCCACGACGACGTCGCCGATGAATCGCCGACGTCGCAGATGCATCGCCGATTCATCGCCGATACATCGGCGATGCATTGGCGATGTGGCGCGAACCTTCGACCCCATCTATACTCGGACCCCATCTGGGATGCCTCCGTTCTGGCAACATCACGCGGGCGGGGTTGGCAGTCAGCAGAGCGTGTATGGATATGCTGGAGTTGCGGTGAAACGCATTCCTACTTGGAGCGTTTCCCTCATGCTGTGTGTCGGCGGAGCGGCTGGGGACTGTCTGAGGCCATCTTGGCATACGCGCGCGGCTTGGGCTGTCTTTGGGTTTCTTGCAGTCTTCGCTATGATCGGGGACTCGTGGCTGCGGGTCCAGCGTAGAGGTTGCTGGGAGCAGCGGGGGGGAGAGGGCGAGAAACACACCCCAAGTACATGTCCAAACGCAGAAAACTAGCGTTTCCTTCTCCGGCGAGAGGCTGGCGATTTGGAGCATCCCCCGTGCGATGGGATTGTAGCCTCGGGAGAGAGCTTTAGTCGTAGATTCAATATGTGACCTCGGAGGCGCGAATCTGTTGTAATCTCTAGAAGATCATATCCTCGGGGGCTCGTATCTTTTCGTTATCTACAAGGGTCGTGGCCTCGGGTGCTCGAGTCTGGTGAAATTTGATACTGTAATTTGGCCGCTTCGGGGACGAGAATCTGGTGTATATTGCACGGGGTTATGGGTTCGGGGGCGCGACTCTCGAGTACTTTTTAGTGTCGCTGGCCCCTCCCTCAAACAAGTTCTGAAGTCGCGCGTCCGGCGTGGTGGCCAGGGGGGTGTTCGGCTCCCCCCCCCCTCACGCGGACAGCAGCGCCCAGAATTTCAGAGTACGCGAGTCTGGGGTGGTTGTCACGTTGGGAGGCAGAAGGTAGAATTGAAACATTGGGAACTGGTGCTGGCACAGCTTGCAGCTGCACGTCGTGCCCGCAGCCTGTTGGCCCCCAAGGAGGCCAGCGGATTTTTCCGTGCTGACGGCACAGGGGGGGGGGGGGGGGGGGCAATACACGCGGGAGGAGGAGAAGGAGGAGGAGGAGGGGGAGGAGGACGAGGACGAGGACGAGGAGGAGGAGGAGGACTAGGACGAGGACGAGGACGAGGAGGAGGACGAGGAGGAGGAAGAGGAGGAGGAGGGAGGACAGGGGGGGGCAATACACGTGGGGGGGGATCGAGGGTTCCAGGAACGGGACCCTGAAGGGACCCTATAAGCGGTCCCTGAACTGCCACCGCGGGCGCCCGAGCGGTGCACGAGAGGTGGACGTCTCTTCACCCCACGCTCACTGTCGCTATGCTGAGGGAACCCCGACTTCGGTCGAAGAAGAAAACGCCAACGCCATAAGCATAAACTTTTGACGCTCCGTGCAGATTTCTTGGATCCGCGCGGGGCCCCCCAGCGGCG
Source organism: Prorocentrum cordatum (assembly GCA_963575745.1). Taxonomy (NCBI): domain Eukaryota; class Dinophyceae; order Prorocentrales; family Prorocentraceae; genus Prorocentrum; species Prorocentrum cordatum. The sequence goes on along the minus strand of CAUYUJ010001113.1, from coordinate 1,789,477 downwards.
CCTCTGGCGCCGCCCTTTACGCGCTTCGCGCGCCAGGGAGGGGGGTCCAGTGCGGATCCAAGAAATACGCGCGGAGCGCCAACAGTTTATGTTTATGGCGTTTTTTCTTCTTCTGATGTTGAGGACACCCCGATTTTGTGCAACCGAATTGCCTCCTGGCCGTTTTTCTTTGGCGTCTTGGGGGTCTCTTGAAGCTCCGTCGGCGCCGCGCGGGCTATCGCGTTTCTCTCGAGGAGGCATGGCAGGGCCACCTCGATGGCCGTGGTGGCTGTGCTGGGCCGTCTCGGAAGGCCTGGAGAGCTCCAGCGGCCCCCGAGGAGGCGTCGGACGCAGTTGGGCGCTTCACGCGGCTGGGCGTGTGCTCTTCGGAAGACTCACGGAGACCTTGCCAGGCAGCACTCGGCATTCTGCCTGGAGGTGCCCCTGGGGGTCCGAGCTGGAGTGGCACCAGCAATCCTTCGTCGGGATGGGAGCTGTGGCAGCTTCGGCACCAGATGCACACCTGGGGAAGAGGCGGCCCACGAGGGGGGGCAGAGAGCGGAGCGCGTTCACGCTGGTGCCTCTCTTGAACGAAGGATTGCAAAAAAACAGAAGGATTGCAAACAAAACCCAGGATTGCAAAAAAAACATTGTTTTTTTTGCAATCCTGGGTTTTTTTTTTTACAATCCTGGGTTTTTTGTGCAATCCTTTTTCTCTCATGGCCGGAGCCAGCTGATGTCCCGCTCCGGCCCCGCGGCCCGCTCGAGCATCCTACCTACCACGCCTCGGCGTGCGAGGGGGCACGGCGGCGGACATGGGGGGGGGGGGGGGCTGTCCGTCCACTCCACCACTCACCGAAACTGGTTCGGGCCGGCTCGAAGAGGGCTCTGTCAAATCCCGCGCTCACCCGACCATGTTCGGGACGACTCGAAGGAGGAGGCCCCTCCGCGAGGCTCGGCGGATTGGGAGCCTCCTCGGTCCAACATCCCCCATAAGGCCGAGCAGCGGTCTCCTCCCGATGTCAGCAAGGCATGGACAGGACCCCCGGACACGCAGACCTCCGACGTACTTGAGAGAATGGTGTTCGCAGATTTCGGCGCTCGGGCGACGCTGGCGGGTTCCGCGACCGTCGACGAGAACCTACCCCGGGAGGAAACGCTGGGACTTCCGGGGGCCCAGGGGTCTCGGCCCACTACCCCCGGGGGCAGCGCGGCGTCCCGCGATCCACACGTTGACGGCCGCCAGTGGGTGGGGCTCCGCAGAGGAGCCCCCCCCATGGAGGCCGCAGCGTTGAGGCAAAACTGGCAGATTGAACAACAGTCCGCACCCCACGTAAAGAGATTGTGACGGAGTCCGAGCAGGCGGAATCGGAGGATCGTTCCGCATCGGCGATGCATCGACTATGCGGCTCGATGTGGAGCCAGGAGTCTCTCCACGACGATGTCGCCGATGCATCGGCGATGCGGCGCGACCCTCCGACCCCATCTACTCGGTCGTCATCTAGGAGGCCTCAGGTAAAGTGCGTTACAGGGGGTCGCTTTCCCCTCCCTTACCCGTAACGGTACCGCCGGACGTTCGGGAGGCGGGGCGGTTCCGCACCGGCATGGAGCGTTGCTCACAGGTACCGTATCGCCCCGCAGTTGCGGATAGGAGGCTCTGAAGAAGCCCGCCGCAGGCGCCACATTTTTACACATTATGCACCGAGCCCGCTGCATGCGCCGATTTTTCCGTCAAAGCAATGTTGGGGGGTCGCGGGGCGGGTCGCAGGTGGGTTGCGGGTGAGTCGTGGGTGGGTCGCGGGCCGGGTAGCGGGTGGGTCGCGGGTGGGTCATGGAGTGGGTCGCGGGTGGGTCGCGGGTGGGTCGGGGGGGGGGGGTCGCGGGGGGGTGTCCCGGATGACATGTCGCGGGTGGGTCGCGTGTGGGTCGTTGTCCGGGTCGCGGGGTTTCATCAACAACAGGAAGAGCAACAGCAAGAGCAATCACACCAGCAACAACAACAATAACACCAACAACACCATCAACAACAACAGTAACAGCACCGCCACCAACAAGAACCACATCCAACAGTCCGCACCGCAGAATCACACTGCAGCCACGCGCCCTAGGGACAATGCATGACAGTTCGGCCCCTCTCACGCTGACAGCGCGGTGTTGGAAGGCATGCTCTCGTGCTCAGAACCCTACTGTGGCGGTCGCAGGCCCGACCCCCCCGCCGTAACAGACGCTACAGGGGTCAAGCAGTGGCGAAGCGTCCTGGTTTGCGTATAGGCCCACCAAGGAATGTTCTAAGAACCTTTTGTGGTCTGCAAGAAATGTTCTTAGAACATTTCTGGCTGAGTCTGTCGTGTTTTAACACATCGGGTTTATGTTCTAAGAACCTTATTTTTGTTATCAGCATATTGCGAAGGCCTGACGGCCGGTGCCGCCGACCCTGCAGAGGACCACGACGTCGGCGACGAAGTGGGCGGGGACGGAAGCCGTGGAAGATGATGAGGAGGAGGCGAGGAGGAGGGGGACGGGGAGGAGGAGGAGGAGGACGAGGAGGAGGAGGAGGAGGAGGAGGGGGGAGGAGGAGGAAGATGAGGAGAGGAAAAGGAGGAGGAAAAGAAGGGGGAGGGAGGAGGAGCGTCGAGGTGGAGGTTGGAGCGGAGGGGAGGAGGGGGGAGGAGGAGGGGGAGGAGGAGGAGGAGGAGGTGGGGAGGAGGAGGATGAGGAAGAGGAGGAGGGGAGGAGGAGTAGGACAGGGGGGGGGCGGGAGAAGGAGGAGGAGGAGGAGGAGGGAGGAGGGAGGAGGAGGAGGAGGAGGAGGAGAGGAGGAGGAGAAGGAGGGAGGGTGGCCGAAGAGAGGGCTCCGGCGGCGCCAGAAGTCTCGATCCTCGAGCCTGGGGTTCGGAGTCCGCGGAGTGAGCAGGAGGAGGAGGAGGAGGAGGAGGAGGAGGAGGAGGAGGAGGAGGAAGAGGAGGAGGAGGAGGAGGAGGAGGAGGAGGAGGAGGGGGAGGGGGAGTTGTTCTACATGTTCAGTCTTTCGTAATTGTTGGCCTGCAGGGACCATTTTGGGAACCGGGAAGCCGCGCGAGGTTCCGGAACCGCGCGGGGACCGCGCCGGACGCGCGGGGAGTGAAAGCGTATTTGGGTGGCGACCCCTCCCGGGACTCCCCCCGGCACCCCCCCGGGACCCCCCTTGGGACCCCCTCCCGGGACCCCCCCCCCCCCCGGGACCCCCTTGGGACCCCCCCCCCTGGCCGGGGAAAAGGGGAAGGGGCTTTCCTTTGACGTGGTTGCGACATGGGTCGGTTTCCCTCAAGCCCGCTAGAGCACTGTAACGACGACGACGAAGAACGGCATTGCCCCTCACACACGCCGACTCAAGAGAATCAAAACAACACCAATCTCGCGCAGGTCGCAGCACGGAAGCGGCGGACCATGATGATCGTGGCGGACCGCAGGGACAGGCTCACCAGGGCGCAGGAGGCGGGAGACGCCACCGTGCCCGAGCGCGGGCAGAGCTCCTTGCCCGGCCCGTCGTTCCAGGACCTCGCGGAGGACATCACCGATAGCTCGGGCGTGCTGGTCGACTACATACTGCGCTACAGGGCCAGGTTGGCGAAGCAGGCGAGGGAGGCGAACAAGCTGGGGACGCGGCACGAGGTGGAGGAGCTCGGTAAGTTCCTCAGCGCGCTGTCGCTGAAGTATTGGGAGGGCTTCGAATATGCTGGCCAGCACATCTCGATCGAGAAGCTGACGACGGACATCATGACCGCGGTGACGAACGAGGCCAAGCGTGATGGGATCTGGAAGACCATGAGCGCCAAAGCAGGAGGAACCAGCTCCTCGTTCGCCGTAATGCGCGCAAGGGCCCTCCAGATTCGCGCGTGGAAGAGAGAGGAAGCGTGCCTGCGGGCAGAGGTAGATAATTTCATCCTGCGGTACAAGCTGCTGCACAACAAGGTGCTGGTGCAGATGCCAGAAGACATGTGGGAGAGGAAGGCGCGCCTGGATGACTTTTTCGCTGATTTCCACGGCAAGAAAGAGACGCCGCTGGACCCTGTGACGCTTGCCCAGGCCTTGGGCGTGCAGCCATGGGGCGACACCGCGAGAAGTGCTCTATCCACCCCTGGCGACGAGCGCAGATTTACTGAATCAAACGCGCAGGGTTTATCTAAGTCGGGTCGTGCTTCCATGGGCGCCGCGTGCTTCCGCTTGACGGATGGGGCTGGCAAGGACGGCGAGGAGGTGCGTCCTAAGAGCGAGCAGCTCCCTAGGCGGCTGGACTCTCTACACACCGTGCGGTCGAGGCAGCTAATTCAGGACTGCCGAGCATCGCCGCTCATGCGCAGCAAGCGGATCACGCAGTCGAGTTCGCTGCCGAACTTGCTCGGCAGGGGCAGCAGGTGTGAGACCTCGAAGATCCTTGCTGGAAAACCCTGGCCCTGGGAGAAAAGCGCCACCATCGGACCCGCCAGCGCCTTCGCTAGCAGGGCCTCGGAGAGGGACGCGGGGCCCACCAGTGTCGCTCCGAGGACCTTCATCAGCAAGCCCCGGGATTGGAGCGCAGGTTCCCCCAGAGCCAAGGGTGACTCGGCCAAGCTGCCGACGCTGAAGGGCCACCAGAGGCGCTACCTTCAGGAGTGCGACACCATCCAGTGCGTTCCCATCCCTCTGGCCTTCGTCACCGGCCACTCGAAGAAGTTCGAGGCGAACGGGCGGGATCTGGTTGACCAGGAGCTGGTGGCCATGGCGGGGATGCTGAACGACGCAGCCGTCATCGAGGTGACCGACCTGAGCTCCAATTCGCTGCTCTCCGACGCTGGCCTCGTGCCGTTCCTGCAGCAGCTGTCGCGCGGGCCTGCGGTGCAGACCCTGCAGCAGCTGCTGCTCTCGAACTGCCTCAGGGCCGGCACGCGCACCATGGACAGCATCATGCAGCTGCTCGGCACGGCCAGCAATCTGCTCGTGCTGGACCTCAGCCACATCCCGCTGAACTCGCGGCTGCAGGCGCAGCTCTGCAAAGCCATCGGGAAGCACACTCTCCTCGAGACGATCAGTCTGGCAGACACAGGCATGAACTCGACGTATGTGGCGAAGCAGTGCATTCGCGAGCTGCTCGGCAGCACGAGCATCACGGCATTGGACCTGAGCTGGAATTGCTTCAGCTCGGAAACATTCCTCTGCCTGGGCGAGGCTCTTACGACGAGCTGCCGCATGCGGAGCTTGAAGCTCGCCAACTGCTCAGCGACGGTGGAGGAGGGTAAGGACACACCCGTGGCCCTCTTCCTCGAGACCCTCTCGCGTGAAAAAGGTCTTTCTAAACTTGATGTCGCCATGAACCGGATCAACCATCAGACGTTCTTGGTCATTGAGGATTCCCTGGACAGGCACCCGAACATGCAGGAGCTCAACATCTCCAACAATGCGCTTGGCGTCCACGGCATCCGCAGTGCTCTGCGGCTACTTGCCCGAGATACAAACGATATCACTAAGATTCAGCTGGAAGGGTGCTTCACCGGCGTGACGGGGACAGGCGGCGAGGGCAGCGAGGCGGTCTTCTCTGCGACGAGCCCAGGAGGTCGATACACTCTCTTCCTGGATCGAGCCTGCCACAGGTCGTTGCTCCGCATGCTCTATAGGATCGTCGACAAGTTCGGCCTCTCCCCAGGCGAAGCGTTCAGCGGCGTCGCCTACACCCCGACGAACGCCTCCGGCAAAGCCACGGGCAAGCCGGGGCCATTCAGCCACCCCGCCAAAGAGGTTGACGGCCTGCGCGCAGTTCCTGTGTCGGGCAAGCTCGAGCTAGTCCTCGACATGCAGAGGTGCATTGAGAAGGCCATCTACGGTTTGGAAGACGAGGACTGCGACGGCTTTTTTACCCAGTACTTCGAGATCGTACGCTACCAGCCTGGCTGGAAGAAGGCGATACCCATCTTCGCGAACCTCAAGATGATACAACAGAGCATGCTGCAACAGCAGGTCTTCTTGGACTCCCTCGCCAAAGACTTCTGCCTGACGGTCCCAATGCTGGCAACCATATGCGCCAGCAACCGCCTCTTTGCCAAGGACATCGTCTGGCGCATGATGCCCTGCCTGCCATACGACGCAGCCTCGATGTTTTTGGGGCACATGACCGTGCCCTCTTTCGGTGACTTCCTCTGGACGCACCAGCGCATGCAGGCGCTGCTGAACTTCAACGCCGGGAACCCGACGGGCCACTACAAGCTGTACCTGGACAATTGTTGCGACTACGCGGTGGCGGACCGTCTCTGCCTTCTTGACCGTTGGGAGTCGGCCATTGACAGCCGCAGCCAGTATTTTGACACCTCGAAGTGGGGCAACAAGTCGCACTTCCGCAACGAACTCCACCGCGGGCACCCGATCATCAAAGACGACATCGCGTCAATGGCGGAATGGAGCATTCCCGAGTCAGGCGAGCTGGAGTTTGACTACGCGACCAATCGACGCCCGAAGACCAAGAAGGCGACTGTCAGCGACAGCCTATGGGACCACGTGCTGGTCGCGCTCTACGACGCCCAGTCTACACTGGGAGGATCCTCGCTGATGCAGGTTGTGCGCCGCATATCTCACAACATCAGCTTGACCTCCATGCACATGCGCAAGATGCTGGGCTATTTCAAACACGCAGAGGAACGCGCGGAGTGCTTCGTAGTTTTCTTCTTTCGGATTGTCGATGTATGCAACGCCAAGATGTTCAGCTGCCGTTTCTCCAAACAGGAGGAGATTGTGAAGCTGCAGGAGCGCCTGGGCTACGCATCCTTCTTCCCTTTCATGCAGCCAGAGAACGCGCATTTTAGTTTGGATTTTTCCCAGAATGATCAAAGGGTGTGTGCAAATCTGCTGGTCAACCTGGCATGCAAGGAGAAGAGGGAGAACCTGCGGAATCCTCAGTATTATCTTCCAGATGGATCAGTGGATCCAGTCTTCCAGAAACAAGGGGTGCCGGCAAGGTGGCAATTCTTGGACAAGATGCCGACGCAGGGGAGGTTCGTGTGCCACTACGTGTGCGCCCCTGAGGACCGGAAGTACGAACCTCGCAGGAAAGCTGCGGAGACTTATGGCCACTACACGGTCAGCACTGCCGAGGCGGATGTGCAGTGGTGGACAGGCCTGCTGGAGGTGCCAGAGGATGTCCTGAGACTGATGGAGTTTATCCGAAGGGCTTCGCTCTCTGCCGCCGCTACCCCTTCAGATTGCTTGCGTGGCCCTCCTCCTCCTCCTCCTCCTCCTCCTCCTCCTCCTCCTCCTCCTCCTCCTCCTCCTCCTCCTCCTCCTCCCCCCCCCTCCCCCTCCCCCTCCCCCTCCCCCTCCCCCCTCCTCCTCCTCCTCCTCCTCCTCCGAAGGGCCACGCTTGGTCGGTATGATACTTGATTCTCAGGTCGGTTGGCTGGCTTGCATTTGGGCTGGGTGGCGTGTCGTCTAAGCTGGTCACTGGCAGCTGATCTGGGCCACTTGCTCTCTGGGAGCGCTCGCCCCCCGGCTCTTTGTCAGGATCCTCGCGGCCTCGGGTCCAGGGGCGAAGGCTCCGGAATCGGCGGGGGGGACGACGCGTCGTCCCCCCCCCGACACACGCCTTCCACACCAGAGAGACGGCGGTGCCCTGCTCGGGAGAGGCGGTGCCCGGTTCTGGGCGGCCTCCCACGGGGTGGGTCCGTGGCCCCGGGGGAGCGGGCGCGCCGCGGTCTGGCCTCGGGGGCGCGAGCCGATCGCAAAGTGCAGAAGGACTGCGGCCTCGGGGGCGTGAGGCAGCAGCAATTTGCAAGGGGGTGTGGCTTCGGGAGCGCGAGCCCGTGGTAGATGTATCAGGGACTGCGACGTCGTGAGCGCGATCGCGCGGTGATTTACCAGGGATTGTGGCCACTGGGTCTGGGGGGCGCTGGCATGTCCCCGAGCATTTACAGAAGTCAGAGCACGCGATCCAGGAGGGCAAATCAGGAGTTTGCTTGCTCGGCCCCTGGCGTGGACTCTTCAATCACTGCAGGCGTGCCACTGGAAAAGGGGACCGTCTTGACGAATAACTCGGGCACAAGAGGAGGAGGAGAAGGAGGAGGAGGAGGCGGAGGAGGAGGAGGAGGCGGTGGCGGAGGAGGAGGAGGAGGAGGAGGTGGAGGAGAGAGCAGGGCATGCAGGCCTCGCAGCCTGTTGCCCCCAACCACCCCGTGTGGGGCCGGCGGGTCATGTCCAACTACAAGAACGTCGACGATGTTTTTAATGCACTAGATGGTGAGCTTGTTTTCCACCGCCACCACCATAAGTAGGAGGGGGAAGGGGTCCTCCTCCTCCTCCGCCTCCTCCTCTTCTTCCTCCTCCTCTCTCTCCACCTCCTTCCACCCTCCAATGGTGTTGGTGGTGGAAAACAAGCCCATCACTAGACGGGAATGATGGCAACGGCGAGATCAGTTTCTTAGAAATGCTGGAAGGCCTCGGGAAGATTAGATTCCGCAAGTTCGAGGGCAGAGACGAGCGAGACCGCGTCATGTCCGTGTTCCGGTACCTGGACCCAGGCGGAGAGGGCACCATCTCTCGCAAAGAGTGGGGCATCCTCGGCCAACTGAAGAGAGAGTTCGAACTGACGGTCAGGGAGTTTGTGCATTTTATGGTGATCGCCTTCGGCCAGGACCTCGAGCAGGTCTGGGAGATCCTTGACCCAATTGGGTCTGGTTCGCTCAACCTCGAGCAGTGGAACGCCGCGGTCGAGGACATCGGCTTTTTCGGACCAGCTGAAATTATCTTTGCTCTCCTGGACAGCTCAGACGATGGCGACATATCCTACGATGAGTTTTCGAAACTGTGGGAGTACATGCCTATCAAAGTGGGCTCCAGCAGCGGCGAGGGTATGTAGGCAATCGGCATGCAATGTTTATGCTAACTCTTGCTTGCCGCGGTCTGCAGGGAAACCTGGAGACGGCGGCCATCCGTAGAGCCATGGGTCTCGCTCCCCGCGACCCTGCCGGAATTCGCGAGGGGCCACCGAGTTGTGTGGAGAAGAGCCTGTTCCGCAGCACAACCACATCACATTCGTCATCGTGTTCGGCCGATCCTCTCCACGATCTCGAGAACCCACGTCCGGCAGACGGGGCCACGGGCAGATGCATTTTTGGGGGGCCCGCCCACAGGCTGGAGCCTCTTGCCTGGCGCCGCAGGCCCGCGTGCGCACTGCGGTTCCACTGCAACCTGATGTGCACGGCCTTGCAGATCTTCACGTCTTTCGGCCACGCGCAGAGGGGGGAGGGGGGGGAGGGCTTCTGAGAAGTACCCCTGCTTCACAGAAGGCGCGGGCCTTCTCTACAGTTGTAAGGCCAGCGCCTTCTGAGAAGCAGCCATCTTCTGAGAAGCCCTCCCCCCTCCCCCTGCCCCCGTTTGTGCGCGCCGCCAAGTCTGCATCTCTCTCCCTCGATCAAGGCCTCTGGTGCGCTTTGGGTCCTCGCGTCTGCCAGTCGCATGTTTGCATACGCCCGGGCCAGGGACGGTGCGCGCTCCTCGCCGAGTCTCTCGTCGGGGCCTCTCCGCCCCCCGCACGCTCTCTTCAGGCGCTTGCAGACATGGGTTCGAGGGGGGCGAGGACTAGCGACGGGTCCCGTTTCCGTGGGAAGTCGCGGAGTTCCGCCGCCGAACGGGGCGGCACTGGCCGCATTTGGGGGAGGGCACCTCCGACGATCCATGGACTTGGCGACCGCGCGCCAAATCCATGCATCGCTAATCCACGTTTGCGCGCCCCCGATCTCTTCGCTTCTGAGGCCCAGGCTCACATCCGTTTCGTAGGAATTGTCCTTGCAGCAGGCGGCCATGCCCGGTGTTTTTTTTCTCACCCGGGCACTCACTTCCCTCGCCGCGCCTGCAAGTCTCATCCGCGCAGTGCCGCCACAGTTGTTCGGTGCAGGCATGTACCGCCAGGTTCTTCTGCGCACGCTGCAAGAAGAGCTCACCGTCATAATCGACAGAGTCTTCGTCGTGTCCGTGGTAATCATCGCCATCATCGCCATCATCAGTACCATCGTCGTCGCCATCGTAAATGCCACCGTAAATGCCACCGTCAGCGTCATCGCCGTGATCGTCGTGATCGTCGGCAGCATCATCTCAAGCGTGCATTAAAAAGCTTGAGCCGAGCATCGTTGTCAGTGCAGCTCGTGATTGCACATGATTTGCATGCGTTGCTACAGGTTTGCAGGTATCCATAATGCATCACTGCGTGAATGTGTTGCGAACCGTAGCTGCCGAGGCTGGAATCTAGAAGTCGCAAGACACGTCTCAGAGCCAGGTGGAACTATTGCGCAATCAGAACTTGAGAGCTCTTCGGCATCATTATTCTATTGATTGTCATCATCATTATCATCATCATCAGCAGCATCATCATCATCAACATCAACATTAACATCAACATCAACATCATCATCATCATCATCATCATCATCATCATCATCATCATCATCATCATCATCATCATCATCATCATCACCATCGGTTGCGACCCCATCCTTCGACAGCCTGGGTGTCTGGACACATGGCAGGGGGCGCGGCCCACAGGTTCCGCACTCCGAAGGTGGCGCGCGGCAGCGCACCTGCCGGGAAACATCACCCGCGCAGGTATCTGTAGCTCCGCATGTCGGCCCCTTTCGGTGCGCCAGAGGACTGCTCGGGCGGGGGTGGGGAGGATGAGGAGGAGGAGGAGGAGGAGGAGGAGGAGGAGGAGGAGGAGGAGGAGAGGAGGAGGAGGAGGAGGAGGAGGAGGAGGAGGGGGGGAGGAGGAGTAGGAGGAGGAGGAGGAGGAGGAGGAGGAGGAGGAGGAGGAGGAGGGGGGGGAGGAGGATCAGGAGGAGGAAGAGGAGGTGGAGGAGGATGAGGACGGAGGTGAGGAGGTGGAGGCGGAGGAGGAGCAGGAAACCACCGAGAGAAAACCAGATCACGTAACGCCACTCGAAGCAGAAGCGTTCGGAGCTCCCCGCGGAGTTCTCGGGGCTGCGCCCCTGGCGCGCTCCGCGCGCCAGGGGCGGGGGGCCCAGCCACGGATCCAAGACATCTGCGCGGAGCGCCACGAGTTTATGCTTGTCCAGCGTGTTCCTCCTCGATCCACGTCCGTGATTGATTTTCGCAGGCTCGGGCCTCCCCTGGGCTCTCTTGGGGGCGCCTCTGGAAGTCTCTCGTGCGTCACACTGTGCCCCCAAGGGAACTATGGCGCTGTCTTTGAGGTATCTTGGGTCGTCCTGGCGGCCTCCCGGGGCCTGTGCCCATCTGACGCCGTCTTGGGGGGGACGCTGATTCTCCGATCCCCCTCCCCCGGCTGAGCCCGGGCACCCCTTTTCAAAGCTACGGTTCTGGGCCCGGCGGGGGGGCTCCAGGGGGGACACTTCTCGCACGCTTGGTGACCACAGAGGGTCGGCGAATTCGACGGCGCAACGCACGCGGCGAAGCACACTCGGACTTAGAGGGTATCGCTCTCCATCCATGTGTGAGGCGCCGAAAGGAGACCACGACTTTCAGAATGAGCCGCTCTCAACCCATGTAGCTGTCGGGCATGTCAAGCTGTGGAGTTCAATCTGTACGCGGATCTTCAGTGAGATCACGAGATCTGACAGGATCTGCTTTTCATCCCACTGAGGAGGTAGCACTTGCGCCTTGAGGATGCGGTCCTTGGTGCGAAGGCCCGCCGTTATTTTCCATGTGGCGTGGACGTGCGTTCTGACAAGGTTTAGATGTAGTTTTGGTGCGGGTTTAGGCGTGGGCTGGGGTTTGGACTTGGGTTAGTACATGTTGTTGGACGTGTGTCTGGACGTGGGTTAGGACGTGTTGTGTGTGTGTGTGTGTGTGTGCGTGAGCGTGTTTGTGCACGTGGGCTTCATTAGCCACTGCGTGCTTCTTCTGGCAGGTCGGTGTTGCCAAGTGCTTTGCAAGGAAGCGACTGTAGGTTGCTGGCATCCCCACAACTTCAACCGCTGGTGAGATTCACTGGCGCGGCGGGTGAAAAGTGTGGACGTGGATTTTGCACCTGTGTGCAGACTTGCGTTGGGACATGTTTTTGGATGTGGATTCGGACGTCGTTATGGGCGCGTATTTGGACGTGGATTTGGCCGTTGGTTTGGACTGGATTGGACGTCGCGTCGTTCGCGTTGAATTGAACAAGATGTTGGACGTGTGTTAAGGCGTGGGTTTGGAAGTCTATTTGGACCTGGAATCGGACTTACATTTGGACGTCGGTGTGAATGTTGGTTCTGATGACGGTTTGAACGTTCGCTTGGACGTTGTGTGTGGATTTGGACGCGTTTTTGTACCCAGTTTTGATGTTTGCGTGGATGTGGCTTGGGAGCTGCGTTTGGACCTTTGATTTGGATGGGGGCTTGGGACACATACGCAAGCATGCAAACACCCACTCTCTCTCACACACACACACGCACGCACGCACATGCACACATGCACACATGCATACACATACACACGGGGGTACCCTCACGATTCCAGGGATAGGGCTCTTAACCCCACAGGGTTACACAAAGAGAGTTTCACACCCATAGGAGTGCACACTCACAGAGCTCCACTTACATTGGGCTCCAAGTACCACAACACGGTTCCATGCACATTCGGTTCCGCACGTAGCGAGGTCCTGCGCAGGGTACAGCACACATCGGATTCTGCTTGCAGCGCGCATGAATTGCTTGCGATGTCTTGCTTGCTTGCCACGCGACAGCCCGCATTTGAAAAGAATCCGCCCTCCATCCATGCAGTTTTCGGAAATGTCTGATTCTATTGGGAAGATCCCAGGCTGTTTCGAGGGATTGCTACATGCTAGGAAGACGACGACGAGGATGAGGACGAGGACGCTGAGGACGTGATCGCTTCACGAGCTTCCTGGCCCATGTGCATCCAGCTGCGCTGCAGCGGAGGTCCGCCACCGCGCTCCGGCAGGTCGGTGCTGCAAGGCTGCAGCCAGGCACGGCTGTGCCGTGGCATGAACATTTCGATGGTAGTGGGAAGGCTTTGCGGCCGGTGCCGCCGACCCTGAAGGGGGACGACGACGACGACGAGGACGGCGGCGCCGGCCATGACGACGACGACAACGACGACGACGACGACGACGGCGGTTGGGAGCCTCTTGGGCTCCGTCGGGGGCATCTTGGGGCTTCTTGGGAGGCTCCTTGATCACTTGGAGCCGCCTCGGAGCGGATCTGTGCTGTGGCGTGGATCTTTCGATGCTATTCTGGAGCCGTCTCGCACTTTTTCCTGGAGGATCCCGGCGTCTTGGCCGCTCCAGGCCAGTTACCAGATTGCCTGACCGAGGAGAAGGAGAGCAACGAGGAGGACGAGGATTGCGAGGAGGGGGATACGGACGGCAAGGACAAAGACGAGATTGAGGACAGGGGTTGTGACTCGGCCTCCTTCTCTAACTCGTTCTAGTCCTCCTTCTCCCCCTACTCCTCATCGTCCTCCTTGTCGCTACCCTCCTCGTCTGTCCTCGTCCTCTTTATTATCCTCCCTCACGTCCTTCTCAAAGTTCTCCCCTTCCTCGTCATTTCAGGGTCGTCACGTGCACGACCTAGCAGCAACTGAAGAGAATAGTCGTTCTCGTCGCCGTCCTCTCCTTCTCCTTTCCTCTGCTCCTCCTCCTTCCCCAGCGTGCTAGTCTGGCATACTGGGGCAGCTTTCCACTCTCCTCCCGCCTCCTCCGCGACGTGGGTAGAATCTCGACACCGTCAAGCTCAGTCGAAGCTGGCAGCAGCAGTACACCCTTGAGCGCAGAACTATTCACACCACACGTGCGACCTTCCCCGTGTCCTGCACGAGGTCTGGCAAGCAGGAGGAGCAGGAGGAGGAGGCGAACGATGGCGAGGATGAGCTTGTTGAGGGCCAGGAGGAGCGCAGGGACGATGACGATAACGACGACGTCGAAGCCGCCAGCGACGCTGGCGGCGGCCGCGGCAGTCAGCGGCGGCGGCACGACCGCGCCTGTGACATCGCTCGGACGTGTGTTTTTTGGGGGCGAAGGTCATTGGGGAGCATCTTGAATCATCCTCTCAAGAATAAAGCGCACGACACCGACAGCGCGGGTTGGGGGCGAGCCCCGGGGGGAAGTGAGGAGTGGCAGGCCTTCTCTGAAGGCTCGGAAGGCCCCGAAGACACAGAAAACCTCTCAGAAGGACGGAGGGCTTCCGAGAAGCCCCCCCGCCTTCTGAGAACCCGCACGGTCGAAATGGGCACAGACAGAACGGGTACGAAACCAACAGCTTTTCTTGCTCACTATCAACCGGACTTGCTGTCGATGTCGCCGCAAATTTTGTCAATTTGGGACAGAAGGTCTCCTGCCCAACAGCGGCCGCTGTCGGTTTTGGACAAGATTTGCAGCTTGGAATCGTATTCATTTTTCCGTACCCCTCTCGGGCGTCCAAGGAATGAAGGCCTTCTCCTTTTCACTTCCCCTTTTCGAGAGCCGCCGAACGGGGAATAGGTGTCCGAGTGCTGGCAAGCGCCAGCGGGGGCGCCGCGACGCCGATGGCGGCGGCGGCGGCAGACTGCGACGGCGGCGCCGGCCTGCCCGCCCGCGCGCCTCCGGCGCAGCTCGCACCACCCGCTGCTCACGCCCGAGAAGCCTGCGGCAGCACGCCGGCCGCCGCTGCCGCCGCCGCCCTCGCCTCCTCCCCCTCGCCCTGCCCCTCCTCCTCCTCCTCCTCCTCCTCCTCCTCGTCCTCCTCGTCCTCCTCCCCTCCTCCTCCTCCCTCACCTCCTTCACCTTCTCCTCCTCCTTCTCCTCCTCCTCCTCGTCTTCCTACTCCTCCACTTCTTCTCCTCCTCCTCCTCCTCCTCCTCCACCTATTCCTCTCCTCCTCCTCCTCCTCCCTCCTCCTCTCCTCCTCCCCCTCCTCCTCCTCCTCCTCTCCTCCTCCTCCTCCTTCTCCTCCTCCTCCTCCTCCTCCTCCTCCTCCTTCTCCTCCCTCTCCTCCTCCTCGTCCTCCTCCTTATCATCCTCCTTCTCCTCCCTTTTCTTTCCGCTCTCACCTTCCTTTCCCGTCCCAACCCCTGCGCCCTTGAGGAGCACCCTGCTTCATAGAAGGCGCGGGCCGTGTCGCGCCTTTAAAAAGCGGCCTCTTTCTAAGAAGCCTCCCCCCCCGTACCCCCCTGTGCGCGCCGCCAACGCCTTCCACTCTCGATCTGGCACCCATGGGCGGGAACTTTCGGTTAGCGTGTCGCTTCGCCGGTTTTGGTCTGTCGCGGGTCGGCAAGAAGAAAAAAAGAGCCATGCATCCTGAGGGACGCGTCTGCTGGGCGGCAAGGACCCTCGTGGATCCTGCCATAATTCGCTGCGACTAACCAAACGCAGTCAGCCAGACTCGCGCTTCGGCGCGGCACGCTATCCACGCCTCAGTCCCCAAGCGTCAGCGTGTCGAGCTTTTTCAAGCGCCTCCTGCCGCGAGTGGCAGGGCGGCATGCGATCCCCTCGCAGTCGCTCGGGCCGCCGCCGCGGCGCACTGAGGACAAGTTCCCGACCGTGGCACCCAGACAAATGGATGTGTCGGGGTGGATTTCCGTGGGCGCTACAGTGGAGACCCATACCAAGAAACACCCTGCTTGCCTCCAGGGTGCCCTGGGTTTCTTGGGTTGCGATAGTTTTGCGACGGAAAGCATGACGTTCCCACACCAAAAATCAATGGACGTCCTGAGGTCTCAGGGCTGGGTTTGTTGTGGAAGGTTTCTTGTGGTCGGGCCCCTACTGTATGGGTGAGTTCTAGGCCTCCTAGCTGCGGTCGGAGTGGATGGGGTCGGATGGTCGTGCCGCATCGACGATGCATCGGCGATGGGGCTCGATGTGGAGCCCGTTTTGCTTCACGTCGACGTCGCCGATGCATCGCCGATGTATCGGCGATGCGGCGCGATCCTCCGACCCCATCTTCTCTGATCCCATCTAGGAGGCGTCTATCCGGGAACCGATGTTGAGTTACCGTTGTCTCGACTCGCCCTGCTCCGACGGGGCCATCGAAGACCGATCCAGCTCGGAACTGCAGCAGAAAGAATGTCCAGAGCGCCAGTCGTGATTTCTCTCGATGTTGCATTTGCCTTCGCAGCGTCGGATATCAGGGCCTGTCGCCGTCGTCGTCGTCGTCAGATCCTGACCGCCGCTCGGTCGGAGCACACAGTGGGCTGTGGAAGGAGCCGACGCGGATGTGGCCAGGGCAGCGTCGCCAGAAGTCCTTGAACGATCGCTCGGCAGGGAGAGGTCACAGCGGCGAGCGGTGAGAGGTTGCAGACGTGGTTGTCGTGGCCGCCGTCGGGAGAGAGGGCTCTCCCGGGGACCTCCAGGGACCTTTTGTTGGAGATGCCTGGGCGCCGTCGTCGTGCCGGCGTCGCCCGTGCTGTCGCCGCAACGAGGACGGCGCTAGCGCCAGCATCCGTCGCCGCCGACGCAGCGTCTGTGGGCCCCGGCAACAGCAGGGCCGCTTGTCCCAAATCAGTGCTTGCACTGAAGGTGACCTCGCCGATGTTGAAGGATTTGGCGAAAGTGTCCCGCCGATTTTGGTTGCTGGCTGGGTTCCCGGGTTCCCGGCTCTGGGTTCCCAGGTTCCCGGTTCCGGGTTCCAGACCGATTTGTGAGGGCGGCGAGGTTCCTGGGTTCCTGGGTTTCTGGTCGATCTTCTTATCGATCGGTCTCAACCTCGATCTTATTACCCACTTCTCTATCGATCTCACCATCGATCTCACAATCGATCTCACGATCGATCTCACAAGCGATCCCACTAGAGATCGTATGAGCGATCTCGCGTTCGATCTTACTATCGATTTCATTGAATCGATTTCACTCTCGGTCTCACGATCGACCTTACAATCGTCCTCACTATCGATCTCATTGTCGATCTCAGAATCGATCTCAAGATCCATAGCATTAATTTTCCAATCATCCACTGATTGGGTCTTCTCAGGCATAATTTCGCCGTTCCCGACAAAGTGTCTCTTGAAAATTGAAGCGGCACAAAAGAGGCGGCCAGAAAATCGGCAGAGGACGACTCCTGGATGGCAACCGGGGAGCCAGAATTCCGAACCAAAAAAACGGCGACGGAGCAGGCAACAGAAACGGCCC
This sequence comes from Prorocentrum cordatum, assembly GCA_963575745.1. Taxonomy (NCBI): domain Eukaryota; class Dinophyceae; order Prorocentrales; family Prorocentraceae; genus Prorocentrum; species Prorocentrum cordatum. The sequence goes on along the minus strand of CAUYUJ010001113.1, from coordinate 1,772,430 downwards.
TGTCGTCTCCAGGGCCCTTTGGGGTCGTTGCCGTCGCCGTCCTCTTTCCTCGTCCTCCCGCTCGTCATCCTTCCAGCCTTCGGGGCGCCAGCGCGTCGCCACGGGGGAGCGCGGCGCGGAGAAGGCCAGGCAGGCCACGGATCGGGGTAACTCCCCTTCCGAGCGTCCTGGGACGCTCCTGGGACGCTCCTGGAACGGCTGCGGAGCCCGATGCAGCCTCCAGAGCCGCTGGATCGGGTTCTGCCCCGATCATGGCTTCTTAATGGAACGAGGCAGGATGGTGCCTGGAGAGGTCTGGAGATCGATCTTGAGCGGGCTTCCGCTTGGAGGGCCGCGGCATCTGGGCGTCGCGACAAGCCAGTGACGACGAGCGTCTCCGCCCCGCCCCGCACCGTTTCGTTGAGACCCGCGGCCCCGAGAGGCTCGTTCTGGCTCGAGAGGTTTCGTGCAGACAATGGGCAGGGAGCGCCAGGCGTAGCAGGCGGCGCTGACTCGCATCTCCCGAAGAAGAAAGACTTGCATGGCACACGGACTTTCGCAGCCCCGCGCGGACGTCTTGGATCGGCGCTCGGCCCCCCCGGGCGGCGCCTTCCGCGCGCCGCCCCTGGCGCGTTCCGCGCGCGAGGAAGGGGGGTCCAGCACCGATCCAAGACATCCGCGCGCAGCTCCGAGGGCTGCTGTCTCTTCTAAAAGAGTGCTACTTGAAGCGTGAAGCCAAGCCCTCAAGTGACACCCAGCAGGAGCCCTCTGCATGGCTGTCCCGATCCCGAGAAGCCAGGTGGACTCGAGGACATCGGCCGTGTTTCCTTCACGACGTCGTGGTTTTGTGCGAGGTCGGCTGTGGGGGACCAGGTCCCCGTCCATGGCGCCATCGCGCCCCATCATCCTTTTCCTTCTCCCAACTTTCCGCATACCTGGGGCAAGCAGACTGGTGCAGCGGCTTGTTGGTAGACCAGTCAGCGGGTTTCGAGGCGTGCTCGTTCGGTGGTTCCCCAGCGCCCACGTGCTTTTTCTTCTGTGCGCTGGGGGTGTCGCGCGAGCGCCCGCGAGGCTCGCCTCGCCTATGTGTCAGTCGTTTTGTTGTTGCTGTTGTTTGTTGATGTTATCTCTCTCTTTCTCTCTGTTATTCTTGTTTCCGTCATCTCTCTATCTCTGTGTCAATAGAGATACCGTAGGCACGCGAACGGCGATGTTGGCAACGGCGGTGTAGGCTTCGAAATTGTAGGTGGGGGTGGTTCGTGGCCAACCCAAGGATGGGACAGCGTTCTTCGCGTTTTCCTTAAATTCGCCGTGGCGCTGTCGCTCGATACATTCGCGCTCTTGAAACGTGGGAAAGTGTGGTCCGTGAGTTCCTACAGTTTGTTCTGCGCGAGGTCGGCGTCGCGAAACCATTTTCCCAACATCGCCGTCAACCAGCATCGCCGTTAGTGTGGGTTTGAGGATATGATCAAACAGAAACCAACACGACGAAGAAGAAGAAGAAGAAGAAGTACACCATCGTCGGCGACGTCATCCTGCCCTCATTCATCATTCGTCCCTGCTCCTGCTCCTCAGAATGCTGTCATCCTCACAGTCACCGTGGCTTCTGGCTCGAGCACCACCTTTGGTATCGAGCACCTTTGGTGTCGAGCAGGGCGCTGCGGGGGCGGGTTAACTCGCCACTGCTGTGCTTCTGCAAGCCGTCATGAACGCCGCTGACTTGCCAGTCCAGCCGTTCCTCCGCAAGTCTTGCGGAACACCAGCGTTGCCGACTGGAGCAACGACGCAGTGGCTGTGTATGGGTCCAGAGGTCGCTCTGGAAAAACGAAGGTCGGCACCGCTGCGGCGTCACGTATTGGGCCGCGGGCATGGGTATTCTTTGGCCGAGGCCCCACTGCGAACTTTTTGCTGAGGCGTTCCGCTTCGTAGATAATGGAGTGAATTGTTTTTTGCTTGATGCATCGTGCTGGCCAGGCCCCCGCACTGTATGCCCGGAGAGCTCCTGGGCAGGAGGCCGTGCGCGTCACGGTCGCGCGGGCGACGCACGTTCCGGGGGCGGGCGTGGGGACGTCGATGTGCTCGAGCTTGGCGAGGGTAAATATTGCCACGCTCACAGGACCGCCTCTGCATGCGCCCGGTGATTCTCGTTCCTCGCCACCTGCCCTGCGGGGTTGACCTCGCGGCTTCTTCCCCGCTCGCTGTGGTGAAACATTCCGGGGACGCCGCGTCGTGGACCCTGGCCTACGTTGGGAAAGGGAGCGCGGCGGACCGCACGTCTCGCCAGAGCGGGCGACGGGAGAACGCGGCGTCCACAGCGCCGGCGTTCGCGTAAGGTTCCCGCGTAAGGCTGACGTGAGCGCCCTCTTTTCCGCGCGGTGTGCCACGCTGGCGGCCCGCGTACCTGGATGACTGCAGGGATTGCGAACGGGGAAATGGGTTGGAGGTGGATGTTCATGTAAGTGGTCGATTGCCCGATCTAGTTTACGAGTGGGTCGCGAAGACCCTGCGCGGCCTGCGGGGTGCAAAAGATTTGGGCGGAGCCCGCGCGCTGGAGTTTTGAGGTCACTTCTGGCATTTGCAACCCTCTTGTAAGTTAGGTTAGGCTAGCTCTAACACACCTTCACACCAATGTCAAGTTGATGTGAAGGGTTGCTAAGGGGATCGGCCAGTGTAAGTTGTTTAAAACCCCCATCCTCCAGAGCACCCCCACCTTCGTTTTACCGTCTTCAGGTTGCCCTAGCGTGGAGCAGGGTTTGGTAGCCGATGGTATGGCGTCGATTCAGCGCCGATGCCCGCCGGTTCCGCGTCAACTAGCGTCGGCCAGCGCTGATTCGCAAGAGCCGGCAAGGTGATATAGGAGTCTCCAGTGAGTTGCCGCCGAATCGTGCGCGAGACCTTTCTCCCTTCGTCGCCCAAGTCTGCGACGACGAGGAAGTGGACGAGGGGGTGCGCACCAGCAGGCTCGTGCCGCCCCGACGCGGCGGCGACGCCGGCGCGCTATCGCCCAAGGCTGGGGAACATGTGGGGCGCTCCAGAGAGGACCTCGCCGTCGGCGATTGAAGGAGTTGGTTTCTCTTTCTCGGCGGTGAGCCTTGGGGGAAGAAGTGAGACGGAGAAGGCCTTGTCAGAAGGCGGCGGGGCTTCTCACAAACCCTCGCGCCTTCTGAGAATGTTCTTGCGTCTGCGGGGAAGGCTTAGAGGCTGCGCAGAAGGCCGGGGGGACTTCCGAGCCTCCTGAGAACGCCCGCCCCTTCTCACTTCCCCGCCTCGCTCGCAGCCGAGAAGGGAAGCTTGCATCTGATGCGGTCCGCCCTGCCTGCCCCGCGGTACGCGGCAGAGCCGAATGCCGACTCGGGCGAAGGCGCGTGCCGCTGGCCACGGCTGGACCCTCCTGTGAGCTCCCCCCTCGAGACCATGCAAGCTCCCGATCTGAGTGCACAAGGTGTCCGCCGCCGAATGTTCACCGAAACTGTCAACGCCGGCTTGCCAACCAGCTTGCCAGCTGGCCTCCGTTCGGTGACAACTCCTGGGTGCCTCCCATACCGTCTTGTTGGCTCTTCCGAATCGACGCTAGTCGACGCTGATTCAAGACGGAATTTAGAGGAATGAAGGAGCACCAGGGGCCCGAGGGCGGGAAGCTCGTTGGCCGTCTCCCCGGAGTCTGCGCTCACCAGCGAAAGCCCGCGGAGGCAGGCAGAAGTGAGACGAGGCCGCCTCCGCCGCCAGAGAGGCTGGCGGAAGGCTGGCGTTGCATGTTTGTTGCTAACCTTCGGCGTTTTCGTCCCGCTTTGGGCCCCAGGACTCTCACGGATCGATCCTGCCCGACAAAGGCAGCAGAAAGATGGGGCTTGGGGCTCTGGTGGTAGTTATTTTGCTGTTCGCAACGTTCTATGCTGCATTTTCTGTTCGCAACGTTCTATGCAGACAATGGGCAGGGAGCGCCAGGCGTAGCAGGCGGCGCTGACTCGCATCTCCCGAAGAAGAAAGACTTGCATGGCACACGGACTTTCGCAGCCCCGCGCGGACGTCTTGGATCGGCGCTCGGCCCCCCCGGGCGGCGCCTTCCGCGCGCCGCCCCTGGCGCGTTCCGCGCGCGAGGAAGGGGGGTCCAGCACCGATCCAAGACATCCGCGCGCAGCTCCGAGGGCTGCTGTCTCTTCTAAAAGAGTGCTACTTGAAGCGTGAAGCCAAGCCCTCAAGTGACACCCAGCAGGAGCCCTCTGCATGGCTGTCCCGATCCCGAGAAGCCAGGTGGACTCGAGGACATCGGCCGTGCTTCCTTCACGACGTCGTGGTTTTGTGCGAGGTCGGCTGTGGGGGACCAGGTCCCCGTCCATGGCGCCATCGCGCCCCATCATCCTTCTCCTTCTCCCAACTTTCCGCATACCTGGGGCAAGCAGACTGGTGCAGCGGCTTGTTGGTAGACCAGTCAGCGGGTTTCGAGGCGTGCTCGTTCGGTGGTTCCCCAGCGCCCACGTGCTTTTTCTTCTGTGCGCTGGGGGTGTCGCGCGAGCGCCCGCGAGGCTCGCCTCGCCTATGTGTCAGTCGTTTTGTTGTTGCTGTTGTTTGTTGATGTTATCTCTCTCTTTCTCTCTGTTATTCTTGTTTCCGTCATCTCTCTATCTCTGTGTCAATAGAGATACCGTAGGCACGCGAACGGCGATGTTGGCAACGGCGGTGTAGGCTTCGAAATTGTAGGTGGGGGTGGTTCGTGGCCAACCCAAGGATGGGACAGCGTTCTTCGCGTTTTCCTTAAATTCGCCGTGGCGCTGTCGCTCGATACATTCGCGCTCTTGAAACGTGGGAAAGTGTGGTCCGTGAGTTCCTACAGTTTGTTCTGCGCGAGGTCGGCGTCGCGAAACCATTTTCCCAACATCGCCGTCAACCAGCATCGCCGTTAGTGTGGGTTTGAGGATATGATCAAACAGAAACCAACACGACGAAGAAGAAGAAGAAGAAGAAGTACACCATCGTCGGCGACGTCATCCTGCCCTCATTCATCATTCGTCCCTGCTCCTGCTCCTCAGAATGCTGTCATCCTCACAGTCACCGTGGCTTCTGGCTCGAGCACCACCTTTGGTATCGAGCACCTTTGGTGTCGAGCAGGGCGCTGCGGGGGCGGGTTAACTCGCCACTGCTGTGCTTCTGCAAGCCGTCATGAACGCCGCTGACTTGCCAGTCCAGCCGTTCCTCCGCAAGTCTTGCGGAACACCAGCGTTGCCGACTGGAGCAACGACGCAGTGGCTGTGTATGGGTCCAGAGGTCGCTCTGGAAAAACGAAGGTCGGCACCGCTGCGGCGTCACGTATTGGGCCGCGGGCATGGGTATTCTTTGGCCGAGGCCCCACTGCGAATTTTTTGCTGAGGCGTTCCGCTTCGTAGATAATGGAGTGAATTGTTTTTTGCTTGATGCATCGTGCTGGCCAGGCCCCCGCACTGTATGCCCGGAGAGCTCCTGGGCAGGAGGCCGTGCGCGTCACGGTCGCGCGGGCGACGCACGTTCCGGGGGCGGGCGTGGGGACGTCGATGTGCTCGAGCTTGGCGAGGGTAAATATTGCCACGCTCACAGGACCGCCTCTGCATGCGCCCGGTGATTCTCGTTCCTCGCCACCTGCCCTGCGGGGTTGACCTCGCGGCTTCTTCCCCGCTCGCTGTGGTGAAACATTCCGGGGACGCCGCGTCGTGGACCCTGGCCTACGTTGGGAAAGGGAGCGCGGCGGACCGCACGTCTCGCCAGAGCGGGCGACGGGAGAACGCGGCGTCCACAGCGCCGGCGTTCGCGTAAGGTTCCCGCGTAAGGCTGACGTGAGCGCCCTCTTTTCCGCGCGGTGTGCCACGCTGGCGGCCCGCGTACCTGGATGACTGCAGGGATTGCGAACGGGGAAATGGGTTGGAGGTGGATGTTCATGTAAGTGGTCGATTGCCCGATCTAGTTTACGAGTGGGTCGCGAAGACCCTGCGCGGCCTGCGGGGTGCAAAAGATTTGGGCGGAGCCCGCGCGCTGGAGTTTTGAGGTCACTTCTGGCATTTGCAACCCTCTTGTAAGTTAGGTTAGGCTAGCTCTAACACACCTTCACACCAATGTCAAGTTGATGTGAAGGGTTGCTAAGGGGATCGGCCAGTGTAAGTTGTTTAAAACCCCCATCCTCCAGAGCACCCCCACCTTCGTTTTACCGTCTTCAGGTTGCCCTAGCGTGGAGCAGGGTTTGGTAGCCGATGGTATGGCGTCGATTCAGCGCCGATGCCCGCCGGTTCCGCGTCAACTAGCGTCGGCCAGCGCTGATTCGCAAGAGCCGGCAAGGTGATATAGGAGTCTCCAGTGAGTTGCCGCCGAATCGTGCGCGAGACCTTTCTCCCTTCGTCGCCCAAGTCTGCGACGACGAGGAAGTGGACGAGGGGGTGCGCACCAGCAGGCTCGTGCCGCCCCGACGCGGCGGCGACGCCGGCGCGCTATCGCCCAAGGCTGGGGAACATGTGGGGCGCTCCAGAGAGGACCTCGCCGTCGGCGATTGAAGGAGTTGGTTTCTCTTTCTCGGCGGTGAGCCTTGGGGGAAGAAGTGAGACGGAGAAGGCCTTGTCAGAAGGCGGCGGGGCTTCTCACAAACCCTCGCGCCTTCTGAGAATGTTCTTGCGTCTGCGGGGAAGGCTTAGAGGCTGCGCAGAAGGCCGGGGGGACTTCCGAGCCTCCTGAGAACGCCCGCCCCTTCTCACTTCCCCGCCTCGCTCGCAGCCGAGAAGGGAAGCTTGCATCTGATGCGGTCCGCCCTGCCTGCCCCGCGGTACGCGGCAGAGCCGAATGCCGACTCGGGCGAAGGCGCGTGCCGCTGGCCACGGCTGGACCCTCCTGTGAGCTCCCCCCTCGAGACCATGCAAGCTCCCGATCTGAGTGCACAAGGTGTCCGCCGCCGAATGTTCACCGAAACTGTCAACGCCGGCTTGCCAACCAGCTTGCCAGCTGGCCTCCGTTCGGTGACAACTCCTGGGTGCCTCCCATACCGTCTTGTTGGCTCTTCCGAATCGACGCTAGTCGACGCTGATTCAAGACGGAATTTAGAGGAATGAAGGAGCACCAGGGGCCCGAGGGCGGGAAGCTCGTTGGCCGTCTCCCCGGAGTCTGCGCTCACCAGCGAAAGCCCGCGGAGGCAGGCAGAAGTGAGACGAGGCCGCCTCCGCCGCCAGAGAGGCTGGCGGAAGGCTGGCGTTGCATGTTTGTTGCTAACCTTCGGCGTTTTCGTCCCGCTTTGGGCCCCAGGACTCTCACGGATCGATCCTGCCCGACAAAGGCAGCAGAAAGATGGGGCTTGGGGCTCTGGTGGTAGTTATTTTGCTGTTCGCAACGTTCTATGCTGCATTTTCTGTTCGCGGCCTCTCACCACCCACCAAACCACCCCAGCCCATCCCGAAGGCCTCAACCTACCCTCCATTTCCAGTGGCGTGGGGATCGGGGAACATCAAACAGAAGCACATCTGGAACCGGTACCCACCCGCGAACGTGAGCGTTTTTTTCTGTATTGTTTTGCCGATCGGCGCGGGCCCTCGCACGCCCCCTCCCCCTCATGGAGTAGATCTTGGCTGTTTCTGACGCCTGTTTCAAAAAGGTGAGGTCCCTCCCCCATCGGCCGCACTGCTGCAAACAGTCGCACTAAGCAGAGGTCTGGAGCCAGACCACCTCCTCCTCCCCCCTTTTCCGCGCAATGTCGAAACGTCGAAAAAATAAACGCTCGCAACCAGAAATTCAAGCCTTCGGGTTGGGATTGGGTGGTCTGGCAGGTAGTCCGTTCCGCGCGCCGTCGGGAGGGGGAGGAAAAGGAGGAGGAGGAGGAGGAAGACGAGGAGGAGGAGGAGAATGAGGAGGAGGAGGAAGAGGAGGAGGAGGAGGAGGAGGAGGAGGAGGAGGAGGAGGAGAGAATCAGGAGGAGGAGGAGGAGGAGGAGGAGGGCGCCCTGGCGCCTGCCCGAGCAGGCCGCGAGAGCGACCTCCGAAGCCCTCATTATGGCGTTTGTGCGGAGGTGGGCGCGTGCGACGTGGCTCCGCGCTGCCGGCTGAACAACAACTTTTGGCGTAAACATAGCACGGCATGCACATGACAAAAAAAAATGGCGAAAAAGAAACACGGCATAAACATAAACTTTCGGCGCTCCGCACTTATTTCTTGGATCCGCGCTGGGCCCCCCCTGGCGCGCTCCGCGCAACAGGGAGGGGGTCCCGGCGCAGATCCAAGAGATCCGCGCGGAGCGCCAAAAGTTTATGTTAATGCTGCTTCTTTCGCTTCTTCTACGATCGCCGATCGGCGATGTATCGCCGCTTCCAGCTCGATGTTCCCACCCTGGGCCAGGTCCCTTATCCTGACATTCCAGAGTGTTTAAATATTACACTGCAGACCTACAGATCTATCTGGAGCGCCTCTAACTCGACAGAAATTAGGACGTCGACGTCCTGGTGCTATTTTTGAGCCCTCCTGGAAGGTCAGGGATCGTGGCCCCTCATCGTGGGTAGTCGCGCTCTGCTCTCGGGGTTCCCGGATGTCGGAGGTGTTGGCCTCGCCTCCTCGGCGGCGGCCGGCGGGCGGAGGCGGAGGCAGAGGTCGGGGCCGCCTCCGCCGGCGGGAAGGCTTGCGGAATGCCTGCAGAAGCAAGCAGGAGCCTAAGTCAGAAGCCGGAGGCCGTGCGGTAGCAAGTCGGGGCTCAAGAGACGGGGGTCAGTGCAAGCGGGGGTCAGCCAGAGCGCCCGATCTTGCAGGATCCTGCGGGGCCAGGGTCGCATCGGCCTGGGTGTGGGCGCAGGATCCTGCATGGTCTTGCAGGATCTGTGGCTTCGACCCGGGTTTGGGTGCAGGATCTTGCAGGATCTTGCAGGATCTTGCAGGATTCTGCTATGCCTGACTGACCCGGGTCTGGATTTACCCAGGTCAGAAGATCTCCGAGCCAGCAAGAGCCAAATCAGAAGCCGGAGGCCGTTCGGTAGCGAATCGCCTAAATTCGAGGCCGTACGGGAGCCTCGTGTACCCTCCTAAATTCGTCTGTAGCCTCGACTGGCGTCAAATAGCGTCCTGTAGTCGATGGGATAGCGCCGATGCAGCGTCGGTTAGTGTTGATTGGCGTCGATTGGGCGTCGACTAGCGTCGACTAGCGTCGATTCGGAAGAGCCAACAAGACGGCATGGGAGGCACCCAGGAGTTGTCACCGAACGGAGGCCAGCTGGCAAGCCGGTTGGCAAGCCTCGTTGACAGTTTCGGTAAACATTCGGCGGCGGACAGTTTTTGCACTCAGATCGGGAGCTTGGTCTCGAAGGGGGAGCTCACAGGAGGGTCCAGCCGTGGCCAGCGGCACGCGCCTTCGCCCGAGTCGGCATTCGGCTCTGCCGCGTACCGCGGGGCAGGCAGGGCGGACCGCATCAGATGCAGGCTTCCCTTCTCGGCTGCGAGCGAGGCGGGGAAGTGAGAAGGGGCGGGCCTTCTCAGGAGGCTCGGAAGTCCCCCGGCCTTCTGCGCAGTCCTCTAAGCCTTCCCTGCAGACAAACAAAAATCTTAGAAGGCGCGAGGGCTTCTGAGAAGCCCCGCCGCCTTCTGAGAAGGCCTTCTCCTTCTCGTTTCCCCCCCTCGGTCGCCGAGGAAACATGCAGTGTGGATGCGTTGGGGATGCGTCGGCGGTACCTGAACCCGCCACTCGGAAGTCCGTCTGGTTTCTCAGGGCAAACGCAATGCCCACCGGCCGAAGCCCGTACGGACGCTGAGGTCGAGAACCTCCAGGGGGACGTGGGCGATCGAATCTTGTCAGGGGTTGAGCGATTCGCGCGTCGTCGGGAACCAGGGCCGACGAAAGATGTTGCGCCAGCTCTTCGGGGCCAGCAACCCTCACCTGCGCAATCTTGGACGAGTGGCACTGTGATCGCCCAATCTTGCCCGAGTGAACCAGGAGGGGGGGAAGAATACAGGCACAAATAGTCGTTGATTCCCAAGAGAATATTGGAACATATGGGAAGTGGGGGGGAATACGAAAATCCAGAGCATATGGAAAAACGTAGGCGACCGAATCTTGTCAGAGGTTGAGCGATTCGCGCGTCGTCGGGACCAGGGCCGACGAGAGATGCTGTGCCAGCCCTTCGGGGCGCCACAGGGCTTCTTCGCGCTTGCTAGAAAAAGGTGCCTGCTCTTCGGGGCGAGCAGCCCTCACCAGCGCAATCAATCTCGGACGAGTGGCATTGGCATCGCGCCCAATCTCTCGCCCGAGGGCACCAGGAGGGGAAAGAGAGCACACAGCCACCAGGGATCGTCGATGCCCAGGGGAAGACCTCAAGGCATGGGAGGTGGAGGGGGGGCGGAAGACGACCATCTCCAGAACATCTGGAACGACAGGGGGCCTCCAGGGATTTGTCTCTGTCTGCCCGGGTGTCCCCTGGGCCCCCTTTTAGCGAAGCTCCAGCGCCCTCCGCGCGCGCCGCGCAGGCCCCTGGGGGCCCCGCGGGAGCCGCGGGGGCGCCCGCCGGGGGGCCCGCTGCCGCTCGCTCCACGCCGGGGGGCTGTGAGAGCGGCCCGCCGGAGGCTTGGCACCATGCAGTCCCAGAGGTCGGGGGTGGGCAGAGCCCCCACCCCGACACGTCGATTGGTGAATCTGTCCATCCCCGAAAGATGGCCGTCCGCGACGACAGCGACGATGTCCTCGAGAGGGCGCCCCAGGCCGTCATGTTTCAGGCTTGCGCCCGCCAGGTTTTGGCCCGAGGTCGTTTTCAGTAAACCACGTTTTGCTAAAGGGGGTGATGTCCATCCCCGGAAGATGGCAGTGTCGCTCTGCACTTTCTCACGAAGAAGAAGAAGCGACGACAACGACGACGTCGACCGACGACGACCGACGCTGCCCATCCTCAGGGCGCCCACGGTCCACGGGAAAAGCGGCAGCGGCCTCTCTCGCGCGCGCCGGGGGGCGCGCATGCCCGGCCGCCGAGACGCGGCCGTGCCGTGTTTTTTTTGTCCGTCGGCGGCGGGGCAGAGGCAGTCCGCACCGGCGCGGGGCTCATCGGGGCAGCCAAAAGAGGCGAAGTGTCCGGCGTGCAGAGGGGAGGAGCGAAGGCGAGGGCGGCTGCGCGAGGGGAGGAAGGGAAGGAAGGGGAGGCGTTAAGTCGGGCACGTCCCTCCCTGCAGGGGGAACATCCGAAAATAGTCACAAAATCGTAGAGGGACTTTTTTTTGCATATGTGTTGCTGTTCTTGGTGTCTTTTCCATTTTTCGTCCACAGTCCGCCTGTAGGAGGACCTGCCCGACCTAAGGGAAGCGCTCAGACGTGGACGAGTTCCGCGATGAGCAGGCTGGAGCGGCCAGCCAGGGCAGCGGGGACCGCGGGAGAAGCGGCATACAGTCAACCCACACAGCAAGGATGAGCGACTTCCCCAGGCTACCCTGGATGCTTCCCCTTCGGCCCATCCATGGCCACTGTCGCGGGCGCGCCCCGCCCGCAAAGTGCCGACACATGGCCCTCCAAGGCCCTTGCACCCTTACCGCGCATCCTTCCCATACGGGTTGACTGGGATCCTGAAGTTGCGGAGCTTCGCGCGGATTTCTTGGGTCTGCGCTGGGGCCCCCGCCCCCAGCGCCCTCCGCGCGCCGGGGAGGGGGGGCTCAGCGCAGATCCACGAACTCCGTGCGGAGCGCCGGCAATTTCTGGTTATGCAGCTTGTCCTTCCCCCGCGCCTGGGTATCCCCTTTCGTCGTCATCCTCCCTGCTCTTCTCCCTCTCCTTTTTGCCCTCCTCCTCCTCCTCCTCCTCCTCGTTCTCCTGAGGTCCGCAGGGGCTGCTGTAAGTTGCAGGCCCATGGAGCCCCCTAGAAGCTTGCCCGTGACCTCCACCATCCACGCCAGCCGTTCGGCACGTGCGGAAGGCTGTAGAATTCGCCACGTTCTTTAAGGCCTTTGTGTGCTCGAGGGCGTTCATTGACTTATCTTTGTGCTTATCATCATCACAGACATGTGTACATACTATAGATATATAGCTATTAGGTATCTGAATTCGTTGTGCGTTGCATGATTGCACAGTTGTTTCTCTCTCGACGAGGAAGGGGGGCAGGAGGAGGGGAGGAACAGCATGCTGCAAATGGTCTCCTTGGCGCCAGCCGCTACGGTTGCGGGGCTGCCAGCCGCAGCTGGCCAGGGCGAGCGGCGCCCCCCTCCCGGATGGTAGACCAACGCGCGCTGGTACCCGGGAGGCAAGAGCGCAGCCCTCGATGACCTGGCCCATCGCAGCAGTGCAGCCCGTGCGGTGCAGTCGGCTGCAGAGCCGCGCGAGGCAGGGCACGGCAGCGCAGAGCAGCGCAGAGCTATGAGCCGAGGGCACCGCGGGCACCCCGCGTGGTCGCTGCCCCAGATCAGCACCGTGGCTCCGGGAGGAGGAGGAGGAGGAGGAGGAGGAGGAGGAGGAGGAGGAGGAGGAGGAGGAGGAGGGAGGAGGAGGAGGAGGAGGAGGAGCCGTGGGCGCGCGGAGCCGTCGTGCCGCCTTGGCCACCGCCGCTGCGGCTCGGCTCGCGGCCGCCCCCCCTCCCTCGAGAGGGGGCCGGGCGGCAGCAGCGGCGCCGCTCGCGGCACCCCGCGGGCACTGCCCGCGGGCTCCACGGCGGCAGGGTCACGGGGGACGGGCGGTCGCGGCTGCGGTCTTCGGGGTCTCGAGTGCCAGGGAGGTCCGGGGGGCGGGCGCGGGCGGAGCGCGAGGGCCAGCGCGGTGGTCGTGCTGCTCGAGCGCTGGGCCGAAGGACCGTGCAAGGAGAAAGGATGAGTGCGGATGGCGGACGGCCGAGGAAAGAGGGGGGGAGGGGGCGATGAGGAGGAGAAGGAGGAGGAGGAGGAGGAGGAGAAGGAATGAGAAGCAGCAAGAGGAGACAAGGAGAAAAACTAGGAGGACGCGGAGGCGCAACTGAGGAGGAGAGGAAAGGCGTTGAGCGATGAGGAGTGCGCGGAGGAACGAGCTAGCAGCCGCATTGCATTCGAGTACAGTTTTGCTGGAAGCCATGCTAGACACGCTGCAAGTCCGCGCGCTGCGTTGTTTGACGATGCGTATATTGCTGCAAACCGCTTCCACGTTTGCGCTGACAGAAGGCGCGGACGAGCCAACGATGCCCGGGGAGCGTGGGGGCAGAGGGGGGGTGCGAGGGTGGGGGGGCTGGGCGAGAGGAGGGCTGAGGAAGAGGGAAAAACCGAAATCGAAAGACAAAGACATGATGAGGAAACGGAAGGGGAAGGGACGGAGAAAGCACGGCCTCGCACGGGAAGGTGACAGGGAGCAGGCAGGGAAATGGCGGATGGACTTGGAGATAGAGGACATGGGAGGACAAGGGCGCGGCGGAGGATGTGCAGGAGAAAACAAATGAACTTAGAAAGCATGGTTTCGGGAGACCCCGTTTTTTTAACAGGATCAGCGCAGCGTCACCATTTTCGGTACCGGCACGGGCTCGGATACGCGTAATCGGAAGTCTTGAGACGGGGGACCTTGCAAGCGGGGGGTTAGCCAGAAAGCCCGATCTTGCAGGATCCTGCAGGGCCAGGGTCGCATTGACCTGGGTTTGTTTGGGTGCAGGATCCTGCAGAAGCTTGCAGGATCCTTCGCATTGGCTCAGGCTTGGGTGCAACATCTTGCAGGATCTTGCAGCATTTTGCGAGGCTTAAGTCGGCCCTGTTCCTCTACAGGAGGAAAATTCAAACATAGTCCAAATAATATGGGTACGATTGTTTGTAGTTTGTCGTGATAAGTTTTGAGTATTCTTTGAATATTGGTTTCGTGCAAATTCCGCCTGTAGGGGGTCATGCCAAACCTAATTCCACGCCTGACTGATCCGGGTGTGGATTGACCCGGGTCAGAAGATCACCGGCGTACATTTTTTCGCCGGTAGTCTGCATTGCGCCGCTGGGGTGGCTGCAGCACGCTGCCTGGCTCGAGCATGGTGGCCCTCCATCCCGCCATCCTCGGCCCCACCGCCGAAGCTGCTTTTGAATGCCCGCGTGCCATCGAGGATCAAATGAACCTCCTGACCCGAATAACATCGTGATGACGTGGCCTCACTTACCCCCGCCGCTGCATCAGGGATCATAATTCTGGGCGGTTAGGTGTGATGCATCCGCCGAGAAAGACCCCCTATCCCTGATGTTTCTGGCCCTCCTAACCCAGGTCCCCTCCCAGAGGGTTACGGGTCCTTTCATTGTCAATCAGCGTGGGCGATGCACAGGGTTGGGGGTTTGCCAGCAGGACAGGGCGTCGCCGGTAGGTCCCATGGGGCGGGCGTGGAGGCACCTCGGGGAAGCGCGGAGGGGGAGAGCCGCGAGGACGGGGGTGATGCGCAGGAGCGGGTTTCAAGCAACAGCTTTTCTGCAAGACGCCGTCCTTCGACCCAGGTGTTCCCGTGCAGCTCCATGGTTGCATCGCCTCTTCTTCGTTCCCTCCTCCGCGCAGCCTTCTCTGTCTTCCGCTATCTTCTGCTTCATCTCCTGCCTCTCATTCTGCCGACCGCCCACTCGACATCTCGAAGTCCAATCGCCCCCCCCTCCCCCTTGCCCCCCACTGGGCACACCCCATCTGGCGGCACCCTTCCTTCCCGAACCAGCACAGCATGACACGCAACTATCGATCCACAGCAGTGCTGAATTCTGGGCCCTTCCTTCCCATTCGGCATGCTCGCTTCTGAGCGGGAGTGCGCTCCCCAGCGCTCGCCGTCTCTCCGAGGGCCGCCCCGCAGCGGGCCAGACCGCGAGCCCGTTTCGCATCCGCGCTCGCATGCTCGCAGTCGCATGCTCGCATCCAGAAGCGTGGCGCCACCCCGCGGCCTCAGCATCGGCGTCACCCCAACATACTCATACTATGTGTTCGTCGCCCCACCAGGGGCGACGCGCGCACCGAGAAGTCTGATATATTGTGTGCGTTGTGGCGGGCGCTTTCTGGCCACACACCGCTCGGGTAACGATCTACTGCAGAATGGGTATGCTATAGATTCGGGTCGGACGCGCGCGCCTCCAATGAGGACATGTATCAAGGGATGGAGAACCACCCAGACAGGACAATTGGCGCTTACTAATCGGCCCTGGGCGTTTACTAAACAGCCTTAGTTGTTCCCTCCCTTCTTTGAAGGCCAAAACAGCAGGTTCCATCAACTTTGCTTGACATCTTCTGGCAACTTTGGTGTGTACGAGGGAGACCCAGAGGAAACAGGGATGTCGTTCGTGACAGCGTCGGCCTGCCCCGTGTGGTTGGTTGTGGCAGGTCCTGAAGAGGATGGCCAACCACACGCCGAGACGCTGAGGGCGAACTGGACCAGGGGTGCCCGAATAGTTGGGCATACTCAGTCCGAGACCAAAGGAGGATCCCAAGACCAATATCATGCCGATTATACTGCACTTGGTTTGACATGCAGTTGCTTTATGAATCCTTCCATTCACAGTTGACACGATGTTGCACTTGTTGTGATATGACAGGCAAATATCGGGTTATCAGCCGAAGCTCTCCAGGAGCTCGTCTTCGGCGGCGCAGCCTTTTTTCCCATCAGTCTGAGAGATTCCGGCATGCCTGCTGTGAAGTCGGCTCCGCCGTCTTGTGCTCCAGTCAGTGCTCTGGTCACGGGGGCGGGGGGTCAGACATTCAAGGAAAAAGGGGGCACTTCCGGCCAGTCCGCCCGGTGCCGACGGTGTCACGAAAGAGGGGGCAGTTGTTCCCTCCCTTCTTGGAAGGCCAAAGCAGCAGGTTCCATTAACTTTGCTTAACATATTCTGGCAACTTTGGTGTGCACGAAAGAGTCCCAGAGGAAACAGGGATGACGTTCGTGACAGCGTCGGCCTGCCCCGTGCGGTTGGTTGTGGCAGGTCCTGAAGAGGATGGCCAACCACACGCCGAAACGCTGAGGGCGAACTGGGCCAGGGGTGCCCGAATAGTTGGGCGTACCCAGTCCGAGACCAAAGGAGTATCCCAAGACCAAGATCATGCCGATTATACTGCACTTGTGTTGACATGTAGTTGCTTGAAGAATCCTTCCATTCAGAGTTGACATGATGTTGCATTTGTTGCGATATGACAAGCAAATATCGGCCTTGCCCTGTTCGATTCCTTCATTGGGCGCGTTAGCTAAAGGCCTCGAGTGTCCGGTTGGTTACTATCGGGGTGGATTTTCTGCCCTCTAACGTAGTATTAGTGTGTCTTTGTGCGTCCCATCAGCAAGCCGACGATCCGTCCCAGCAACACCCTGCTCTCGGCCGCCCCGGCCTCTCCGAGAAGCAGGCGGGCGGGCTGCTTGGGTGATGAGCCGTGGCCACGGCCGCCGAAAGCCCCCTATCGCATGGGGGCCCACGACTGGGCGGCGGTGCGCCCAGACACCGCCAAGCATCAGCTCGGCATGGCTCGGACGTGTGTGTGTGTGTGTGCGTGTGTGCGTGTGTGTCTGTCTGTGTGTGGTGTGGTTTATGTGTGTTGTTCTCGGCGAGGACCATCGAGGAGGATCCCCGATCCTCTTGCGACAGAACACACGCGCGCCCTCGAAACATGCACGTGGCATGGACGTCCGAGCGATGGCAAGATGTTGGGCTGCGGCCAGGCGTGCCGCCGCCAAGGGGTCGCCCCCCCCGAGCGCGGCGGCTGTGGCTCATGCACCTCGCCTGATCACTGTGCCGCACATGTTGACGGTGAGCGCGGGTATGCAAAGGCCAGGTGGGACGCCTGCGCGGAGTGGCCGAGCAGGGAAGAGGAGCGATGGCCCTCAAGGGCGTAGAAGCGCCCAGGACGACCAAAGGCCACAGAGAGCAAGCTCGAGATGAAATCCAGTATGGCTCGAGGTGTCCTGGGTAGCGTAAGGTGGCCTGAGAGATGCAACCAAAGAGACCGGAGACGGGCCCTAGCCAAGAAGGGCCCGTGAGGGTCTCGAGACGCCCCGAGAGCACACATAGCGGCCCAAGAGCGCCTTCACCTTTCTTTGACCGATGTCCTCCAGCACAGCCACAAGGATGCCTCCAAGTCTCCGCTTAGGCTTCAATCGAGCCCCCTAAGATAACCTCCCAATGCGTTTACAACAGGCCGCCAAGCGCGCTGTCCCGATGAGAGCAGCCTTCCAGGGGCGGTTCCTGACTTGGCTGGTGGAGATGCGCGCATGCTCCATGAGATCCGACGTGGCGAACAAAAACACGACATCGCGAACAGTCGCGACCAGAGCCCTATACCATATCTTTCCGCGTCATTTTTTGAGCCGGCTTGATGCCCCGGGGCCCCAAAGCGTTCGGAAATGTTCGACGGCGGCAACGATCACGACGGCGACGACGGCGGCGACGGGCCGCCGCCGCCGCGCCGTCGCCGTCGCGGCCGCAGTCGCTGTCGCCGCTCCAGTGGGGCAGCGGCAGCCCTGCGCTCCCGCCCCCTCCACTCGCGATGCTGCGGCGCAGGCGGCGCGCTACGTCCCCGTGCAGCCCCGCCTGCTCCGCCCGCTGCCCGGCGCAGAGGTCCTGCTGCGCTGCCGCGGGCCTCTCGGGGGGCCGCCGCCGTCGCCCTGTGTCGTCGTTGGTCGTCCGTCGCCGGTCGTCGTTCGTCGCTCGGCATCGTCTTGGGTCGCCGTTCTCTGCCACCGTCATCGCGCGGGCACCCTCGTGGGCCTGGGAGTGGGCCTTCCCGCAGCAGGCCAAGGTCCTTTCGGCGCGGGCCATTGGGGCCTCCCCGCCCTCCCGTGCATTCTGCTGGGCGTCATGTGGGGCGCCCTCGCTTGCCCTGGCTGCCCCTCCGCGAGGTCTGCCCCTCCATCACAACCCAACAATCTTCATGCTCTTCTCCCTCCTCGCCGGAAGTTGTCTCGAAGATCTTCCGTTCCCTCCGCATCCTGTTTTTCCTCTGCACATCGGATTTCCAATGGGTGTTGTGCTCCCCGCCCGACAGGATGGGGTTGTTAGATTTCAAGAACAGGCCTTCCCCGGCCAACCCCACCCTGCATACCGCGGCCCCCAGCCAACCCCGCCCTGCACACCGCGGCCGCCAGACCCGAAGTTGTCCCAAGAATCCCGAGTATCCCTGGCGGTCCGCCTCAAGTCTGGCCAACCCCACCCTGTAAACCGCGGCCGCCAGACCCCAAGTTGTCCCGATGATCCCCGAGAATCCTGGGTGTCCCGCCTCGCGCCCTCGACGAAAACGACAGAACACAACATGACAGATCAGACCATGACATAATAGAACACAGCATGGCATAAAATTACAGAGCATTTCGTATCAACACCATGGCAAATTACATCATATCATAACATAACATCACATGCCATATCATATCAGAACATGACAGAGCAGAAGACAACACAACACAGTATATCATACCATAGCCGATCATACCATAACACTCCTTGAGCTAACATATCACATCATGGCACAACATCACAGAACATATCAGAACACGGCAGCAGCTCATAGCGACTACGAACACGTCAATACACAACATGACACCACATAACGCGACAACATACCACGAGCATGACAGACAATGTCATAGCATACCGTAGCAACGTCATGACAGCATAGAGCACACCATAGCATCACATAACATACCAGAGCGGAACAGTACATAACAGAAAACGACAGCACGCAACATACCGGAACATAGCCGATCAGAACATATCACACTTTGACAGAGCTTACCATAACAGGGCACAACTCATCACCGAACATATCATATCACGGCAGTAGAGCATAACCGCGACGAACACGACATAACACAATATGATGCAACATAGCATGACATAACATAATACGAGCATGCTATCAAATTTGAGAGCAGATCATAGCAATGCCATGCCAACATTGGGAATCACAGAGCGTACCAGAGCAGAACATGACATACTAGAAGACGGCATAACACAACGTAACAGAACAGAGCCGAGCATAACACACCACACCTTGACAGAACAGTTCATGTCATGACAAACCATCGCACACCACATCATAACACGACGGCAGAGCACAGCGACGACAAACAGGACAGACCACAATCTGACACAAAAGAACATGACATCGCATAACACGAGCATTCCATATCATGACATATCATGTAGCAATGCCACAACACAATAGGGCATAACAAACCATCACCGGGCATACCAGAGCGGAACATGGCCGAGCAGAAGACGACAGAGTACACAATAACTGAATATGACCGAGCATAACGTACTGCACCTCGACAGACAATAACTTACCATGACACAGCATCACAGAACAATTCATACCACGACATCAGAACATAGCGACACGTTCTAGCAGAGCAGATCATATTATGCTATGCAGAACCGGGCCTTCAACGCACATACAAGCACATAACATACCACAGCGGAACATGACATAACCCAATACGATGGAACACAGTCTACCATGACATAACCGAGCATACCATATGACATTATGGCAGAACAGGTCATCTCATATGATGCATCTCTTCACACGGCAGCACAACACATGGAACCATACTAGCAGAGCATATTCTACTTTCATACGTATCCGAGCTGGCAAAAACATCACGTGACATATCATAGTGTAACATGCATTGACATAACGTATCATGCCATAGCATAGTGCCACAGAGCAACCCATACCATACCATTTTCAAATCCTATGGTGGCAGAAATGATCATGCCATCACATGTTTGACCAGAAGAGGGACATCATAACAGGCCTCGTATGTAACGTCACAAGCGTCACGACGCCACGCTGGCCCATCGTGGACAGAATTGGAAGTAATAGAGTATAACATGAAAGAACGTGATTACATTGAACAAGGTTGAACCGTTTTTGACTCCAGAGACCGGAACTGTCGATCAATGAGGCGACTGCGCGCCGTCGGGAACAAATTTGAAGGTTGCGGCGAGGATCGCTCGAAACAGAACAATATGATGGCTTCGTTTACGCTCCGATTGTTTTTGGTGTTTCAAATTTGTGTTCCCGCTACAGCGTGGGCCTCATTTTGGCAGCGGCGATCTGCTCCCGTCGTTCAAAGATGGGAAAATCCCCTCCGTCTGGGCTTCCTGTCTGAATCGGAGTCGTGCTTCAAGATGGTCCCCCCCTCATGTCCCCTCCTCCGCCTTTCCCTGGTCCTCCTGCTCCTTCAGCTCCTGTCACCCCAGTTCTGGTTGCTGCTGTTCGTCTCGCCCCAGCGCGGGTCACCTTTCTGAATCCGAGTCGTGCTTCATGGTGGCACACCCCCATGCCCCCTCTTTCGCCTTCCCCTGGTCCTCCTGCTCCTCCCGCTCCTTCCACTCCAGTTCCTGTTGCTGCTGGTCGTCTCTTCCCCAGCGCGGGCCATTTTTCTTAATCCGAGTCGTGACATCATGGTGGTCCCCCCCCTCATGTCCTTTCCTCCGCCTTCCCATGGTCCTCCTGCTCCTCCCGCTCCTTCCACTATAGTTCCGTTTTGCCTTCCGTCTCGCCCCAGCGCGGGCCACTTTTTGAATCCGTGCCTCATTGCGGCCCCCCCCCCTCATGTCCCATCCTCCACCTTCCCGTGGGTCTCCTGCGCCTCCCGCTCCTGTCACTCCAGTTCTGGTTGATGCTGTTCTTCTCGCCCCAGCGCGGGCCACTTTTCTAAATCCGAGTCTTGCTTCAGTGAGGTCGCTCCCTCATTTCCCCTCCTTCGCCTTCCCCTGGTCCTCCTGCTCCTCCCGCTCCTTCCGCTCCAGTTCCTGTTGCTGCTGTTCGTCTCGCCCCAGCGCGGGCCACTTTTCTGAATCCGAGTCTTGCTCCTCCGTTGTCGCTCCCCTCAAATCCCCTCATGGCCCCCCCCTCAGGTCGCTCCAGTTCCTGTTGCTTTTCTTCGACTCGCCCCAGCGCGGGCCACTTTGCTGTCGCTCCCCCCCAAATCCCCTCCTCCGCCTTCCCAGGGTCCTCCTGTTTCGCTCCTTCCACTCCAGTTTCTGGTGTTGCCTTTCGTCTGGCCCCAGCGCGGGCCTCTTTTCAGAACCCGAGTTGTGCTTCCTTGCGGTCGCTCCCTCGTGTTCCCTGCTCCTCCCCCTGGTCCTCCTGCTCCTCCCGCACCCTCCATTCCAGTTCCTGTTGCTGATGTTCGTCTCTCCCCAGCGCGGACCACTTTTCTAAATCAGAGTCGTACTTCAGTGTGGTCCTTCCCTCATTCCCTCTCCTCCGCCTGCCCATGGTCCTCCTGCTCCTCCCGCTCCTTTCACTCCAGTTTTGGTTGCTGCTGTTCGTCTCGCCCCATCGCTGGCCACCTTTCTGAATCCGAGTCGTGCTTCATTGCGGCCCTTTTCTCATTCCCGCTCCTCCGCCTTCCCATGGTCCTCCTGCTCATCTCTCTTCTTCCGCTCCAGTTCATGTTGTTGCTGGTCGTCTCTCCCCAGCGCGGGCCACTTTTCTGAATCCAGGTCGTGCTTCATTGCGGTCCCCCCTCGTGTGCCCTCCTCCGCCTTCTTCTGTTCATCCTGCTCCTCCCGCTCCCTTCACTCCAGATCCTGTTGCTGTTGTTCGACTCACCCCAGCGCGGTCAACTTCTCTGAATCCGAATTCTTCTTGATCGTTGTCGCCCCGTTCAAATCCCCTCCTCCGCCTCCCACTGGTCCTCGTCTTCCTCCCGAACCGTCCGCGTCAATTCCTGCTGCTGCTGTTCGTCATCATTTTTTTTTCTCCTGCTCATCCTCCTGCCCACCCACCACCTCCTCCTCTTCCTCCTTCTGTTCACGCAGCTCCCTTTGTTTTCCGACTGCGCATAACACGAAGTGGTCTTTCTGTGGGAGTCGCAGGTCGGCTATGACACGCGTACGCAGATAGAGAAAATATCAGCTCCATGGGAAGGGATGGGGTGGAGGGATGGGATGTCAGATGAGGCGCGAGCGCACATTCAGTCGAGCGTCTGATTCAGAAATATCCTCCTGAGAAGCTGGGCCAGCGTTCCGTAACCAGCTTGCTGGACAGCTGGCCCAGTTTCTTGACCACATTCGTCCCTGCAGCGAGAAAAAACATCGCTGGCCCAGCTTTGTTTGATGAAACTTTTGGCAAGCTGACCCAGGTCTCTTGACTCATGATGTCCTTGATCCTACTGCTGGCTGTAGCTCGTCCTCCGCCCCTCGCCTCCTCCGCCGCTCTCTCGCTCCTCCTCTCCTGCGCCACTCCCTCCCTCATCCCCTCCTCCTCCCCAGTACGCTGGACGCTGATGGCCCCTCCTCCGCCCCTCCTCCTCCCTCCCTCCCTCCGCACCTCCTCCTCCTCCTGCTCCTCCCTCCCTCCTCCCCCTCCTCCTCCTCCTCCTCCTCCTCCCTCCTCCTCCTCCTCCTCCCTCCTCCTCCTCCTCCTCCTCCTCCTCCTCCTCCTCCTCCTCCCCCTCCCCCTCCTCCTCCTCCTCCTCCTCCTCCTCCTCCTCCTCCTCCTCCTCCTCCTCATCCCCCCCTTCCTTCTCCTCCCCTCCTCGGAGGCTGTCGAGCAGAGGCTGCCACACTTCTCCTCCCCTCCCAGAAATGTTTGTTTCCCCGTGTGGGGCCTCCAGAAGTCCCGACCCTTCCCCCAGGGCCGGCTTCTTATCCTTCTGGACGGTCACGCGGGCGGGCGAGAGGCCCCCGAGGGCCGCAACATCCACGGCACGCAGCAGTCTTTTTGTTCAAGACGCCGGACGTCGCCAGTTTTTTTCGGCCGCGATCGGTAGCGACCGATCGACATTTTCGAGTGCAACTCCTGGAAGGCCTAACTCTGACTTTCTCTGCCCTGGTCCGAGATCCGGCTCATTCTGGCTTAATCCCACGAGATCCAGGCTCAGTCCCGGCTAATCCCGCTTCATCCGCGGCCTCCTCCGGCTTGGCAGCCCCCAAATGAAGACCTCCCAGTGGTTGCCTCCTGGGACATTCTCCACCAAATCGATACATTCCGATCGGTCACAGCCGCGACACTCCGAACATGCCCCGCGACCCCCTCCCCTGAGATCCGACGCTGCAACGATCCCGCCCGGAACCCCGGAACCCATCTTTCAACGCCCCTTTTCGAGCCGCATCGATCTGTGAGGACCCCGGGGCCCGAAGTTGAGCGAAAACGCCCGCCGTGAGAAAAAAGATGCGACGACCCGATCTCAGGGTCCGCCGCTCCTCGCCGCCCCGGCCGCCCCCCTTCGGCGAGGTCGGGAGCAGGCGGCCGCGCCCGCCGCAGGAGAGCCCCTCCCTCCGCCCGCGGAGGGAGGACGGGTCCGCACCCTGGAGCGGCTCGGGGGAGATCCGCGCGCCTCGCAGGATGCAGCCAACGCGTATCAGAAGGATGCGCGGTAAGGATTCGGGGGCGGACAGAACCCCCAACAGTGACACGTCGATTAGTGAATTGTCCGTTTTCGGTTCTCGAGAGGGCGCCGCGGCCGTTATTTTCCAGGCTTGCGCCCGCCAGGTTTGGGCCTCAGGTCGATTTCACTAAACCACGTTTTACTAAAGGGAGGTCTGTCCATCCCCGAAGGATGCAAGCCCAGTGGACGGGACCGTCACAAGTGGCCGGTCCACCATGCTAAGCGGGTCCCGGGGAAGGGGTCCAGACCTCTGGGGGTCCAAGTAACGACGTCGGGGGTCTGTGGATCGATGTGCCGGGGGAGTCTTGACTTGCGGTTGGCCTTCCCAGGCATCCGGCGCCCCAGAAGAGCCGAGGCTGCCGACTTGTCTCCATGTTGGCGGACCGTCAAAACACCAACCGGGACGGTCCACGGGCCAGGTGCGTGGACTGCAAGAGCCAGAATTAAGTCGGGCATGTCTCCTACAGGAGGAGTGGTCCAAAGTACTCAAAACCTAGTCCTGGGACGGTGTTTTGAGTATTATTCATTTTTTTAATGCGTATGTTTTGTCTGCTTTCAGTTTTCGTCCAAACTCCGCACGGAGGAGGACATGCCCGACATGAAACCGGAACTCTGGGCCAACGCGGTTCCTCGTCGCCACGGCCAGAGCCTCCTCGAGATCTTCTGGCCGCGCTGCACCGGCCTGGATGTTCGGCGGTTCGCAGGTTTGGCCGTAAGGGATGGGGCCCTGAGGATACCTAGGATTCATTGGGCCTGTCCTTCTACAGGAGGAATATTCCCAAATACTCAAGCAATAGTCAGCGGACGATCTGTTCAAATTATATGTTGGTTGATTTTGTTTTTTCCGAGTATCTTTCTTCATCCGTCCAAAATCCCCCTGTCGGGGGACAGGCCCGACCTAACCGTAAGGGATGGGGCCCGGAGGATAACTAGGAAAGGGGCCCCGAGCTGGAATGAGGCACTCGCTCCTGGGGCCCCGTCCCCCAGGGCTGCATGTTTCAACCGCCGAGATGCCGCATGTTTCTCTCCCCGACCGAATCAAGCCATCCTCGCGGCCATGCCTGGTTCATACATCCTCTGGTGTGTGTGCGTGTGTCGTCCGAACACTCCGCAACGGCAAGACGAAGATGTCACGGAATACCTCCGGGGCATGCGGGCCCAGACGGGCGACTCCCCGGGGGTCTTGCCAGAGGTTTCCCGCCCATCGTCTGGCGCCCAGGGGCCCAGCCCCGGGTCCTGCAGAGGGTCGCGCCCGCCCGCCAGGTGGAGGGTTTTTTCCGAAGGGCTCAGGCGACCCGTCCTCCTCCTCCTCCTCCTCCTCCCTCCTCCTCCTCCTCCTCCTCCTCCTCCTCCTCCTCCTCCTCCTCCCTCCTCCTCCTCCTCCTCCTCCTCCTCCTCCTCCTCCTCTCCTCCTCCTCCTCATCTCCTCCTCCTCCTCCTCCTCCTCCTCCTCCTCCTCCTCCTCCTCCTCCTCCTCCTCCTCCTCCTCCTCCTCCTCCTCCCCCTCCTCCTCCCCTCCTCCTCCTCCT
The DNA here is from genome assembly GCA_963575745.1 of Prorocentrum cordatum. Classification (NCBI taxonomy): domain Eukaryota; class Dinophyceae; order Prorocentrales; family Prorocentraceae; genus Prorocentrum; species Prorocentrum cordatum. The sequence goes on along the minus strand of CAUYUJ010001113.1, from coordinate 1,747,688 downwards.
CCTCCTCCTCCTCCTCCTCCTCCTCCTCCTCCGCCTCCTCCATCTCCTCCTTCTCTTCCTCCATCTCCTCCTCTCCGACCCCGACGGCGGTTTGTTTATATGTCCTCCGGCCCCCAGGCGGGGGGCGCGACGGCGGCCATCGGGGGGGGCACACGCTTCGACCAATCTCGGCGCCATACGCCTGAACCCTGGGCCCCTCCCGCGCGCAGGCATGCCACGGAAGCGCACGGCGACCTGCTCCGACCAAGAGGGCCGGGCCCAATGGGATGCTGGCGATCCAAGCAGGTCTGTGCGCAGGATTCGTTTCCCAGGGGGTGGGGCCCAGTTCCGCCCGAATCTATCTTATGTAGTATGCCCACGCCCCTGGGGGGTGGGCGAGGGTCTTGGTCGTGGGTCTGGTCTACAAGGTTCCCTCCCTGGGGCGTGTTTTTTCGCGTTTTTTTGTTCTGAACGTGGCCCCTTGGGATGAAGTCTGACTTGGGTGGGGAGGATGTGGCATGCAAAAGAACACCTCGAGGACCAGTGGCCAAACGCGCAGTAAGGCCGCCGTGCCGCAGCAGGCCGCCCATGGCGAGCCGCCCAGCTCCTGCGCAGCAGGCCGCCAGGAGCCCAGAGCCCCCCGCGTCATGCTGCTCTCGTGACGTGGAGGCAGGAGCCGGCGCAGCCCCGCCTTAGCCTGCTCCTGACCTGAAGCCTCCTCAGCCTCCAAGGCGCTCTCCCGGGAAACGCCTGTGGGCGGCTGGCGAGAGCGCCGACGAGCATGCCTGGGGAGCTGGCAAGGTCGGGGCCCCTCCCCGGGCACTGGCTCCTCGTCCCGAGTCGTCGTCTGGCGGCCCCGAGGCCGAGCACGGCCGCAGGCCGCTCGTCGTGGTTTTCTGTCGCGACGCGGCGGGGCCCGGCAGGCAGTGACGCCCGAGCCCTACCCCAGGTTTCTCCATAAGCGTGGGGGGATCCCCTTCCGACGGGGGTCAGCCTCGCCTCGTCGTCGCGCGGCGATTGGGGTCGGAGCACCTTCGCCGCGCGGTGGCTGCCCGCAACCGGGGTCGATGCGGGGCTGTCGGCGGGGGTGACGCCCCCCCGACGTTCATGAAGAAACTCGGAGTACCCCAACCCACCATCGGTTCTCCGGAACCGATGGGAGGCGGGGCAAGGGTTTGTTCTTCGGCACGCGTTCGAATGATTTCGAACCCTACCGCTGCCGCCCACCGAGTTGCCCGAATCGTTGATCGGCCAGGGTATTGGGCTCGGATTTATCGCAGAAGACTGCCGAAGGCCGATGGGCAACCCAGGGCCCATGGCAGAGCTCGCAGGAGAGAACGGCAGGTAATTCCGGAGCGAAAGAAGGACGACATGTACATGAATCCACGTCAGTTTCGAGAGTACGCATTGCGCGAATGTTTGAATCACGAGTCCGGTCTCGCGAATTAGAATAACCCAGTGCCCTTGATAAACATGTACCCCCCTTCACCTCCTCTTACATGTTTATCCCGTGTCAATAGGAGCAGCTCACCTCCGCTAAGCGTCACTGATAGCGCTATTGCCCCTACCGCAGGGATAAGCAAAGAAAGGGTGCAGCTGTTTTCCGCCAGCGCACCAAGCGCGCGCGACGTGGTTGGGCGCGTGCCTTCCTTGTGGGCTCCCTGGCAGGGCCCGCCGAGAGGGGGAGGGACAGGCTGGAGGTCGCCCAGCCGCGGGTCCGTGGCGGGGGCGTTGGCTCGGCCTGCCGCGGCCCGCCCGCAGTGTCGTGAAATCGCCCGACGGGAGGAAGGACGGGGAGGAAGGACGAGGAGGACGGACGAGAATGCGGCGGAGCAGGAGGAGGAGGAGGAGGAGGAAGAGGAGGAGGAGGAGGAGGAGGAGGAGGAGCGAGGACGAGAGGAGGAGCGAGGACGAGGAGAGGAGGAGGGGAGGAGGAGGGGGAGGAAGAAGAGGAGGAGGAGGAGAGGAGAGGAGGAGCTGGAGCACGAGCACGAGCAGGAGCAGGAGGAGAGGGAGGAGGAGGAGGAGGAGGAGGAGGAGGAGGAGGAGGAGGAGGAGGAGGAGGAGGAGGAGGAGGAGAGGAAGAACGCCATGATCCTCATATCCAGGCCCCCAGCAACCTTCAAAAAAGAGGAGGAAGAGGAGGTGGAGGAGCGAGGAGGAGCAGCGGCGGCGGCGGCAGTAGCAATGTCCCATGAGCAGGGGGAGGTGGACGTCGCGGGCCCCGCGCGGACGCGACGACGACTGGAGCGTCGTGCCAAAACCCCGACGGGAGATCGTCCGCTACTTTCGACCTCTGGGCGCCCGTACCGAGCCTCGGGGCCGTCCAATGACGACTCACGATGGAAAGCGGGTCCAGGGGAAGGGGTCCAGACGACGTTATCGACCGATCATGGCGTCGGGGGTCCGGGGGGCCCAGCTTTGTGCGGCCTCCTTCGAGTCGGATGGATCCGTGGGTGTCCTGGGGCCCATCTGGGGCTCGAGGCCGCACAGCTGAGGGCGTTGCCCAGCCTGCCGCCGCCCGCCGCCGACGTGGTCTCGGCCCGTGAGCTCCGACGCTGCGACAAATCGCAGCATCGCGAAAACTCGCGACCAGAGCCCCAGACGCCAGCTTCCTGCGTTCCTCTTTCGAGTCGGATCGTTCCGTGGGTGTCCCAGGGCTCGTGAAACGGGATAAGGCGCCTGGTTCGCGGGTTGCTGGAGGTGCCCCTGGCCCAGAGTGTCCCCAGCTCTTCGCCCGGTCTTGGGGCCCCTGGGGCCCGCTGTGCATCGTGGCGGCTGCTCTGGAGCCCCCGAGGGCCGCCTCTTCTTCCTCCTCCTCCTCCTCCTCCTCCTCCTCCTCCTCCTCCCTCCTCCCTCCTCCCTCCTCCCTCCTCCCTCCTCCCTCCTCCCTCCTCCCTCTTCACTTTGGAACATCCTGACGTTGTTTGTAAGTCCCCTTTTCAGGTATCCCCCCAGGGCGTTGCTGCCAGACATCCGCTTCAACTTTCTGCCCTCTTCCCCCACCACCACCCTGGCGAGGACCATCATAGGCCTCACCAGCGAGGACCATCATAGGTCTCACACCCCTTGCGGCTGCCATCATCGGAGCCGCTTGGGTCGCCCCCTCCCACCAATACACCAATACACCAATACTTGACGGCGCCAATAGCCAATGGAGGGGGCCGAGGATCTCCCTGCAGCCCCTCGGCCAGCGAAGACGGCTGCAGGGAGGGGCCCAAAAGTACCTCCACCTTCAAGCACCAAACAACCAGTACACCAGTAAACCAATTCCTCATATTCCTCCTCCCTCCTCCTCCTCCTCCTCCTCCTCCTCCTCCTCCTCCTCCTCCTCCTCCTCCTCCTCCTCCCTCCTCCTGCCCTCCCCTCCCTCATCCCTCATCCTTATCCCTCCTCCTCCTCCTCCTCCTCCTCCTCCTCCTCCTCCTCCTCCTCCTCCTTTTCCTCCTCCTCCTCCTCCTCCTCCTCCCTCCTCCTCCTCCTCTCCTCCCTCTCCCTCTTCCCTCCTCATCAACCTCCTCCTCGTCCTCCTCCCTCCTCCTCCTCCTCCTCTCTCCTCCTCCTCCTCGTCCTCGTCCTCCTCCTCCTCCTCCTCCTCCTCCTCCTCCTCCTCCTCCTCCTCCTCCTCCGACTGGTGTGAAAAAAGCTTGCGCCGCCCAGCTCTGGGGGCCGACGCCAGGCTCGAGGTAGCTCGGCAGGGGGCCCGCGGCGAGGGCGTCACCCAGCTTGCCGCCGTCCGCCCGCCGTCGACCAGACTTTTGACAATACGACTTGTGCACCTCAGCCACGTGCAGAGGGGGGTGACCTTTCAGGAGGGCTTATCAGTAGCACCGGAACGTCGACGAGGTTTGAGGCAGTCCAGATAGGTCTATAGGTCTGGAGTGTTTTTATAAAAAACTCTCTGGAAGGTCAGGAAGTCGAAGAAGAAGAAGAAGAATAACCATAAACATTGACTTTCGGCGCTCCGCGCGGATTTTTTGGATCTGCGTCGGGCCAGGGAGGGGGGTCCAGCGCAGATCCACGAATTCCGCGCGGACCTCCAACAGTTTATGTTTACGCCGTATGTCCTTCCACCAGGTATGGGGGAGGGGGGGGGGGAATTCTTCTCAGAAGCACCCCTGCTTCTGAGAAGGCGCGGGCCTTCTCTGTAGATGTAGGGCCGACGCCTTCGAAGAAGCAGCCTCTCTCTAAGAAGCCGTTCCCCGTCCCCCTGCGCTCCCGCTGCGCGCGCCGCCAACAGACCCCGAGATCTGGGCGTTGCAGTTGTGCCACGCTGGGCGATGTTTCGGCTGGCGGGCCTCCTGGCGGCCATCTCAGGGCGGTCTGGTCCGGAAAGGGCAGCAGAAAGATAGGGTCCAGGGTCCTAGTCGTGATGCCTCGCGATGTTCCCCAATCAGGGTTTGCACTGAAGGGGTCCTAGCGGAAATTTAAAGATTTCGCGAAAGTTCCCAGCCGATTTTGGTAGCCGGCTGGGTTGCTGGGTTCCTGGTTCTGGGTTCCCGGGTTCTTGCTTATTGGTTCTGGGCCGATTTCGGTGGGTGCCGAGTTCCCGGGTTCCCGGTCGATTTCTTTTATCGAAAACCATCCATTGATTGGTGTAATGTGATGTTTGTTCGTCAGCATTGGATCTCAGGGGAGGTCCCAACCCCTTCCCCGGGGATTGTTTTTCTGCAAAAAACTCATTGGGGAAGGTTGTAGGAAGGCTGTTATGGGGAAGCCACCCTGTAACCTTCCCGACGAAGGTTTTTGGAAGGTTTTTGAGAGGAATCCCCAAAAAACCTTCCCGAGGAAGGTTTTGTGGAAGTTTTTCGAGGGCAACGCCCGGACTGACGAGTCGTATCGTCTGAGTTTCGGGCTGGTCTCGGCCAGCCACCGCTCGGGGGCAACGGCACGGGACAATAGGCTCCAAGGGGGAAACATTCGAGGCTTCCTAGATGGGGTCAGAGTTGATGTGGTCGGGGGATCGCGCCGCATCGCCGATGCATCGGCGATGCGGCTCGATGTGGAGCCCGAGTTTCTCCACGCCGACGTCGCCAGTGCATCGCCGACGTTGCTGGCGCATCGCCGATGCATCGCCGATACATCGCCGATGCGTCAGCGATGCGGCGCGATCCTCCGACCCCATCTAGGAGACCTCTAAGCATCGAGCTTGAATCGACGATACATCGCCGATGGATCGGCGAGAGGCCCCCGATGGCGAATCCGCACATTCCTGGGCGGGGCGGGCTATCAGGCCCCATATCGGCGATGTATCGCCGATTCCAGCTGGATGTTTCCCAAACCTGAGCCCTCTCCTTAGGTGTTCGATCATGGACTCCTTGTTGAACCCAAGCGTCCTGCGTTCATACCGAAGATCGCCGACGACCGCGGGAAACCGCCGCAGACCGCGAGAAACCACCGAAGACCGCGGGTAGCCGCCGAAGACCGCCAGAAACCGCCGAAAACCGCTGAAGACCGCACGAGGCAGATGGGTAACAATGGGTCCGTGGTCGAATACGTAGAATGGAAACCCATGCCAAGAAACACCCTTCTTTGCATGCAGGGTGCCCTAGGTTTTTCGGGTTCCAATGGTTTCGCTGTGGAACGCATTCCGTTCCCACACCAAACATCAATGGACGCACTTGGGTCTCATGGTTGTGTTTCTTGTGGAAGGTTTCTTGTGGTCGAGCTCCTGCTGCACGTCGTATCCCCCCTGTCGTTGCTTCCCCATTGTGCGGCCCGATGACGTGTGGCTGCGGGCTGCTTGTGAGCCCGCGCCGCGCCTTCGCGATCGTGCTGGGCGCGGCGCTGGTGGCGGCGCCCAGGCTGGTGTACTGCGCCGCGTCCTGGCACGGCGACGGCGGGTTGCGGGTGGGCGACCGCGTGGAAGCCTTGCGCTGGCATGGCGCCACTATTAGAAGAGCAAAATACGCAGAGCCTTGGAGCGTCTGGGGATCTGAGATGGCCCAGCACGGGTTCTGGCGAGCAGGAGGGGGAGGAGACTCGGCCGTTTTCGGGCCCTGGAACGGTCAGAAGCGCACCTGGGGTGAAAACTTGCGCTGGATGGCTCTTGGGAGGGGTCTGGAGACAGATTTGGAGCAGGTTTGGCCTCATCCCCCCTCCTGACCGTTTTTCTTTGGGTCCAAGCCAGCTCAGACCCCCTGGCCGCCTCCACGCAGAGTCCCTCGAGCCGTGACGGAAATTACGACGGCAGCTGTTTCGCTACGTGCGGCCTCTGCTTTGATAGCCGCGGGGGGTGCGGCTCTCGGGGGAAAGAGATCTGTGCTAAGCGTGCGGCGCACCTTTACCGGAGTTACCCATTCCTTTCAGTTGTTGAGGACAAGTGCAACCTACTAGTAGGCTAGATACGGCCAGATGGAGCCCACCTTCACATCTGCGTTTCACCCCGCTGTGCCCTCAGGAACCACCGCAGTCATCCAAGTGGGGGCCCTTACCGGGCCTCAGGATCATCAACGACGACTCAGGATGAAAAAGACGCCGTGGAAGGGGTCAAGACCTTTGGGGGTCACGTCATGAAGAAAGCAAGCAGTCAAAGGTCTGGGGACAGCATACGGTCGGGTCTGAAGGTCGACCCTGCAGAATCCAGCGATCCCCTGTTCCCAGTCTATCTCGCTTCGTGCCTTTCTCATGTGGGTGGCACGGGTTGCCCTCAGAAGACGGTTGTATCATTGTATCCTCTTGCGGCGCCTTACGGTGAAGACGCTGCAGGAGGGACCACTCTGAACTCAGGAGGGGCTTCGGCTCTTGGGCCATTTCCCGGATCTTGGTCGGGGAACCTCTGCGTGGCCGAGGCTCGCCGTGGCCGGGCGAACCTCGGCCACGAAGAGGCTCCTCCGCCTCCTCCTCCTCCTCCTCCTCCTCCTCCTCCTCCTCCTCCTCCTCCTCCTCCTCCTCCTCCTCCCCCTCCCCCTCCGCCTCCCCCTCCGCCTCCTCCCACCGCCTCCTCCCCCCGACCCCGACCCTCATTCGGTGCTTCTCCTGGCCGCGCGATGGCTGTGTGCGGCCCGCCCCGCCTGCACACAGAAGCCTCCCGCAGGCCCGCGCGGAAAAACCTTGCGTCGGCGGTTCGCCGCCGCCGCCCGCCCGCCCTGCGCGCTAGATAGCCGGCGCGTGAGGAGGAGCGCCCGTCGGGGGCCCCCAGACGGGGTGGTGACCACACCGTGTGGTGAGTCGGTGGGGATTCGGGACCGCACGGTTTTGGGACTCGAGTCCCTCTCTGAGGACGTCTCGGGCGATTGGGGGCCTCCGAGGTCCCAAAATCGTGCGTTGACGGACCGTGCAGTGAGGTCTTGGGGGATGTCGAGGTCCCCGCACGGTCTGTCACCGCACCGTTTCGCGTCCCCAAAGCCGGGAGCAGACTTTCGGGGGCGGCAAGGCGGGGGGTCATGACTGGGGGGGTGGTTGGATATCGCGGCGGGGGGGCCATGATGCTTCCCAAGATCTCATGGCGCCTCTTCACTGCGTCCCTGGCCCCCCGCCCCCTGGGCCGCCCACGTGCAGCCGGCCATGATGTGCGACCCCGCCTCTCGGCCGCCCCCGGCAACCTCCGAAAGTTCCACGAACAGCTCGTCTGTAAGGGCTCCGCTCGGAAACCGGCGTGTGGGAAGGGGGGCCCGGCGCCGACGCGAGAGGTCCGCCCCCAGTTCCAAAGGTTCTCTTAGCTTCTCTGCCAACTTTTCTGCTCAACTTTTCTACTTCCGAGGTGTCGCCCAGTCCACGGCTCATGGCAGAAGGCTGCCTCTTGCAAGTCGGTTTTTGTGCGGTCTTCCCGGTCTGCTGAGCGACGGTTTGTATCGCGGCGTGGTTTTGCCACCCTGATGTTTTGCGAGAACCTCTGAGCGCTTTCCCCTCCCCCTCCCCCCGAGCGGCCGCCCTCGTCTTTCTCCTCCCTCTCGTACGCCAGACAACTCGCCTTTCGTCTGCCCCGAATAGCCTTTCCGCCGACGAGCAAAAGCAGTTCTGTGAGGAAAAACGAATACGGATGGACCGACATCGGCCGGGCGACGTTGGCCTCCACTGCCCACCTGTTGCCTCCCGTCGTTGCTCCCCCCCGTCGTTGTCTCCCGTCGGGAGGTGCGTACAGATGTTTCGGGTCTTCGGCCGGGAGGGCATCGTGGGAGCGACGCGGAAAATCGGGTTCGGTCTCGCGGACATTCGCGCGTAAGTTGCCCGCGTAAGGTCGTGCGTAAGCGCCCTCGCTTCCACTGCAGCGTGCCGCACTGGCGGCCCGCGTAGGCCACCGCGCACGGCCGCCTGTGTCCTCTTGCGTCGGACCCATCTCTCGTCGTCGCTCGCTTCTGCGTCTGCAGCGTTTGGTCTTCTGGCCGTAGTCGAGGATCTGGGGGGTGGCCGGTTCGTGGTCGACTGGGACGACGGCCACGGGTCGCAGCGCGCCAGGGGGCCCTCGCAGCTGCGGGCCGCGCCCGCGGAGCCGCTGGCTGCCGGAGACCGGGTTGAGGCCCTGTTCGACGAGGACGGGAAGTGGTACCCTGCCACCGTAGCCCGGAGAAGCAACGGCGGTCCAAGCACACAGCCTTCGGGGCTCCGCGCGGCCGCCTCGGATCGGCACGGGGCCCCACTGGCTGGCGCGCACTGGGGCGCCGCGCGCCAGGGGGGAGGGTCCGGCGCCGATGCGAGGAATCCGCGCGGACCTCCGAGGGTTTGTGTGCATGCCTTCTTCGTGTTCCTCCAGCAGCCCGCGAGCTGGAGGCGGGCCGCTTCCAGATCGATTGGGACGACGATGACGAGCGTGAGCGTGTGAAGGACTCCCAAGACCTCAGGACGATGCGAGCTCTGGAGGAGAAGCGGGAGTGGTTCGCAGACAGCAGCAGGCTGCGAGCGGACGTGCCCGAGGGCGTCGGCTTCTACAGCGCCCCGGACCTGGGCAGCGCCATCGCCGGCCGCGTGCTCGGCTGGGGCGAGAGCGTCGAGGGCACTGCCGTGCGGAGCTGGCTGCGGGTGGACGGCGCCTTCTTACCCCTGCGCATCGGTGAGGTTCCGGTGCTGCGCCCCGCAGGCGCGCCGGCCGAGCCCCCGCGGGGGCGGCAGACGGGGCGAGCCGACCCCGATCCAGTGGTTGCCAGGCTGGCGGCGTGGCTGGAGGACGAGTGCGGTGCGACTGGCACTGCCCGCCTCTTCGTGGGCCTCTTCGACAAGGCTGGGCACCCTGTGAGGGGTATAGGGGTTGCCCAGGACGTGCCACGAGATGAGTACGCGATCTGTGTGCCGCGGCGCTGCGCGATAAGCCCGGACGATGCCCAGAGCTTTCTCCTGCCCAGCGACGTGGACACTGCCTCGTGCGACTCCCTCTCCCGCTTGGCTTTCTGGATGGCACTGGAGCAGGAGAAGGGCGATGCGTCCGAGTGGGCTCCACATTTTGCTGCGATGCCGACCGAGGCTGAATATAAGACATATCACCCGGCTTATCTTACTGGCTGCGCCCTTTGGCGCCACCCTCCCCGGGCTGAGTTTGCATGGAGCTACCTCGGAGCATCTTGGGAGACGTCTGACGAAGCACCCCAGGTCATCTATGGGCCATGCTTTGAGCAAGCTGATGAGCGCATTGTCGTCTTGGCTTATATGAAGAATCCGCTATGGGCGTCTCTGTTGTTGCTGTTCCCTGTGTAGTTATTTGGTTATTGTGGTGATGGTTGTGGTTGTGGTAAGTTTTGTTGTTGTTGTTGGTGTAGGTGCTGTTCTTGTTGTTGGTGTTGTTATTCATGATGTTGTGGGTGTTGGTGGTGTTGTTGTTGTTGTCGTCACTGTTGTGATTGTTGTTGATAGTATTGTTGTTGTTGTTGTTGTTGTTGTTGTTGTTGTTGTTGTTGTTGTTGTTGTTCGCTTTACCGTTCTGTACTTTGTTTTTTTCGAGAGGTTGCGAGACCTAAACAAACAAGCTACGTTGTGCTAGCGTGTTTAAGGTCGTTGTGTTTACTTTCTCAGGCCCGTCGCTGTGGAGTATCATTGGTTCAGCGTGTCTCGCTCTCTTGCCAAGGGATGCTCGTTGTCTTCCTCGCCGTCTTCGGTCCCGCCCTCCTGCTGGTGCTGCCTCCCGTTTCTCACACTCCGCGCGCAGAGCAAACAACGCGAAGCAAAAACCCGAGCACCGGTCCAACAGAGGCGCGGAATAGGCCGGGAGGTCCCGCGACCAGCCAGCAGCGATGGCAGAGAAAGGCAAAAGGAACAGACATAACAATAGGAGTAAACATAATACTATGGGGAGAACTCGACGCAAGGAGAAGGACGTGAGGTCGTCGTAGACAGCAATGTCGAAAAACGCAGTCAACTAATTTGAAAGCGCAGAACAAGGAACTGAAAACGCAAACGCATGTGTTGTGTCTAGCGTTCTTAGTGTTTCTGTCGAGACCTGGAAACGCTGAAACACTGATATCATGATATCCAACACGCCGAGTTCAGGATTGTAAAGACAACGCCCAGGAATGTTTAAGGTTAACGCAGATTGTAGTCCGTAGGTAATTGGGGACTTCTTGAATTCCCAGTGGGGCCCCTTCGTCCTATCCCTGGCCCGTGATTGGCGATCTTGGGCAGCATTCAAAGCGTCTTGGAACCTCGGGCCTTGTTGGGCAATTCTGGGATACAGCAGGGCCTCGAAGTGCTGGCTTGGGGCCGTCTTGGGAGAAGGAAAGGCGAGATGCTTGTGGCCTCGTGGCCCTTTTTGAGCCATGTTTGGTAGTCATATTGTGGCGTACCCATCCTCGCTTGGACCGATGCGGGTTCTTGGAGCTCTTTTGAGGGACATCCTGGAGCCCTCTTGGGCCCACAGGGTCGTTTGGTGGCTCCCCATTCATTTCAAGATAGACCCGAGGCGTCTCAAGGCCGTTGTGATAGGAGCACAGTAGGAGCGCGTTCAGCACGTCCAGCTCCTTGCCGTGCTTCCTGTAGTAGAGCATGCAGCGTTCTCCGCCGCGCATACAGGGTGTGCTCGCCGTGGAATGCCCCTGCTTGTGCAGGTTTCTGCCTTCCTCGTTCTGGAACTCAGGTCGTCGGGCGCAACATCAGGCGGCCTGGGGGGCCAGCTCACATTATCGAGCGTGTTTCATGGTCGCCGCGAAGACAGTTGAAAGCAGACTCGACTGCGGAGACAGCCTGCCACCAAGATAGCAGTCCAGTATCAACTTCGCAGCCTGGTGCCCCCAAGAAGGGGTCATCGAATCTTGATGACATGTCGCTTGCACCCGAGGTGGACGTATGGCAATGGTGGCTGGATGCGCTCAAGCAGTGTCACGGTGGCCGCGCGGTGCCGACGTACGAGGCAATGAAGCTGCAATACGTGCGGTTGATCACCCGCCAGTTTGAGGAGGTGGGCCTCGTCCCCCTGGCCGACATGCCCAACACCGGGCCGCCCGGGCAGAACAATGTTCAGCAGACGTACAACGACGAGGGCCATTTCTGTCTCAGCTCGAAGAGTAAACAACGGCGTAGATGCAAACTGTCGGAGGTCTGCGCGGATTCTGGGATCGGCGCTGGAACCCCCTGGCGGCGCCCGAGGCGCGCGGCCCAGGGCCGACCCAAGAAGTCCACGATGACCGTCGAGAGTTCATGTTCGTGTGGTTCTTTCTTCTTCTGTCGAAGACGCCTACGGCGGATCAACGCCGCCCCCCGCCTTTTAGAATCGCCCTTGTGGCCGAACGCTGTGGCCAGAGCTCTGCCAAGCTATCCGACCATGGATTCCCACAGCTGTTGCGGAAACCCTCCGGGGAACAAGCGGGGGGAGAACGAAGAAGCGGAGGAGAGGGAGGACGAATAGAGAGGAGGAGGAGGAGGAGGAGGAGGAGGAGGAGAAGGAGGAGGAGGAGGAGGCGGAGGCGGAGGCGGAGGCGGAGGCGGAGGCGGAGGAGGCTGCTGATGAGGCTGATGAGGCGGAGGATGAGGATGAGGAGAAGGAAGAGGAGAGTTGGAGGAGGCTGAGGAGGAGGAGCAGGAGGAGGGAGCAGGAGGAGGAGGAGGAGTTGGAGGAGGACGACTCGTGGAGCCTTCTGGGAGCTTCTTGTGGGCCTCTCGGAGGCCTCTTGGAAGCCTCATGGGGGAGGGCCCTCTTGGGGGCATTTTGGGGCTTCTTGGGGGCTTCTTTGGTAATCTTAGGACGTTCCTGGCCCGTCTGACGCCGTCGGAAGCCGTCTCTGGGGGCCTCTTTGAACCGTCTTGGGGCCCTCTTGGGGCGCCTCAGGGCCATTTGGGAGGCCATCATGGGCGTCTTGGAGGCCTCCTGGGCCGTCTTGAGGCCTTCTTGGGGCCGTCATGGCTGCTTCTTGGGCCGTCATGAGGTCATCGTGGAGGCCTTGGGGGTCATCTTGGGGCGATATTGGGGCCCTCTTGGGCCAGCCGTTGGAAGGCCGAAAATAATCAAAGGGCTAAATCTTTCAAATTCCTTACGTCGTAACGTCATGAATCTGACCTCTTCGGGCACTCCTGGAGAGTTTCTTGGAGTCCTCTTCAGCAGTCGTGAGGCCATCTTGGACCGTCTTGGGTGCATCTTGGGGTCAGATTGAGGTCTCCAGGGGCTATCTTGCTGGTCTTCTTGGAGGCATCTTGGATGCTATCTTGAGACATCTTGGCCGTCGGAGAGGCCATCTTGAGCCGTCTTTGGAGAATTGTTTGCGCACGTTGAGGTGCATTCTGGTCCCTTCCGGGTGGCCAGCAAGCTGGGCCGAAGTTCCAGATGGAGAAAAAGAACCAGAACCAAACATCGTAGGATCCAGCACGCCAGGCACCCCTATGAGAAATCAACATGGGGCGGCGGATCGGAGAGGTCCAAGAGGGCCCGAAGACGGCCCCTGAGCGCTCAAAGAGGGCCCAACATGGCTTCAAGACGGCCCAAGAGGCCACCAAGACGCCGCAGGAGGCCCCCAATGGGACTCCACAGAGGCAAACATCGTCCCATCCCTTTATCGGAAAACGAACATTTTTAGAATATGTGCTTGTTTGGTCTTCACGGTGTCCAAGATGGCCCAAGAGGCTCCCAAGACCGCCCCAGGACGGCATGAGATACCCCAAAGAGCGCTCCAAGGCGGCTCAAAGGGCTCTATGACGGCCAAAGAGAGCTCACAGACGGTCCGAGACGGGGAAAGCGCGCCAGTGGATGGCCCTGAATACACTAAAGCGGGGGGGTGCTCGCAGAACCCCCCCCCCCTCCCCCCTTCAAAAGGGGGGTGATATTTTCGCCCCCCCCCCCCCCCCTTCCTCCCTTAATGGGGAGGGGGGGTCCCGACCCCCACCCCCCCCCCTCCCTTTTCCCTTGGCGCTGGTAAGGGGGAAGGGGGGGTTCGAACCCCCTCCCCCCCTCCCCCCCTTTGCGACGAACATGGGGCTGCGGAGGGGGCCTCTCGGGTAGTGAGAAGAGAGTAGGGTGTTTTGAGTAGCGGCTGGTGAGTAGTGGGTATTTGATAGTGAGTAGTGCGCAGTGAGTCGTGAGTGGTGAGTAGTGAGTAGTGGGTAATGGGTAGTGATAGTAGTGAGTAGAGTGTAGAGATTAGTGGGTAGTGAGTATTGGGTGATGGGTAGAGCGTAGTGGGAAGGAAGTAGTGAGTAAGGAATTGAGAGGAGTGAGGAGTGAGCAGTGTGTAGTGAGTAGTGCATAGTGGGTAGTAAGCAGGGGGTAGGGATCAGGGAGTAGACAGTAGCGAATAGCGAGTAGTGAGTAGTGAATAGTGAGTAGTGAGTAGTGCGCAGTGATTAGAAAGTAGTGAGTAGTGAGTGGTGAGTAGCGAGTGCCGAGTAGCGAGTAGGGAGTAGCGGGTAGGGAGTAGGGAGTAGCGAGTAGTGAGTAGCGAGTAGGGCGTTATGAATAGTGAGTAGTGAGGAGGGAGTAGTCTGGAGTCAGTAGTGAGTAGTGAGTAGGGAGTAGTGTGTGACGAATCGGGAGTAGCGAATAGTGAGTAGTGAGTTGCGGGTAGTGAGTAAACAGTAGTGAGTAGTGAGTAGTGAGAAGCAAGAAATGGGTTTTGAGTAGTCGGTAGCGAGTAGGGAGTAGCGAATATAAATTCGTGAGTAGTGAGTCGTGAGTAGTGAGTAGTGAGTAGTGTGAGCAGCGACTTGCGATTAGGGACTAGTGAGTAGTGTGTTGTGAGTAGTGAGTGAGTGGCGAGTAGTGCGTAGTGGGTAGTGATTCTGTCGTATTGGGTAGCGAGTAGCGGATAGTGAGTAGTGAGTTCTGGTCAGTGCGAAGTGAGTAGTGAATTGTGAGTTCTCAGTAGTAAGTCGTGGGTCTTGGTTAGTGGGTAGTGAGTAGTAGTGCTTGGTGAGTAGGGAGTAGTGGGCACTGAGTAGTGTTTAGTGAGTAGTGCGTATTGAGTACTGGGTAGTGAGTAGTGAGTAATGAGTTGGGAGTAGTGAGTCGGGAGTAGGAAAGAGTGCGTAGTGAGCAGTGGGAGGATCGTGAGTACTGAGATCGTAGTGAGTAGGGAGTAGTAGGTAGTGAATAGTGCGTATTGGGTAGTGAGTAGGGCCTAGGGAGTAGCGAGTAGTGAGTACTGAGTAGCGAGTACTGTGTAGGGAGTAGCGAGTAGCGAGTAGTGGATAGTAGTCAGTTGTGGGCAGTGAGTAGTGAGTAGTGAAGCGTGAGTACTGAGTCGTGGATAGTGGTTCGTGGGTAGTGAGTGGTGGTTTGTGATTAGCGAGTAGTGGGTCGTGAGATGGTTTAGTGAGTAGTGAGTACTGAGTAATGGGTAGTGAGTAGTGAGTAGTGGGTAGGGAGTAGGGAGTAGTGAATAGTGCGTCGTGGGTAGTGAGTCGGGGGTAGTGAGTAGCGAGTCGTGGGTAGTGAGTAGTGAGAAGAGAGTAGTGAGTAGCGAGTAGTGAATTGTGGGTAGTGAGTACTGCGTAAAGAGTAGTCAGTACTGTTTTGGGCTAGGTTTTGGGTTTGGGGTTAGGGTTATGGGGTTAAGGCAAGGGTGCGGATTAGTGTTCGGGGTGGCAGGGGTCGGGTTCCGGAGACGGGGGGCGCCGTGGCGAAAGGGGGGGAAAGGGGGGGGTCGAATTTGGCGGCCAAAGGGGGGGAGGGGGGGGGGGGGGGGGTCGGACCCAGAGGGGGGGGGGGTCCCCGACGACGGGGTGGGGGGGTCCCCGACGACGGATCGGGGGGGGAGGGGGGGGTCCCCGACGACGGATCGGGGAAAGGGGGGGGGAGGGGGAGGGGTCCCACCCCCTCCACCCCCTTGGGGTCATCCAGCGGCGCGCCCTCCGAGACGGGTCCCAGAGGGCCCCGCGAGGTTCCCGAGGCCCAAGAGGGCCACAGGAGGTCACAGGAGGTCCCTAAGAGCGCCCCCAAAGAGCCCCAAGACGGCCGAAGCCCGCCAAGATGGCCCAAGAGGGTTCAGGATGTTTGATCGATTCTTGTATGTCGTACCAAGGCCTTCACACCAGCAGGGCTCCAAGACACTAGCCAGCGACCTCGCGCCTTCACAGAAAAAGAGCCCGCGCTTTCCGTCCCTATGCCAATCAGGTCAGGTGACGGCAAGAGCGAGGTACGAGTGATGTGCGTTGTTTAGTGGGGCGAAGCGGCTTCGCCCCACTAGACAACGTGAGGGAGGCCAGGGGGGGAGGGAGTTCCACGGGAGGGAGGGAGGGAGTTCCAGGGGAGGGAGGGAGTTCCAGAGGTTCCTTCGCCGAAGCCCTTGAGGGAGGGGTCCCAGGGGAGGGGCGGGAGGCGCGCCTGGATCGGGTGTGCTGGCCAGTTTTCTCTGCATCTGCTGGAGTTAAGGTGGCTCCCTGGCGGCTCCCATGGCCCGTTTCCTTGCATGTTGTTCGAGTTGCGCGGCCCCAGGGCCCCAAGACGGCCCAAGAGTGCCCCAAGACGGCCCCAAGAGAGCCTCAGACGGCCTCAAGAAAGTCAGTCCAAAAGAGCTTTCAGACGGCTCCAGAGGCCTTCCAGAGGGCCCCCGAGAGGGACCCCAGGGGCAACAAAAACATGTACGTTTCTGTGGTTTTTGCTGGTTCTTGCTTTTTCTGGCCAAGATCGGTCCAAAACGGCCCAAGAGGCTCCAAATGTCGGTCCAACACGGCCTAAGAGGCCCCCGAAAGAGCCCAAACATTGTCCAAGAGGGCCCCCAGACGGTCCAAGAGGCCTCCAAGAGGGCTCCAAGACGGCCCCCAGAGAACCCAAGGAGGGCCCAAAGAGGCTCCCAAGAGGCCCCCAAGAGAGCCCCAAGACGGCTAAAGGCTTCCAAGACGCTCCAATACGGCCCAAAAGGGCTCCAAGACAATCCAACATTGCCCCCAAAGGGCCCCCAAATTCCCAAAGGGCTCCAAAAGGGCCCCAAGAAGACCCCTACGAGGCCCAAGAGCCGCTCGAGAACGCCGTGGCTCCCACCAGCGAGCGGTGACGTAACAAGCTCTTGTCATCAAGGCTCCCCAGAGCGCGGTGACGTAAAAAGCTCGTCACACCAAGGCTCCCAAGAGCGAGCGGCAAT
Source organism: Prorocentrum cordatum (assembly GCA_963575745.1). Classification (NCBI taxonomy): domain Eukaryota; class Dinophyceae; order Prorocentrales; family Prorocentraceae; genus Prorocentrum; species Prorocentrum cordatum. The sequence continues at coordinate 1,731,282 of CAUYUJ010001113.1, read as the reverse complement.
TTAAAAGTCTCTGAACACCAAGGCTCCCAACGAAGAGTGGCGACGTAACAAGCTCTTCACACCAAGGCTCCCAAAAGCGAGCCGCAACGTTTCCATCTCTGAACACCAAGGCTCCCGAGAGCGAAGGGTGCCGGACCGCTCTTTCCGTTCCCGTGCCGGCCCAGGTGACGAAAAGAGCGAGGTACGAGCGCGAGACGTTTCGGTGAGGGGGTCCGGGGGATAGCGGAAAGAGCGAGGTACGAGTGATGACGTTCTGGTGTGGGCGAAGCCCTAAAGGGAGGGTTTCCAGGGGAGGGGGGGAGGGGGGGGGAATGGGCGCTAATGGCTGTTTTTGGCAGTTTTCCCTCGGGTTTTTGTATTGTTTTTCGGGTTCTTTCCGTTTCCGTCCCAAAGATCGGCCCAAGAGGCTTCCGAGACGCCCAGAGAGGCGTCCAAGAGGCGCCGCAACAGGCCCCCAAGAGGCCAACATCCGAGATTTTCAGTAGGAAAACGTATATTGTTTAGCATATACTGCTTTTCGGCTTTCACGGCGTTGACGACGGCCCAAGAGGCCCCCAAGACCGCCCCACGACGGCCCAAGAGGCCCCCAAGAGGCTCCCAAAACGGCCCAAGATCGGGTATAGCCAGGACCCCGGGTAAGCGGACCCGGTTAGTGGTAGGGCCCTGGGGCCCTTCAATTGGCCAGATTCACTAAACCAGGTTTGCCGTAGCTGGTGTTTTTAGGGTGACGGCAGTTCCGGTTAGTGGAGATCGGACGGGGGGGCGCCCCTGGCACAAATCACTAAACCAGGTTCCACCAAACCCAGGTCTGCTAATTCCAGACAAGAGGGCCCCAAGACGGCCCAAGAGGCGCCCAAGACGGCCCCAAGAGGGGGACCACGAACCGAAAAGTCTAGCCTTTCGCCCCAAGATGCTCCCAGGAGGCCCCGGGAGCCCCCCCAGAAGCCCCAAGATGCCCCCACGAGGCTCTCACACGGCCCAAGGGGGCCCCAAGACGGCCCAAGAGGGCCCCAAGACGGCCCCAAGAGGGGGACCACGAACCGAAAAGTCTAGCCTTTCGCCCCAGGAAGCTCCCAGGAGGCTCCCAGAGCCCCCCAAGAAGCCCCAAGAGGTTCCCAAGAGGCCTCCGAAAGGGCTCCCAAAGGGCCCCAACAGGACCCCCAAGAAGGCCCAGAGACGCCAAATAAAGAGCGATGGGTAACGCAAAGAGCTCTTTACGCCAAGGCTCCCAAGAGCGAAGGGTGACGTAAACAAGCTGATAAGACCAAGGCTCCCAGCAGAGAACGGTGACGTAACAAGTTCCTGACACCAAGGCCCAGCCAAGGCTCAGGAACGGGCGGCAACGCAACAATCTCTGAGCATCAAGGCTCCCAAGAGCGAGAGGTGACGTAACAAGCTCTCAACGCCAAGGCACCCGGTATGAACGGTGGTGTGAGTAATTTCGGTTTCTGTTTCTGAAGCGCTTTTTCCGTTTCTGTGCCGGGCCAGGTAACGGAAAGAGCGAGGGTCGAGTGATGACGTTCTGGTGTGGGCGAAGCCCTTAAGGGGGGGTTCCAAGGGGGGGAAGGGGGAGTGCAGTGGTCGAATGGCAGTTTTTAGCAGTTTCCCAGCGGCTGTTGTATGTTTTTTCGGGTTTCTTTTTTTGTTAAGAGCCCAAGACAGCCCAAGACGGCCCAAACGGCCTCCAAGAGGCCCCAAAGAGGCGCCCAAGGGGCGTCCCAAGAGGGCCCCAAGAGGCCCAAATCATTCCCTACCTAGGCTCTGCCTAGAGGGTTCTCACTCTCTGTCTTAAAGGGGCCGGGCAGTGCACACCGCCCCGGGCGGTTCCCCCAGTATCCGCCCCGCGGTTCCCCCAGTTACGTCCCCTTAGCTTAGCGTTGTTCATATCATCTTAGCTTAGCATATTGCATCTTGGGTTAGCTTAGCTTTATCTAAGCTCAGGTTTATCTTAGCTTAGCTTACCTTCATCTTGGCTTCGCTGAGCTTCAGCATAGCAGAGCACAGCAAAGCACAGCATAGCGTAGCATAGCATAGCGCAGCACAGAATATCATAGCATAGCCCAACATAGTATAGCATAGCGCAGCATCGCATAGCATAGCATATCACAGCATAGCAGAGCATAGCATAGCAGCAAAGCAAAGGCAAAGCAACAGCAGCGATAGCAAAGCAAAGCGCAATCAACGCAAATCAAAGCAAAGCAAAGCAAAAGCAAAAGCAAACCAAAGGAAAGGCAAAGCAAAAGCAATGTGCGACAGATGCCGAGCTAGCCTCGACGGCCGGACCGGAGCCCTCGCAAGCAGTGCCTTCCGTAACCATTTTGGCTCAAGTCCGGAGGCCCTGCCACACAGCCGCCCACGCTCATGTCCCGAGGTTGGCGGAGTGAGGCGTTCAGCGGTGCTGCACAGCCCGCCTCGGCACCAGGTGGTGCTACATAGCCCACCTTGCCTGTTGTGGCCATCGATGTGGGCGACGTCGCGTCCAAGCGGAACGACGATCAGCGGGTTGAAGGCAGCAAGATGTACACCGCTGTCGAGGATGGTTTCTGGGCGTTCGTTGTGCTGTTTGCGGCTGCGTACGGCCTGCAAGACATGCACTTCATCAGTCGCACGACGCCTGGCACGTGGTACTCGCACCATGCCCGCCTGGGCAGGGTAGAGGCGCGGGTCGCCAGGCTGATCCTGAGCAAAAGTTTGCTCGAGATGGGGATGCTTGACGCGAACATCCATTTGACGTTTCAGAAAAGCGGGGAGGATGGTAAGAGCGTTGCTTCTCGGCACTTGCAGCTGACCCACATGATCGACAACGGTCTCGGGTGCTTGTGGAGTGTCTTGAACGACGGAGTTGGCAACTCGGGCCTGTCGAACAGGCGGGGCAAGGGCCGCGTCATCCAGTGCACGCGCGTCCGCCCTGCGGGCAGCAGGCGGTGGCTGGATGACGACGACGACTGGCTGGAGAGGTGCGACTTGTGGTTCCAGGGTGCCGAGTACTTCCAGCTGGAGCCGCTGGACATCTGGGATGAGTTGGTGAAGCTCGGGCCGCCGGCGATGCCCCGCCCCGCGTCGCGCGGAGGCAGGCCCCTGACAGCGGCGGACGTGATCGATCTGCGTCAGAGCAGCGGTCGCCGCGGGCCTAGCCGCGGTCGCGGCCGTCTGTGCCATCGTCGCGGCGTCGACGACGAGAATCATGCTGATGAGCCTCGCAGAGTTGAGGCCAGGCGCCGCAGGAGCGGCGGTGCTGCAGGGCCTGACTGAGCCTCGCATCGATCTCGCCTTAGTGGCAGATCTCTCCGATGGCAGGATCACCGAGAGAACCTTGGTAGATATGGCGGGCGATGCGCTGACCGCTCCGGTCGCCTTCCACTTCTCGGCCAAGGGTAGTTGTCATATTCAGACCTTCGTATCGGTCATGGACGTTCTCGAGAAGGCGCGCGACTTGGATCGCTATTCTCACGTGCTCTTCACACGGTTCGATGCAGAACTCCTGTCCAGCGTCGACGCAGAGTGGACGAGGCCAAGCCGCGTGGCTCCGTTCTATCAGACCCGGCGCAAGGACATGAGCGACGTCATCTTCGCGTTGCTTGCTTCTCGGTTTGAAGAACTGCGCGCAGCAGTGAGCATCCTATCGCGTTCAGGGGATTGGTTCGACTACGACTCCCTGCGTCGCATCAGTAACCCACCAGCGCCGAATTCTCCGTAGCAGCGGGGCTGCATATCCGTGGTGCTGCACAGCCCGCGGTGTCTCGCAAGCCGCCCCTCGTTTCCATCCAATAGGTATACCCACATGCAGCAATGTCATGCTGTAGACGTAGTTGTCCCCCCTTGCACGCGCTTCTTGGGAGCAGGAGAGCGGCCGTTCCCTCGCAAAAAAAAAAAGCGAATCCGAAGTGCTGCACAGCCCGCGATCGCTGGATGGCCATCGCTTCGGCATGGCAGAGCATTGCGGCATGACAATATGCAGTGGCCAAAACCAAAGATGCGCTTCGCTCCGCATCCCCCGCCAGCTCCCCATCTGATTGTGTATGTTGTATTCGAAATTCGTTTCGGGGCCACAGGGAGCCCTGCGCGGTTTGGGCGGGGGTCTTGTCCCCCCCTTGCCCCTTCCGGTTCTATGTCCCTCCGGGTTCCGGTGCCATTTTGCTTCAAGCGCTAGACGAAATCAGCCTCATCGCTGACCCAGATGGCCAAGTCGTGCGGTAGTAGACCGGATACGGAGCATTCTCAAGCACACCCGGTGAGCAAATGCGAAAACATGCGTGTGTGTGTGTGTCTGTGCGCAGGCAAAGCAAAAACAACATCAAGGAAACACAAAATCAAAGCAACAGCAACAGCAAAAACAAAAACAAAAGCAAAGGCATGCAGTGCAAAGCAAAGGCAAAACCAATGCGAACATGTAGATGTAGATGTAGATGTAGGTGTAGGTGTAGATGTAGATGTGGATGTAGGTGTAGATGTAGGTGTAGATGTAGATGTAGATGTAGATGTAGATGTAGATGTAGATGTAGATGTAGATGTAGATGTGAATCCCGCTGTTGGTGTTGATGTAGATGTATATGCTTATATGCAGGTGTAGATGTTGATGTAGCTGTCGGTGTAGATGTAGATGTTGTTTTCCTAAATGCTCCAACTCCTAGGTAGGGTCGCGCTGGGATCATTGATTGTCCTACGGGCAACTTGCATTGTTAGCATATGCGGCTTTTCGGTTGTTCGCGGCGTCGACGACGGCCCAAGAGGCCCCCCAAACCGCCCCAATACGGCCTAAGAGGCTCCCAGGAGGCCCCCAAAACGGCCCAAGAGGGCCCCCAGACGGCCCAAGAGGCACCCAAGGCAGCCCAAGAGGGCCCGAAGACGGCCCCAAGAGGGGGACCACGAACCGAAAAGTAGAGCTTATCGCCCCGAGACGCTCCCAGGAGGCCCTAAGAGCCCCCCAAGATGCCCCAAGAAACCCCCAAGAGGTGTCCCAGGAGGCCACCAGGAGGCCACACTTCTTAAATCCCTTTAGGACAAAGGTGCATGTTTACCATACACGGCTTTTCCGCTTTCGCGGCACTGAAGACGGTCCAAGAGGCCCCAAATACCGCCCACAGACGGCCCAAGAGGTTCCCAAGACGCCCCCAAAACAACCCAATAGGGCCCCAAGACGGCCCAAGAGGCGCCCAAGACGGCCCAAGTGGGCCCCAATACGGCCCCATGAGGGACACCACGAACCGAAAAGTGTAGCCTTTCGCCCCAAGAAGCCCCCAGGAGGCCCCCACAGACCCCCAAGAAACCCCAAGAGGCCCCCAGGAGGCTTCCGAAAGGGCCCCAAAAGGGCTTCAATATGACCCCCAAGAAGGCCCAGGGAAACCCCCAAAAGAGCGATCGGTAACGCAAAGAGCTCTTTACACCAAGGCTCCCCAGAGCGAACGGTGACGTAAACAAGCTGATCAGACCAAGGCTCCCAGCAGGGAGCGGTGACGCGACAAGTTTCTGACACCAAGGCCCAGCCAAGGCTCAGCAACGGGCGGCAACGCAACAATCTCTGAACACCAAGGCTCCCAAATCTGCGGGGCGACGTAACAAGCTTTCAACGCCAAGGCTCCCAGTACGAACGGTGGTGTGAGTAATTTCGGTTGTTGTTGCTGCAGCGCTTTTTCCGTTTCTGTGCCGGGCCCAGGTAACGGAAAGAGCGAGGTACGAGCGATGACGTTGTGTGTTTGGCGAAGTCCCTTAAGGGGGGGTTCCAGGGGGGGTGTAGCGCGAGCGTTTCAATTCTACTGGCCGTTTTGGGGGGGGGTCCATAAGGTTTTTGCATGTTTTCCGGGTTCTCCCTCAAGACGGCCCACGAGCGCTCCAAGAGCCCAAGATACCCCCAAGAGGCCCCCAAGGCGCGCCCAAGGGGCGTCCCAAGAGGGCCCCAAGAGGCCAAAATCATAGTTTTTTCCAGAAAGGAGAACGTATATTTTTAGCATATGCGGCTTTTCGCCTTTCACGGCGTTGACGACGGCCCAAGAGGCACCCAAGACCGCCCCAAGACGGCCCAAGAGGCTCCCAAGAGGCCCCCAAAACGGCCCAAGAGGACCCCCAGACGGCCCAAGAGGCGCCCAAGACAGCCCAAGAGGGTCCCAAGACGGCCCCAAGAGGGGGACCACGAACCGAAAAGTGGAGCCTATCGCCCCAAGACGCTCCCGGGAGGCCCCCACGGCCCCCCCAGAAGCCCCAAGAGGCCCCCAGTACGCGTCCCACGAGGCTATCAGGAGGCCAGAAGTAATCGATTCCCGACGGGTAAACGTACATTTTGAGTATACACGGCTTTTCGGCTTTCACGGCGTTGAAGACGGTCCAAGAGGCCTCCAAGATCGCCCCAAGACGGACCAAGAGGCTCCCAAGACGCCCCCAAAACGACCCAATAGGGCCCCAAGATGGCCCAAGAGGCGCCCAAGACGACCCAAGTGGGCCCCAAGACGGCCCCATGAGGGACACCACGAACCGAAAAGTGTAGCCTTTCGCCCCAAGAAACCCCCAGGAGGCCCCCACAGACCCCCAAGAAGCCCCAAGAGGCCCCCAAGAGGCCACCAGGAGGGCCCGAAAAGGGCCCCAATAGAACTCCCAGGAAGGCCCAGAGACGCCAAGAGCGATCGGTAACGCAAAAAGCTCTTCACACCAAGGCTCCCAAGAGCGAACGGTGACGTACACAAGCTGATAAGACCAAGGCTCCCAGAAGAGAGCGGTGACGTAACAAGTTCCTGACACCAAGGCCCAGCCAAGGCTCAGGTACCGGCGGCAACGCAACCATCTCTGAACCCCAAGGCTCCCAAGAGCAAGGGGTGACGTAACAAGCTCTGAACGCCAAGGCTGCCGGTACGCACGGTGGTGTGAGCAATTTCGGTATCTGTTGCTGCAGCGCTCTTTCCGTTTCTGTGCCGGGCCAGGTGGGGGAGGACCGGGGAGAATGGTCTATTGGCCGCGCTTCCCTGCATTTTTTCGAGTGAAGCGGCTCCCGGGTGGCTCCCATGGTGTGTTTCTTCGTATTTTTCATGTGAACCGGCCAGAGGGCCCCAAAACGGCCCAAGAGTCGCCCCCAAGGGGCCCCAAACGGTCCAAGAGGGCCCCCAGACGGGCCCAGGAGCCCACGAGGCTCCAAAGATCGTCCCAAGACGGCTCCAGAGCCCCCCCAAAGATGCCGAAAACGATCCAAGAGGGCCCCCAGGGCTTCAAGACTGCCCCACGAAAGCTTCAGATGGGCTCCGGACGGTCCAGGAGAGTCTCGAGACGGCTCCAGAGGCCCTCAAGAGGGCCCACGAGAGGGCCCGAGGAGGCCAGATTTCTCTATGGTTTTTGCAGGTTTTTCGGGCTCTCCCCTTTTCAATCCCAGAAGGGCCCCCAGTCAGCCTGAGAGGCACCAAACATCGTCCCAAGACGGTCCCAGAGGCGCCCCAAAGGAGCCCCAAACGGTCCAAGAGGGGCCCCCGACGGGCCCAAGACGGCCCAAGAGGCCCCATAGATCGTCCCAAGACGGCCCCAGAAGCCCCCCAAAGGGGCCGAAAAAATGTCCAAGAGGGCCCTCAGACGGCCCAAGATGGCCCCAAGACGGCCCCAGAGGGCCCCCAGATGGCCCCAAGACAGCCCCAAGAAGGCCCCGAGAGGCTCCCTAGGGGGCCCGAAGAGGCGGTATGGGGTCGAAGCTGCTTGGGTGTAGGGACTGGGCTGGCCCAAAGACGGCCCAAGAGTCCCAAAACGATCCAAAAGGGTCGCCAGTAGACTCCCAAGAAGCGCCAGAGTCGCTAAGGAGCACCATGGTTCCCCACAGCGAGCGGTGATGCAACAAGCTCTGAACACCAAGGCTCCCCAGAGCGCGGTGACGTGCGCAACTCTCGACGCCAAGGCTCCCAGGAGCGAGCGGCAACGAAAAAGTCTTTGAACACCAGGGCTCCGAACGGAGAGCGGCGACGTAACAAGCTCATATTGCCAAGGCTCCCAAGAGCGAAGGGTGCCGTGAGCCATCTCGGGCAGGTTGCTGAAGCGCTGTATCCGTCCCCGTGCCGGCCCAGGTCGAATGGCCTCCGGCCTATCCCGCCACCGTGCCTGGGTTTTGAGGCAGAGTTCGCAGGGATGCTTCTTGGGGTCTCTTCGAAGCGCCCTCGGCGGCCTCTGGGGGGCAGTTTGGGGGCCTCTTGGGAGCCTCTTGGGGGGCCTCTTGGGGGCCTCTTGGGGCCCTCCTGAGGGCATCTTGGGGCGCCGAGGGGGCTCGAAGTGGCCGCTCGGCCGTCTTGGAGCCGTCGATGGGCCCTCTGGAGCCGTCTTGGGCGCCTTTTGGGCCGTCTCCTCCTCCTCCTCCTCCTCCTCCTCCTCCTCCAACTTTCCTCCTTCTGGGTCTCCTCCACCACCTCCCCTCCTCCTTCTCCTCGGCCCCATCTTCCCTTCTTGTCTTCGTTCTCCTCCTCCTACCTCTTGCCCTCTTGGGCCGTCTTGGGGCGCTCTTGGAGGCCACTCGGTCCGTCTGGAAGGGGGTTTGGGAGGCCTTTGGGAGTGCTCTTGAAGGCCTCTTGGGACATCTTGGAGGCCTCTTGGACCGTTTTCGGGCCTGCCTGAGCATCTTGCGCCGATCGTTCGGCGACTCGGGGCCCTCTTGAACCGTCTTCGGGGCCTCTTGGAGCCTTCTGGGCCCGTCTTTGGGCCCCCTTGGTTCCGAACAAATCACGCGAGAAGCCGCGAGAAGTCCCTCGGGGCACACGACAAGCCCAAGCAGATTTTAGAGGATGAGGAAAAGGACCTGGGAGCACGCCCACTCCGTGCTCAGAGGAATGGTGGCGGATCAGCGCCAAAAGGGACCTCTGGGCGGGTGAGGAGGTCCTGGTCGACTACGGCGGCAGTCACCACAGCCCACTGATGATGCTGCTCCTCTACGGATTTGCGCTGCCGAGACAGTACCACACGTCCACCAGCGCGATGGCCGCTTCGCCGCCTCCGGGTCAGGGGGATCGGGGACCCACCGAACAGGCCAACCCCCTGGAAAGGCAGGGCAGTCAACACCAGCTGATGTTGGGAACACTGCAGTGGGGATGCGCTGAATGTGAACGAAGACCGACGACCGCTCCTGCCCATTGTGAAAACGGCTCGCTGTCGATATCGCCGCGGACGTTGACCATATGGGACTCACATCGCCTGCCCAACAACGGCCGCTGTCGGTTTTGGACATGACGTGATGTCGGGCATGACGTGATGTCGGGCATCTTCCGCCCCCAAAAAAATTGAGTCACCATCAGTTGATGGTTCTCAATTGTTTACGCTTCGCGATGCCCCACGGGTCAATCACAGAACGTATAGCTGGGCGAGCGGTCGCGAGACTGGAAGTGCAACGACATCGGTGAAACAAAAAGGGCGGATACCAGTCAAACCAAAAGAGCTGTCAGCTCAAGCAGCCCCCCGATTGTCAAGGTTGGCTCTCCCCGTGCCTCTTGGAGCCATCTTGCTGCTCTCGCTCTGTTGGGGCTCTTGTAAGAGCTTGTCCAAAGGCTCTATGGGACCTGTTGCGAGCCACTGTGGGGCCTCTCGGCCACCAGCCTGGGATCCAGCTGCAAAACGAGAGGAGTGGGCTATGGGCTATTCGGGGAATGGCTCCTCGGGTCGTCTTAGGACTTTCGTTGGGTGCTCGTCGGAGCCATCGGGGGGCGCCGTTGAGCCATCTTGGGCCATCTCGGGGGAATCTAGAGACTTCATAGGCCCACGAGAAAACAACATTGCGAGACGATCAACATCCTTGAACAACTTCTCTTGGGCCATCTCGTGGCAATCAGCAGGCTCCAGAGGCCCACGAGGAACCCACATTACAAGACCATGACACGCTTGAACAACTTTCGGAACTACTGGTTTGCATCCTTCCTGCTGGGGCATCCTTCAGAAGCTTGGGGGTCTCCTTCGAGTCATACTGTGGCCTTCATCCCCGCTGGGGCATCCTTGCGAAGCTCGGTGGCCACCCCTGAGTCAAATTGGAGCCTTCCTGGATCCTCGTGAAGACATGGAAGATGCCAGCGGGCTATCTTGCATCTGCTTGGATGCGATCTGGTGTTGTCTGGACCATGTTGGACCCTGTGACGCCCTCGCCCCTCACCCCCAGAATGCAGACATCCTGGGAATATAAGGAGGGACGAGGTGCAGACCCCCATAACTGGGGCAGAGGGGACTTCTGGAAAGCTTGGCAGCCTTTATCACCTACGCCCAGGGAGCTGGTGGGACGTCGACTGTTTTCTGGCCTGGGGAGGGGGGCGTCCATCTGGTTTGGTTTTTTTCCTCCCCGGCCCTTGCTAAGATGCCCCCTCCAAGTCGTCGCGCAGTCATGGGGCGCCGCAAGTAGGGCGCACAACTGTCGCAAGCAGGGCGCAAGTAGGGCATAGTCTAAGCAACGGCTGGGGCGGGGCCATCCTTGCCCTTCACGCTTCGCGACCTGAACCAGGGAACTCAGGGCTCATTGAAATCCATCCGAGTCGATTCGGACTCGAGTCGACTTCGGCATTTGATTTGGACCCCAGTCCGCAATGGAGGCCTTACGAGCCTGCCGCCCTCCGCCGATCGACTCCTCCCGACTTGGCCGCCGAGCTCCGCCGATGCGACTCACTTCGATCGCCGCTCCGGCTTGCCGATTCGATCCTGGGCCCTCGCTTGGCCCTTCTCCAGGGGAGCCTCCCTTACGTTGCATCTTCGGGGGACCTTGCCTGTCCCCCGACGCGCGCCCGAGGCGGACTCGGCGCAGATCTAGCGCGGATTCTACGCGGCTCCGACGCGGATTGGACACGGATCCGACGAGTTCGACATGGATTCGATGCGGATGGGGCCGTGACGGGACAGAGGATGTCCCCGAAGGAATCAGCACGAACCTCGCGACAGCGCGAAGATGACCCCGCGTCGCGGCGCGGAAAAGGAGGAGGAGGAGTAGGAGGAGGAGGAACAGGAGGAGGAGGAGGAGGAGAAGGAGGAGGAGGAGGAGGAGGAGGAGGGACGAGGAGGGAGGGAGAAGGAGGAGGAGGATGAGGAGGAGGATGAAGAGGATGAGGAGGAGAGGAGGTGGAGGAGGGGGGGAGTAGGGGAGGAGGAGGAGGAGAGAGGAGGAGGAAGAAGGAGGAGGAGGAGGGAGGAGGAGGAGGAGGAGGAGGAGGAGGAAGGAGGGAGGCGGAGGAGGAGGCCTCGCTGCGAGCCCAGTTCGGGGCCCCCGCGCGGCCCCCGCGGCCGCCGCAGGGGGCCGAGACCCGCGCGGACAAGCGGGGCCTTCTCGTCTCGTCTCTTCTCTTCTCTTCTCTTCCTCCTCCTCCTCCCCCTCCTCCTCCTCCTCCTCCTCCTCCTCCTCCTCCCCCTCCTCTGCCACCTCCGCACCCTGAAGAGGGCCCCCAAGCGAGCGCGCACGTCCCCCTTGGCGGACCTCCCGGCGGATGTCCACCAGCGCCAAAGAGCCGCCTCGGTCATCTGGATCGGGACGCTTGACTTGTTCAAGAAAGGGGGCCGCCTTCTGGCCAACTACACACTGGGCTGCAACGAGTTCCAAGGCCTCGTCCACCTCAGCAGTGAGGGGGACGTCTTCGAGCTCTGCTGGATCAGAGGGTCGGTAGAGAAAGGATACACGTACGAGCCATTTTTCGAGAACTTCCAGCACTGGAGCTTGACGGCCAGGGACGTCACAGACCTGCTGGCCTTTCTCAATGTCTGCGAGGAGACACTTCAAGGGGATCTTGTTCCACTCCCTCGTGCTGTCCGGGGCGCTGGCCAGGCCGGCGGCAGCAGCGGGGTATCGCGTGCCGCGTCCAGCCAGAGGTGTGCTGAGCGTGATCGCTCGCATCGAGGGGGTGGGAGCCAGGCCACGGGTCATGTTTCGAATTCGATGTCTTCTGGCTCAGAGTAGCCAGTCCTCCGAGGGCCCTGTACAGTCACCTGCCTCCTCCTTTTCCCTTTTCTCCCTTGCCAGTTGCTCTCATTCGATTTGCTCTTGGACTGCTCATACGCTATGTGGAAGTGAGTGGGCCTCCCATGAGCTGCAGCTCAATCAGTTGGGACATTTGAAGTACCTAATGCGGCATCACGATCGTGTTCTTGTTCAAGAGTCCCATCGCTGTTACTGTGATATATTAGAATCGCGGCGTCGGTCTCCCAACGTCAAGGTAATCGGATCTGTCTGTGGTTCAGAGGCGGTTGGAGGTGTCCTCATATTTGTGCCTGATAAATTGGCTCTTCACTTTTTCCAGATGCAGCCCATTGAAATCGTTTGCGGTCGTATTCTCACTCTCCAATGTAGTGGTCCCCAGGGCTCAGTTGTGGTTTCCAACGCCAATATTGAAGCTGATCTTCCCCAGACGTATCAACAACGCCAACTTCAGTTACTAGCTGGCATCAGGCCCAGTTACGCTTGCGCCACGTGGGTTGTTGGAGGTGGCTTCAACTTCTACGAGGAGGAGGATGGCCACCTTCGTGTCACGCAAGGCCATCTGGCCAGGTATTTTCACACCGTATACTCTAACTTGGCCGAAAACCATCAGCCTGAGTTTACGCACGAAACTGTCCTCCATGCTAAGATCGTGTCCCTGGGGCGCCTGGACCGCATTTACATCGCCACGGCCTCTGTTGAGTTGCTGGACTTTCGGCCTATCACACGTGTAGTTTGGAATGAAGTCTGGGATGATCTTCCCAGCGACCACTCGGCAGTGCACTTGCGGCTTTCTGCGAACCCTGCAGGTGATGGGCGGCTCTCTATTCCGAAGTGGATCGCAAGGTCCAAAGATCGGTTTGGCGATGTTGCGCAGCTTCTCAGCGATGTGGATCTCTCCCTGGGCCCCCCAGTTGCCTGCCAGGAATGTAAAACTATCAGGTGCGAGGCTGCCCGAAGGTCCAAAAAACAACGCAGCATTTCGCGGTCCTCGGTCGGTCGAGGAGAAGTGCGCGTGGATGCTGGCCCTCTCTCGTGCGCGTAGGAAGCAGGACCAAGCCGGTGCTCGCCGTGCTTGTCGTGCTTATTCTGCTCCCACCTCCTATTATGACTGGCAGGTGATGCAGTGGCACTCGTTCGAAGATTCCTCCTCGGAGTTCTCGCGGCTCACAAATGCGCGTCTGCAGCGTGAGCAGCAGGACGTCATTGGGGACAGTGCCATGCACCTTTCTGGTAAAGAGTAGAAGCTGGTAAGGCGTTAAGAATTGTCGGCGGCGTGGGCTCCGACATATCGCAAGCTTTACCGCCGCTCCATCAAGCGCAAACATGGGCCCCCTCACGAGACTCCTGAAGTTTCTAGTCGTGCTCTTGCTCGCCACTGGGGACAAGTCTGCAAGTTTAGGGAGGTGGGCCCGTGCAAGTTTATCGCCCTGGACCCGCGCGTCCAGACTATCTCGGGAGAGGTGAATTAGGAGATTGCTGAGGACATGTTTTCTGAAATGGTCAAGAAGGTGAAGGACTTGGCCCCTGGGATCGATGGGGATTCGCACTCGGCCTGGAAGGCTGGCGGGGACATTTTCATTGCTGTTCCGTTCCGCCTGTACCAGAGCATCCTTGGTGGCGGGCACGCGCGCGCGCTGGATTTAACGATGGCCTCGCGGACTTTCTTCCCACGGGGGATTCCGAAGGTGACCCCAGGGCCCAGAGCAGGCACCGCTCGCAAACCCGCCCCTCACCATCAGCAGTGCCGACGACAGAATCCCGGCCACGACCCTGTGCATTCCCCTTGCAAAGGTTGCTATTGATATCTGCTCAGGCGCGCAGAAATGCTTCCCCCCTGGGCGGCAGGGGCTCGATCACGCGATTGACGTTGACTCGCAGCTTGCTTGCATGAGCGACCTCGAGTCCGAAAGTGGTTGCGGCGCCTGCTGTATGGACGCGCTTCAGGCATTTCCCAGTCTTAATCGCTCGTGGTGGGAAAGGGCATTGAAAAAGATGGGGCTCCTCGGCTTTACTCGAACGCTATCAAGAAGCCCTGCGATGATGGGAAATCTATAACCAGTTCCGTGGTGCGACGAATCAGTTGCATCTAATGGGTCGTGGGGTGAAGCAGGGGCGTCCGCTTTCAGGGATTATGTTCGCTGTCTGCATGGGCCCTATCCACCGCTATCTCTTTAGCCTGGCTGGCCCATCGTTTGCACCTACCTACTCGTTGCACGGCTACGCGGATGACCTCGCCGTCGTGGCCAGATAGTTTTTCTCAGCCGTGCCCGTGGTGCTTCGTGGAATGGCGCGTATTGCTCCTGTAACGGACCTGGTGTTGCATTATCCTGCTGAGACGTGTATCGCTCGTCCTGGGGATTTTGATCTGGGCGTGGTAAAGGCTCGCTTCCAGGTTCATGGTCTGAATGAGGACCGTTGTCAGATTTGCCAGTCTGGGAAATATCACGGGATTATCACAGGCAGGAGTTTGCGAGACGAGTCTTGGCAGAAGCCCGCGGCTGCATTGCGGCAACGATGTGTGCAGCTCCAAGGTTCCAACCTGTCATTCGCCATGAATGTGCTCGGCTATAACACGTTTTGTTTTCCTGTGGTTGGACAATTTGCGCAAGTCCACCCGTCTTCGAAGGTTGCTTGTCGAGCTGAACATTTTGCTCTTCAGAGCTTAACTCGGGGGGCGACGAATGCGATGTTCACCGGAATGCTTTACCAGCTGCAAGATTTTTGCTTCGAGCATGCGTACCGTCATCTACAGAGCCATATTCGTGCTGCAGCCGTTCGTGCACCTCTTAAGAACGAGGGCTTTCAAACAGCCCAGCAAGAGTACGAATCGATCCTTGAAGGTGATGATTATGTTGTCGCACATCGGTCTCTGCCACTTTTCAGGCCTCTATTTTCGGATATATCCAGAGTGTCCTGGACTCGAGTCGTGCTCTTGTCAGCGTTCCCAAAGAATCGCTGGCCGCTGGTACGCAGGCTAGGGTGCATCACGAGATGCGGTTCAACCAGCGGGCCAGCAGCTTGGAGCTTCTGGGGCCGCGGGTCAGGAAATGGAGGAGTATCCCGACTCCGTCACCCTTCGCAACTTCCTCATATTGAACGTGATATCCCCCAGGTTGCCCCCGCATGCCCTTGCCTCCACGATCGAGACCCTCCTCAATGGCTGGAATACGTCGGTTCGGTATCGGACGGGGACAGGTGTAGGTGTCACAATGGGGATCGTATGTTGCATTGTTTACGTTGTGAAGCTTTTCAACCTGAAGTGAAAGCCCTCCTCCCCCTCCTGCCTAGGTCTTGGGCCTCGGAAGACCCTGACTCTTTAGTTCTTGGTGTCCTTCTGTGCCTTTCCAGTGTTGAGATTTGTAGTATTTGTTCAGCGTAAGGTCTTCTCCCATTATACATTTAACTCCTCGGGCCCTTTTAACTGTAAGCTCTATCCGAGGGATCGTTCGAGCGCGAGCGAGGGCTATTTCGGCCTCTTCCGTCGCTCGGAGACCCTTCCAGGGCAAGCCAGTCAGGAGTAGCAATCCCGAACCAGCTGACGAACCCATGGCGGAATGGTGCACTCCTCCCCGTCCTCCTCCTCCTCCTCCTCCTCCTCCTCCTCCTCCTCCTCCTCCTCCTCCCGTTCCTTCCTCCTCCTCCTCCTCCTCCTCCTCCTCGTCCTCCTCCTCCTCTTCCTCCTCCTGCTGCTCCTCCTCCCTCTTCTCCTCCTCCCCCTCCGTCCCCCTCCCCGCCCTGGGCGGCCAAGCGCCCACGGCACCGGCACGCTGAGCGCGGACGAGTGCGACGGCCTGCGCGGGCTCGGCGCGCGGCTGCCCCCGAACGCGAGCCGGGCGCCCGGGAGGAGGAAGACCCAGGCATGATCGCGGCGTACAAGTTTGAGGACGACAGTTTTGCTTCGTTTTCGGCCTCTCGGAGCCTTCGCTGGGCCCCGGGACAGTCAATCACCACCCACCAAACCACCCCAACCCAACCCGAAGGCCCAAATTTATCCTCGATTTCCAGTGGGGGGGGGTCGGGGAACGTTGAAAAAACACGTGGTATCCGTACCCCCCCCAACCCGAAATTCGGGTCAAATTCGGGTCTTCGGGTTGGGTTGGGGTGGTCTGGTAGGTAGTCAGTCAAATAACGACTCAGGGTGAAAAAGCCGGCCCCAGGGGAAGGGTCGGGACTTGCGGGGACGCCGCCCCGAACAAAAAGTCAGGACGCCGCCTGTCTGGGGAGGTGCCCACGCCGCTGCCCCCTCGCCCGCGTTTCCCCCCCTCTCTTGGGGCCTCCTGCGGGTTGCCCCCTCGTCGCCGCCGCCGGACGCGCTCCGTCCGAAGGCCTGGTCGGAGAACGAGCGCCCCGGGAGGGGGAGGGGGAGGGGGAGGGGGAGGAGGAGGAGGAGGAGGAGGAGGAGGGAGGAGGGAGGAGGAGGAGAGAGGAGGAGGAGGAGGAGGAGGAGGAGGAGGAGGAGGAGGAGGAGGAGGAGGAGGAGGAGGAGGAGGAGGACGCAACGAGCGTCCCCAGGCGCTGCGGAGCTTCGCCCGCTTCGCGGGCGGCTTCTGCGACGGCGCGGGGCCCGCCGTCGCCGCCGAGGGCGGAGGCGACAGCGCCGTGGGCGGCGGCGGCGGCGGCGGGGCGGCGGGCGCCGCCGCCGCTCACGGCGCGGGCGGAGAGGGGGGAGGCGTGGGTGCTCGGAGGACGGAGCTGTGATCGCGTGCCTGTCCTCCTCCTCCTCCTCCTCCCTCCCCCTCTCCTCCTCCTCCTCCTCCTCCTCCTCCTCCTCCTTCTCTCCTCCTCCCCTCCTCCTCCTCCTCCTCCTCCTCCTCCTCCTCCTCCTCCTCGGCCGCGGGGCGCCCTGTGCGCATGGTAAAAAAATGTGCCTGTCCTCTCGACCCATCTTCTCTGATCCTGCTGCTGCAGCGCCCCAGCTACCCACACGTCTCAGCCTGTCGAGAGGGCGCCCCCGAAGTTCCTTTTCGTCACGCTGGAGGCTGAGCACGAGTCCTCGTCCTCTCGGCTCGGCGGTACCCTTGCATCTTCGCCTCTTCGGTCCAGCGTTCACCACTTTCGACGGCCACCCCCGCGCGAGAAGCGCCGACATGGGCGCCCAAGGGATCTTCCCAAGGGTACACTTGCATCCTCACCTCGTCGGTCCATCCTTCACCACTCTCGAAGGATCGAAGGAGTACCACTTGCATCCTCGCCTCGTCGGGCCATTCCTGAGCAAATGGGGTCGAAGGATCGCGCCGCATCGCCGATGCATCGGCGATGCGGCTCGATGTGGAGCCCGGTCCTCTCCACGCGGACGTCGCCGCTGCGTCGCCGACGTCGGCGATGCATTGCCGATGCATCAGCGATGAGGCGTGATCCGCCGACCCCATCTACATGCCTCCACACCAGACAACAGATGATCACGCCAACGCGCCCCAACGTGCCATTGGCGCGGTGGCGGATGGAGGATCATCAACGATGTTAGAATGAACCCTCCCTCCAAGCTCCGTCTTTAGAGGCCCCTACAACGGTTCATTTCCCTTTAACGGTCCGTTTGAAGACCCTACAGCATGCCAAAACATCGTTTTCGGGATTCCAACGCCACGAATCAACCTGACGGTTGCGTCCTGGCGTTCCTGAATTGTGCCAGAACACCATTCTTAGGACTTCAACACAGAATATCAACGAAATTGTCGGGCCCGCGTAATCCTTAATCCTTCCGAACACACAATTTCTGGTACGCTGATGATGGGAACCCGTGACACGTTTGAGAATTTCGTAAGCGAGTGTGCGCGGCGTTACGGCGAAAACCACCTTTTGAACAGGAGCCGCCCTCAATCCGTGAACCTCTTTCAAGTTTTTAATAGGGGCGTGCCCGAACTAAAGCTACCTGCGCTCTTCCTCCTCCACCTCCACCTGACGCCCCCTCGCATTCGCTGGCCCCCAGGGCCGTTCCTCCTGGCCCAGCTCCTCTTCCGTGCCCCTCCCCTCGTCCTCGTCTACTCCCCTGGGGCGTCTCCCCGACATCACGCCAGCGACGCTTCCCAGGAGCTTCTCGGGGTGCTGGTGGCACAGCTCGATCTCGTTCCCCCACCAAACCAGCGACACGACATCCTGCCCTCACCTCGCTCTCTCTCTGTCACAGAAACAAGATCTACAGTCGGCCTTGATTACTAGGTCGACTCTGCCAAATCAAGGGTACCTTTTGTGTCCTGTGCCTCGCGACCCAGGCCTCCCCCGTTCCTATGGCAGCGTGGCCCTCGGAAGGGTCTTGCGTCCTTTCGCGCGTCCTGTCCGATCAATTCCGGTTGTACCTTCACCCGTGCAGCGGATCCCCGATCCCGGTGCGGTCACGCGGACTGGGCACAGGGCGGGACGCAGTCCGCCGTCCGCCGCTCACGGGTGCAATCTCGACATGTGGCCCCGCAAGTCCCGAGGGTAGTGGTTTACCCTGCAGGCGAGGGTGCGCAGTCAGCCCACACAGGCGGGGGGGGCCACCTTCCCAAGGGTACCCTTGCGTCCTTCCCTCCTTGGCCGATCCTTGGCCACTTGCGTTGGCCGCGCCCCGCTCGAGAAGCTCAGAAATGCGCATCCAAGGGCCTTGCATCCTTATCGTGCGTCCTGATGATACGGGTCGACTGGCACAGCACACCTTCGGCGAGCTGACTTTTTCAACAGGTGGGGCTCCAGAGCTTCCCGACTCCATCTGTCATTTTGTCCTATGCGTTTCGCGCCGCGGGTCGTTCTTTCTTGTTGGATGTGAGGGAGGGCGGTGTGGCTCATGCTCCCCAGTCCTCAACAATGCACCCCATTCTGCCCTGTTGCGGCGACATTCCCCGACAACGCATCACCGCGTATTGCGAAAACTGCCTGGTAATACGTAATGCAGCTTATGGTTTATATCGGCTCTTCCCGAAGTTGAAAGACGCACCACGTCGCAATATGTGGTATCTGGTGGAATGGTTGCTCATAACATCACTACGCTTGCGTGATAACATCGTTGTGACTGCGCCATTGCTTCTGCTGATTGCACACGACGGCTGGGCATGGCCAAACTCACAGCAGCAGGGGCACGCGGATATGCCGCGACTGCTGAGGACACTTGTGTCTTGCTTGGCTTCGCGGCGAGAGAGACGTGGAGGAGGAGGCGGAGGCGGAGGAGGAGGAGGAGGAGGAGGCTTTCTGCTCTCGCTCCGGCTGGCCACATCCTTCGGGGTGGCACGTCAGGCGAGGACCTCCGCATAGGGCACAGGCACAGTAGGCAAGGCTCGCTCAGTAGCAGTGCTGAAGCAGCGTTTCGCCAAGGCATCGCAGCGAGCTTCCAATATCAAGCGTGTTGTCAAATCAGATAGGCGAGCCAAGGGCCTTCTTAGCAATGACGGGCATGGCGGGGAGACGGGAAGAAGATTGTTCTATCACTGTGCTTCGGTGTGCTTTCCAGAATCCCCTTCATGACCCGTTGGTTTCAACCCGCATGCGAGTCCTCCGAGAATGGACACACCCCTTGCCAGCACTCCTGCAGACCAATGAGTACGGACTCCGGGTGGCTCGGGGTCAAGCTCGGGACAGGCTTGGAGATGCGGCCAACCGTTGGAAGCGGGTGAGTGGTTTTGTTGCAGCAGTGGTTGCGCGCCTCCTCGGAGCAGAATGGTATCCTGATCAACCAGGCAGCTGGACGGCCCCCGATGGGGAAGCTTTTAACACTCATGCATGTGATCCCGAACGACTGCTCGATTTCGCTCTCCTCGAGGCTTTTGATCAGGCAGCCTGGAGGAAAGCCAGCGAACAGTAGCATGGCAATAGTCTACGAGGCCGCACTGACATGTATACCGCTCTGCTGAAGCTCATAGAAAGAAGGCCACGGGAGCCCATGATCAGGCAGCGGTTCCAGAAATGATTTATTCTGGAGTCCTCTGGCCAGCCTCCCGCCTGTTTGGAGTGGAAACCCGACGTCCTTTCCACCCCAGCGAACCGTCAGCTAGCTCGCAGGCGCAGGGGTTTGAAAGATGACGTCGACTCCATGATCGATCAAGGGATTCGCGCGGTTGAGGAGCAGGAGGAGGCATATTTCTTATGCGGTTTTGTGACACGGAGCTTTTCCTGGGTCCTAGTCCTCCGTGGGGGTCTCCCTCCTGCCCAAGGCGTGGGGCCCCTGAAGAGACGCTCCTCCACCAGTTCTGGAGTTGCCCTGCCAATCGGCACATCTCGGGGCTTAAAAAGAGCTTCGTTCAACAGGCAGTAGGTGGTAGCCAAGAGGCACTCAGCTTCTGGCTTAGAGGCTTGCCGCCCGTTGGCCTGGATTCCTTCCATCTGTGGAGTCCCGATCCACGGATCTGAGAGACCCAGCCCGCAGTTGCAAGCAGGACGGCTAGTACGTGATGGGGGGTGCGTGATTGGGTTGGATTGGTCGGGGGGGTACCCGGCTGACCCTAGGCTTCGTCGGTGTGGTTGGGGTTTTGCGGTTCTCCGTTCAGGCCAGCTAGACGACATCGGTTGGGCCTTAGGACCCCTGCCAATCGACCACCAATATCAGCAGAACTTGTTACGACTCTGAGAGCTGTTCAATGCACTGCAGGGCTTATTTTTTGTGTCATTGATCATGAAGGTGTTGTCAAAGGAACCCGAGCGGGTCCGAGTTTTCAACAAAAGAAGCTGGGTTTCTTGTGGAGAGATTTCTGGAGAGCAGTAGGTGATCGTCCCATCCAGGTGCGGCACATTCGCTCCCATTTCAGTCTCAAGGCTGCCATGACCTTAGGATACGGATAGGCCCGCTGGCAAGTTAATCGTCTGGCCGGCCATGCCGCAGATGAAGCTGCTAGGATGGCCCGGATCCCGTTCGACAATCGTCGCCAGATAAGTTTGAAGGATAAGCTGAATTCGCCAGTGATTAATTCGATCCTGGCGGTGTCCTTGTCTTTGGTTAAGCAGGCGCCAGCCTTGTATGGGGCCTCCGCCAGGGGCAACCGCCAGGAACAAGCTAAGTTGCGTGCTGCCCAGCCTTCAGACCCGTACAGGGAGGCTTGAGCAACTCATGTCCGACACGCAGCACCGAGTTGAACGGTCCTGCTCGGGTGTGCGGAGGTGTCAGGCTTGTATCGTCAAGGAGTCTCATGACCCAGGGTCGTTCCTACTCTCGAGCTGCCCTGGGATCCCCGCGTCGGTTCATGCTCACCATCGGCTGGATTTCTTCCGCGGGGCTGTGTGGTGCCAGGCTTGTGGAGGAACTGAGTCCCAGTAAGAGGCACGCTCTTGAAGCTAGGCAAGCAGTGTGTTCCAGACCTCATTGCCCATGGCAAGAGAGTGGTCACACGTCTTTCAGCGGGGAAGCTCCCCCCAGATCTCCAGGCTTGGCCCGAGCGATCCGGTCCTTAGGGTTGCCTCCTGTCGGGCTGCTGGCAGGGGGATGGGACCTCTGTCAGCAGCTGGAAAACGTCTCTTCCGATGGAGGCGGCCCTGAGGTTTTTCCCTCGCTTTTCGGAGGCCCTCAATGGAACCTCCTCCGCAGCCAGGTAAGAGGTAAGAGGAGGAGGAAGAGGAGGAGGAAGAGCAGGGGGAGAAAAGGGAGGAGGAGGAGGAGGAGGAGGACGCAACTTTTTAGAGGCCCTGGGGGTCTTGCCTCCACGGGCAAGGGGCGGCACGAGCGGGCGGGGCCGCGCAGGCGCCGCTGGCGGTGCACACGCTTGTCGTCGGGGAGGCGCTTTTGCCGCAGTCGTCGTCGAGGATCTCAAGGGTTTCTCTCGTCGTTTTCGGCTTCTCGAGGCCCTCCTCTCCCAAAGTTCCTCCTCCTCCTCCTCCTCCTCCTCCTCCTCCTCCTCCCCGTCCTTATGCCCTCCTCCTCCTTCTCCCCACTATCACATTCCCCCCTCGCCCCCTTCTCCCCCTCTCCCCCCCTCCTCGCCCTCTTCCCCTCCGCTCGCCGTCCTCCCGACCCCTCCGCCGCTCGTCACCCTCGGCTTCCAGAGGACAGTCAAACAGCAAGCCGGAGTGAATGACGCACGCGCCCAGGAGGGCCCCCCAGGAGGGCTCCAGGACCGGTTTTATGAGCGGGTTCGGGGCGTGTCGCCGTCATCGCCGCCGTCCTCGAGGATCGAGGGTCGAGGCTCGTGGGTCGAGGTTTTGGGGCGCTCTTGAATTTTTTGTTCGGGCTTCGGGGCTCCTCCAGGGCCTCCAGGGCGAATCGGTCGTGGTCTTCCGGGTCGTCCTTGTCGTCGTGGCTGTTTTTGCCTTTATGGCTGTGGTCCTGGTTGTCGTCATTGTTGTGCCCGTCATCGCGGTCGCCGTTGTCGCGGTGATCGTGGTCCTGGTGGCGTCGTCGTCGTCCTCCTCCTCCTCCACCTCATTTTCATTTTCCTCTTTTACCCCGCCCCGCCCCCTCCTCTTTCTCAGCCGTCGCCTCCGCCTTCCCCCTGCTCCACGTCCTCCCCGCCTTTCCTTCTTCCGCCTCGTTCTTTTCCCAAATCACCTTCTACCTCATCCTGTTGTTTTTTTTCTCGTCATATTCCTCCTGGTCCTCCTCTTGCTCTGTCTCCCCATCATTATCCTTCTCATCTCGACCTTCTTCTCCCCCTCCCCAATCATCCCTCCCCGTCCTCCCATTCGTGCCCCTCTCTATCCCTGGAATGGCAGCTTCCAGGGAATTGGGCTGGGAGTGGCAACGCCCCGTATGAGCAGCCATCTGAAGTTTTCAATCGCGTGCGATACTTTGTTGAGCCAGTCTTTGTGGAAAGCCCCTCGTTGGCCGGGTAGTAAACGTTGAACGTGGGACGAGGCTGGGAAATCCGCTCAGTTATCTACTCCCCAATGGTTCGTTCAAATCGTGTCGGGCAAACGGGGAATCAACACAATATATTTCGACGTTGTCGTTTCTTTATCGCACCCTTGTCTAGCTTGCGATTCGCGGTCGATGTCATTACGATGGACGCAGGTCTTGAGCTACATCAGCAACATACCAAATTACGAAGTAGCATGGAAGCACGACGCCATATACAAATTCCTGAGCGCACCAATGCGGGAGACGTTAGCAAAGATCCTTCCGGGCGTTGTCAACCAACAATATGTGGGGCGAAATCTTACATTCGTCAACCAGCCGTGCATATAAATCGACGCACGTCTCAAATTGTGTGGAATATCTGCTTAGCAGTCATACGGGAATGTCAGTCTCGACCGTAGAGGTTGCGCGACTAGTTTGCTTAGTTAATGGCTTTGTGACTCCCATGATCTTGGCATCATGGGCCATAATCGCTTCGCCATACAAAACAACGCGTAGAGCCCAGCGCCAGGAGATGCGAGCAAATGATATTTGGGTCACCATAAGAACACACCGTCAAGGCCGACGACGATGCCACCATATCACCATATCGGGGACGAGACTGAGCAGCGGCATCGGTCTGGTGCCTTGGGACGAATGGGTTCAACGCACTACTCGTATGTCCGAGCGTTTTTTTCGAATTGTGCTTGTGATCGCTTGGGTGTTGTGCAGCGCAGAAGGATCACACGATGGGCACAACAATCCATCGGTGCCAGTTTGCAATGATGGGGGTAACAAGTTTTCAGCTGGTACCTTGTACTGAAGGGAGAAAGATGCAGATCGACGCCTCCACAATCCACGGAGACGTTGGACCGACACGAGTCCACATGCGAAGGGCTGCTGCCCCACCGCCGTCCTGCATCGGCGGTCCCAGCATGTGCGCGGAGCGGTGTCGGTGTCGGTCCCCATCCCCTTGCCTTCCTCTCTGGCTGAGCGCACAGCCCGTGCGCCAGCGTTCTTGGTGCTTGTTCTGGGAGCCCGATGTGTGTGCGCGCTGCTCCGCCGTTCTGTTCCTTCTGCCGCCGGTCATTTCGCGCTTTCCGTCGCCCGGACCGCTCGAGCGCGCGTGCGGATCGCTTTTTGCCACGCTGCGACATAAACAGAGTGAGCGCGATGCAGGGAGATGAATCGAATGACGAGGGTGATTCTGATGACGATGGCGGCGGCCATGGTTAGAAGAGAACTATGGGTATTGACGGCGATGGAGATGAGGATGAAGCGTGACCATTGTAAACCAAGACGCATCAACGATGTTGGGGGACACCCTCCATCCAAGCTCCATAGAAGGTCTCAGGGCCCCATACAAGGTTTCACTGCCAGTGAGGGACGTGCCCCGTTGGGAGACAACGGTGTGACAATCTTGAAGCGTGCAAGGTCACGACAAGCCGAGCATGGACTGCGGGCCTCTCCCCGTTCTGGCCCGTGTTTCATACCATGCCCGATCCCGGCACTTCAGCTCACACGGATGTTGAACCGCTCGGGGCCATGCCCATTTGGCCGAAGGAGGCCTGACAACACGGAGGCAGGCGCGCGCAGCTCTGACATACGCAGGGACAGGGACAGGGAATCGGAGGAGGAGGAGGAGGAGGTCGACGACGACGACAACGAGCAGCAGGAGGCGCGAGACGGGGATGATAAGAGGAGAGAGGAGGGACATTGGCAGCGAAGGCCAGGGACAGGGACAGGGTGGTTGACCAGGACTTTGGAGAATGGGAGCATGATTGGGAGGGCTAGAGGAGTGAGAATCAGAAGTGGACAGGACGACGAGGAGACAGGGTGTTTCACCAGTTTCCAGAAGGTGCCTGTTGGTCCGAGGATGGTTTAAGGTGCCTTGGGGGTGCTAGAGGGGAGGGAGGGCGGGGGGGCGAGTCTAGGGTTTCGACTGGGGCTTCCATGGGGATCAGATCCGTTTGGGACTGAAGGGAGATGACCAGGATCAGGATGAGGAGGATAAGATGAGAGAAGAAGCCAAGGACGACGAGGAGTAAGGACTAAGGACGATTAAGCGGCGACGGTGGAGCAGGAGAGAGGAACAGAAGACGAGGCGGAG
Organism: Prorocentrum cordatum; assembly: GCA_963575745.1. NCBI lineage: Eukaryota > Dinophyceae > Prorocentrales > Prorocentraceae > Prorocentrum > Prorocentrum cordatum. Next base: position 1,706,559 of record CAUYUJ010001113.1, on the reverse strand, counting down.
AAGAATGATAATGATTGGGGGTGATTGTGACGGCTATGAGGGGTGAGGATTGCGAGGGGGTTTGAAGAAGGGACCGAGGAGGAAAAAGCAGAAGGGCGAGGATATGGAGGGCGGGATTAGGATCCAGGTTGGGCTAAGTCGAGCCTGTCCTCCTACAGGGGGATGTTGTACGAAAATCCAACAGTAGTCGAACATTACCACACAATGGTCAACAGATATTCAAAACATCGTCCCCTGACTATTGTTTGACTATCTTTGAATATTCCTCCTGTAGAGGGTAGGGCTTGAGAGCTTATGCTGGACGGGCGCGCTCGTTACACCGCCGAGCGCAGGCCGCTGCGCCGCCGCGCTGCCCGTAAGCCGAAGCCCACCTGGTGGACCGGGCTCTGCAGGGCCCGCTCTAGGATCTCCTCCGCCTCCTCCGCCTCCTCCTCCTCCTCCTCCCCCTCCTCCTCCTGCTCCTGCTGCTCCTCCTCCTCCTCCTCCTCCTCCTTCTCCACCTCCTCCACCTCCTCCTCCTCCTTCTCCACCTCCTCCTCCTCCTCCACCTCCTCCACCCCCTCCTCCCCCTCCCCTCCTCCTCCTCCTCCTCCTCCCCTCCTCCTCTCCCCTTCCTCCTCCTGCTCCTGCTGCTGCTCCTCCTCCTCGTCCTTCTCCTTCCTCTCCCCCTCCTCCTCCTCCTCCTCCTCCTCCTCCTCCTCCTCCTCCTCCTCCTCCTCCTCCTCCTCCTCCTCCTCCTCCTCCTCCTCCTCCTCCTCCTCCTCCTCCTCCCCTCCTCCTCTCTGGGACCAAGAGGAGTCACGCTCTGGGAGCAAGAGTCCGCTGTGCAGGGCATCAGGAGTCCGCTCTAGGATCAAGAGGAGTCACGCTCTGGGATTAAGAGGAGTCGCGCTGAGGGATCAAGAGTCCGCATTGCAGGGCATCAGGAATCCGCCCTGGGATCAAGAGGAGTCACGCTCTGGGATAAGGAGGAGTCACGCTTTGGGATCAAGAAGAGTCCGCTTTGCAGGGCTTTGCAGTGCCCGCTCTGTGATCAAAACGAGTCACTGCCGCCCTGCCCCACGCGCCCACAACAAAGTGATTCTGAGGGTTCGGGTGGTGTGATAGGAGGAGGAGGAGGAGGAGGAGAGGAGGAGGAGGAGAGAGGAGGAGAGAGAGGGGGATGATGAGGAGGAGGAGGAGTTCTAGGGAGGTGCCGCGGAGATGTTACAGGCTGGTTCTGAGAGGTTTTTTTTATCCAAGGCTCGGTGGGGTTGTATTCCTCCTCACCACCCCACCCCCTCCTCTCCACCGTTCCTCCAACCTCCTCCTCCTCCTCCTCCTCCTCCTTCTCCTCCTCTTCCTTCTTCCTTGTCATGCTCCTCGTCCCACTCCGACCACGGCTTCCGCGCCAAGGACGACAGCGATGACGACGCCGACGACGACCATCTCCGGAGGACTTCAGAGGCATCCCGAGGTCTCTCCGTGGAGGCCTCCGGAGGCATCCAGATGCCCCCAATTGCCTCACATTGCATATTTGATCCGATCCTGCGACGGCGACGCCAGCGGCCACAATGACTCCAAAGACGACGACGGCGCCGACGTCGACTACAATGCCGACAACTGCGCCTACAGTTGTTCCCAGGTTCGACGCCGACGCCAGATCCTGCGACGCCGACGGCGCCGACGCCCACAACAACATCCCCTGCGAAGACGCCGACGACCACGTCCACGACGACGCCGACGGCGAAGACGCCGACGACGACGACGCCCACGACTGCGCCGACGGCGAGGACGCCGACGACGACACCGACGTCGACGACCCCGTCGGAATCAACGTCGACGCCATTAGCTCGGCTCTCTGGCGGTCGTTCGGGACGATTCGGGCACCCCCAGAACGCTCTCGGCGAGGCCGTTGGAGGGCATCCCGAGGGTGGAAACCACCGACAACTGGGAAAAGCGTCCGTAAATCTAAACCCTCGAAGCGACGCCGCCGACGACGACGACGACGACGACGACGGCGACGACGACGACGACGGCGACGACGATGACGACGGCGACGGCAACGACGACGACGACGACGACGCCGACGACGACGACGACGACGACGACGACGACGACGACGACGACGACGACGATGGCGACGACGATGACGACGCCGACGACGACGACGACGACGGCGGCGGCGGCGGCGGACGACGACGGCGCGGCAGCGCCGCCTCGCAGCGGGGGGGGGCGCCGCCCCGCCGCGAGGCCGAGGCGGAGAGCCAGGCGCCGCACCGCGGAGCGGTCGCGCGCAGCGAGCGCCCGCGCCACCCGCGGGCGTGGCCGTCGTCGGCGTTGTCGTCGGCGTCGTCGTCGTCGGCATCGTCGTCATCGTCGTTCGTCGTCGTCGTCGTCGTCGTCGTCGTCCTCGCTTAGAGGTTTTTGGGATTTTCGGACGCTTTCCTTGGTCTTCGATGGTTTTCCACCCTCGGGGTGCCTTCTAACGGCTGCGCCTCGCCGAGATCGTTCCGGGGGTCCCGAATCGTCCCGAACAGCCGCCAGGGAGCCGAGTTGTGGCCCGAAAATTGTTGTCATCGTCGTCGTTGTCGTTGTTGCCGTTGTCCTTGTCGTTGTCGTTGTCGTTGTCCTCTTCGTCGCCGACGTCTTTCTTCGCGTTTGAAGTTGAATACAGAAGAAGAAGAAGCAGAACCATCGGAATACACATACTGTCAGGAAGTTTGGTCTTGCGGCTGGCACGAGGGTGAAAAGCTGCCGTCGCTTCGGATGGGGTCCCCATATGCTCTTCGCCGTTGGCCTTTCCTCCGTGAAATGCTCTTCGTGTTGGGTATCTGGGGGCTTTGACCCTCGGCGGAGGGGCATCAGGTTCTTGACCCACATTCTGTCGTGTGTCGACTGCAGCCTGTCGCGTCACCGATTCTGGCCCACCACGCTCCGTGGCGCTGCACGCTGGCCGCTTCCCCATCCCCAGGCGTCAGTGTCCTGAGCGTCGCCTGGCCTGCCGCACCGCGGAACGCGAGTGACACGCTATTAGCTCGCAGGGCATAGCGTGTCGTCGGCAAGGCCGCCGCAGCGATACGCTGAGCAAAAGCTCCCGACCCTCAACTTTTGGATCTCAGCGCGGATATCTTGGATCGGCGCTGGGCCCCCCCTCGCGGCGCATCTGGCGCCGCAGTTGGCGCGCTTCGCGCGCCAGGGAGGGGAGTACAGCGCCGATCCAAGAAATTCGCTCGGACATCTGACTTATTCTCTTCCCCGCTGTCGTCGTCGTGCGCGTCGGCAGCGGCGGCGTCGATTGCGTGGGCACAGCAATTGTCGCTGTTGTCGTCGGTATCGTCGTCGCGCCCAGGGTCGTCGTTGTCAAAGCTGCCGTCGTTCTTGTCGTAGTCGTGGTTGCATTCACCGTGCTCATTCGTCGTCGTCGTCGCCATCGTCGAGGATCGTTGCTCGAGAGTCGAGGTGTGTGGGCGTTCTTGGCCTTTCTAGGGCCTCAGGGCCTTCATCATATGCCTCCAGCGATCTCTGGGGACTGTCGAGGTCCTCCCGAGACCTCTGGTGGGACTCAGTTGTTGTCGTCGTCGTCATCGTTGTTGTCGATGCAGGTTGCGTGGTGGTCGCCATCACAGTATCATTCGTCGAGGTCGAGGTCGTCGTCGTGGTCTTCGCGGTCGCGGTCGCCTTCGCGTATGACCATCTCGTGGCCACGGCTGGATCCGCCTCGTTCCTCGGGGGAGGCGCCAGAGGTCGTCCTCGCCGTCGCTGTCGCCTCCGTAGTTTTCGTCAAGGTCGTCGTCGTGGCCCCCGTCTTTGTTTCGATGATCCTCAGGACGTGTGCTGGCTCAACGTGTGTCAGTCCCGCCGGAGTTGTTGGCCCTCACTGCGCCAGCCGCGTCGCAGTTTAGGGCTTCGGTGGACAAGCACACGGTTGCGCTAACTCACGTTCTGAGGATCATCGATCGTGTTCTACGAAGCTACCCAGTTCACAGCAGGACCCAGCAAGCGAAACACTAACATGCTTTTTGCACGACGGCTGCGTCTAGCGCATGCTGCCGACCCCGCCGCCGCGTTGATGCAGCCGTTCTCGCCTTGTGTCGTCGCTGTCGTCCCTGTCGCCGCCGCCGTCGTAGTCGCCGCGGTCGTCGCCGTTGTCGTCGTGGTCGTCGGCGTCGACGCCGCCGTCGCTGTCGTCGTCGTCGTCGTCGTCGAGGCCGCGGTCGTCCAGGGCGCCACCATCATCGAGGTCGCCGCCGTCGTCGCCGCCCGCCCGCCCGCGCGCGCGGACAGGGCGCGCCGCTGACGCTGCTGGCCGCCCTGGTCGAGCACGCGGCGGCCGCGCCTAGGCTTGTCGAGACGCCGCGCGGCCACGACGCCGACGGCAGCCTGCAGCGGCGGCGACGGTCCTGGGAGCCTGGCGCAGCTCGTCTTCTCGGCGGCGAGCCAGGGGGGGAAGTGAGAGAGGGCGGGCCTTCTCAGAAGGGACGGCCTTTCGAGGAGTTGTCGGGGCCCTCCCCGGAGGCACAGGACACTTGCAGGGAAGGCGACGAGGGCTTACGCCACCCCCTCGCTCACCGCCAATCACTACAGCCAGCAATCTTGCCTCGTTTCGGGCCCTGGCGGATCGATCTGGGACGACGAATGCAGGAGAGAGATGGGGTCCAGGGTTCCAGGCGAGCTGTCGTTGCGATGCTGCAGTGTTTTCGTGACGTCGGATTTCAGGGACGGCAGCTGCGGCACCGCGCCCAGACAGGTCGTGTATTGTATGTCGCGCGCTTCTTGGTACCGCTGGTCGGGCCTGTTGGTTACGATGTGCTGATTCGGTTTAGTATTCAAGTTCCTGGGGTGAGCTGGACTAGTGCCCGTGGATGTGGTGAGAACTGCAAGATTCACCCATGTGGTACCTGCAGCGCTCGCAGGAAATGGGGGAGGTTGGAATTCGGTGGGAGAAGGGTGCGGGATGGGGGCGTTAGGAGTGGATGGGAGGAGTGAGGAGAAGGACGAAAAGCAGGAGGAGGAGGAGGAGGAGGAGGAGGAGTAGAAGCAGGGAAATCGTGGACACAGTTGCGGCTCCTCCTTCACCCCTCCCTTTACTATGTGCTCCTCGTCGGTGTCGATCGTCGTCAACGTCGGTTGCATTGGTGTCGGCGGCGGCGACGACGCCGCGGCAGACGAAGCCGCACCCTCCGATGTCGACGCCGGCAGCTGCCGCCGACGACGACGGTTGCGGCGGCGACGACGGCGAGGACGAGGAGGACGAGTGCAATAAGTTTGCGGTCGAGGATTTTTGGTTAGCGTGTCGCGCCGCGGAACTGGCCCACCCCGTCTCGGCGCGACACGCCAATCAAGTCCTGGTCCTCAGACGTCGGCGTCCCGAGCCCTTGCCAGCCTCCCGCCTCGCGGAGCGGAGCGATACGCTATCCGCTTGCAGGGCACAGCGTGTCCTCCCGGGCCGCCGCCGCGTCACGCCAAGCAGAAGCTTCTGTCCGTCGGGCGCGGGGGGGCGCGACCCAGGCTCGGCAGGAAGTGGTCTGGGGCCGACGCCATCCTGCGCGCCGTCAAGGCCAGCGGGGCCCCGCCCCTCGCGGCGTCGCCCCCCTGCCTGCCGCCCATCGGGTGCCCGTCGAGGATCGAGGATTTCAGTTTTCACCCCTTCGCGTCTCGCTGGCAGGAGCTGGTCGGGGCAAGAGAGGACCGCAGAACAGCCCTCCAGGGGGAGAGGGGGGGCGGGGAGCCCCGGGCCCCCAGGTCCGGGCAGCCGCGTCGCCGGAGCCGTCTCTTCACAAAGACCCTCGTGGACTCGTGGTCCCGCCTTGCTGCTGGCTGCCCGTTTGATCCGAACGGCCACGATCCCCGGTACGGTGGGGGCGGTTCGTTGAGGAATGCGCCCAGCGGGCTTCAGACCCTGGAGGGTTCATTATCTGAGGACTTGAGGGTTCCAAAGGAGGTTTGTGGGGAGGGTTTTTTCAAGGATGGGTCCCCCGGGGGCTTCGCACCCACTGTTTTGGCGAGGTTCCGAGGCCCCTGGGGGGCTCTCTGGAAAACACCTTCCCCCCAAAACCAATTTGGAACCCTCTGGGAGGAGGGCGGCGGTGATATCCATGGCCGATCCACGATTGGAGTTCCACTGGCTTCCAGACCCTGGATTCCTTTATCGAAGGTTTCCTCATCCAAGGCCCCCACCGTCCGTAGCCATTTTGGCTCAAGGTCATGGAGCGCCCGACGACCGCGAGTCGCGCGCGGCGTGAGGAGCGCGAGGGGTTCCCCGCTTTGGGCCAGAGTGCAGTTTTGAACTTTCGAGCTGGGGAGCAGCGGCGCGCGGCCGCGGCGGGATGGCGCCTCCCGCGTGGGGCGCTGCTGTTGCTCCTGGTGATCGCGGCGAGGGGTGACGGAACCTACTGGGTGTGCCCCTGTGGTCAGTGGAGCTATTGCACGAGGACTCGGCGCTTCGGCTGCCAAGCCGAGGCCCCTCCTTGGGCGACAGGCGGGCGCCCCTGCCTGAGCCCGACGCCGAGGGTTTCGTCCAGGCGGGCAAGGGCAAAAAGGGCTGACGCAGGGCACGCGCCGTGGCAGGGGCTCTGGCGGCGAGTGCCTCGGACTCGGGTGGAGGAGGCAGCAGCCGGGGCGGCAAGGGCAAAGGCGGCGGCGGCGGCGGCTCGGATCAGACATCCCGTCTGGCAGAGCTGCAGCGCGCCACTGACCACTTGGAGGCCTTTCCCAGCCTGGGTGGCGATGAAGATGAGTTCGTGGCTGAACGGCTGGCCTCCCTACGAGCCGAGGAAGGAGGAAGTCGAAGCAACCCGGGCCGCATTCAAGGAGGCAGGGTTGTCGCCAGCTGCTCGGCTGCGACGAGCGGCCAGCACGGTCAGCAAGGCGGAGCGCAAAACCGCAGGAGTTCGCAGGGCCGTGGAGACGGCTGACGCAGCAGTGGCAGACGCAGAGGCGGCAGTGCAGGCGGTTGCGGACCAGCTGGAAGAGGCCGAGGACCGCAGAGCCGAGGCGCGCGAGCGGCTTGCCTCCCTGGAGGAGGAGGCCGCCGTTGCCAGGGCCACCCAGGAGCGCCTGCAGGCCCCGGCTGGAGACCTGGAGGCTCTGCCAGGGCTCTTCCTGCAGCTGCGCACGCTCCCGACGGCGCACTCGGTAGGCAACTTCGCCAGGGCCTGGGAGGCCATCGTGCAGCAGCTCCAGGCGGTGGAAGGATTGTTCGCCCTCCAGGAGACTGCGGCGGAGAAGAAGCCGCGTGATCGGCGGGGAGACTGCTGCCCAATCGATGGAGGGGCGATCGGCTCCGACTCCGCCGCCGAGCGGGAGGTCGAGGCTCAGCCAGCCGCCGCGCGTGGGCAGGCAGAGAGGCGCGGCCCAGCGGCGGGCCCTTGGCAGCGGGTGCCGCAGAGCGCTGTGCGAGAGCTGGCGGCTGAGGCATCCGATGCGGGCCCTCTGGCGACGGTATTTACAGGCAGCACGGCGGCGGCTGGCGGCGCGCAGCCGCGGCCGAAGCCCCAGCCGGGCTGCCCCCGCCGCAGATGAGCGCCCTCTAGAGCGGGCAGCCACGATCCCGCGGGAGCTGAGGGCGGCGAGCGTCGGCACCTGCAACGGCTCCACCTGGGCCAAAGGCAGGACGGCGTCTGCGCAGTTGCGCGATGGCGGTTGCCAGGATGACCCGCTTCACTGGCGCGGCAGCCGTCTCCTCGGCACAGGGCTGGTACAGGCTCAATGGCGTCCAGGAGACGCTGGGTCCGTGCAAGCGTGCGGTGCCGCTGGTCCATGTGGTCTCTTCAGGTGAGGGCATCTGGACCGCCAGCCTTCGCGGTGAGGACTATCGATCTCAGTATCGATTTCACCCAACGGGACGCCACGGGACACCGCGGGACACCGCGAGCCACCGCCGGACGGACGGACGGACGGGCGGGCGGGAGATAATCATTTGTATTGACTTCGCCCTAGCAGCGGCGGGCACCACGGGACACCGCCGGACACCGCGAACCACCGCCAGACGGGCGGGCGGGCGGGGGATAATCATTTGTCTTGACTTCGCCCTAGAAGCGGCGGGTTCATTCTTCTCGCGCGCCCACGCAGCTAGGCCTCGCCCGCACGCACGACACGAACGACGCGAAACGATTTCCCGGCTGGGAGTCCCCGTTCCACTGCGATCTCACCCCCCAACCTCCGACGAATTCGCTGGGGATTGCGGCCTCGGAAGCGCGAGTCTGCAGCAATGCGTTCGGTATGGTGGCCACGTGGGCGCGAATCCGTAGAATTCTCACATGTCCCAGGGCCGCCGTCAATTTGGGCAGCCTGGCTATGGGGTGGGAATTGGGCGGATTTCGAGCAGGGCCCCTCGCGCAGTTTTCAGTCATTGCAACATTGGACAACTATGCTCGTCACCTGTAACACGGGGCATTGGGAACTGGAATGGTTGCAAGGCGCAGCAAGGCCTAGCCCAGGCGCTTGCTGGCCCCAAAAGAGGTTGGCGGAATGTCACATGGTTCGTTGGCAAGTTTTTGATGTTTCAAGTTGGTGCGCCCGCTGCGGCGGCGGCCACGTTCTAGATCGGCGCATTGCTCCCGTCTTTCAGAATGGTATGTTCGGCCCAGCGCAGGCCACATTTCCAGGATATGATTCCTCCTTGGTCGTTGTCGGGATGATGTGTGGGGTGGAGGAAGTGTGCCATGATGCAAGCATGACCCCTGTCAGTTTTCATTGTCCCTCCGTCTCTTCCCCTTGCCACCTCCGCGCGCGCGTGAGAGAGAACCAGGATGGGGAAGGCGATGGGGTGTGTGTGTGTGGAGGTGGGAGTGAATCGAGAGGTAGCGAGGGATGGCGAAGAGCATGCAGTAATGACCGCCATGTCTACAGTGGAGACCCAGCCACAAGAAACCTCCCACAAGAATCGCAATCTTGAGACCCTAGGACGTCCATTCATTTTTGGTGGGAACGTCACGCATTCCATCGCAAGCCATCGAACCCCCCAAAAAACAGGACACCATGGAGGCAAGCAGGGTGTTCCTTGGTATTATTTTCCATTGTATTTGGATGACGAGGGGGGATGCGGATGAGTGCGTTGCGCTCGTGTCGTGTTGACGCGGCGCCGCCTCCCCCCGCATGCATTTGAGGCGGCACGCCCGCCAGTGACCCAGCCCAGATTCGGCCAATATGGACCAACTCGGCAATCGAGAATCCGCCGATCATTCAAGGATGAACGACCCATACGTGGGTCAGAAGCCAGAGCCAGGGTCGCCACGACACGAACCCGCCGCAGGAAGAGGGGAACTAGGAGGAGGAGGTTCCCACCTTTATCTTCAAGCACGGCATCTCACCCGCTGGGCATAGCTCATCGAGGATAACAGAACCCCTCACCCCAATAACAGAGTGAAGACGTGGCCTCACTGAGGGCCACGCCCTTGCATCAGGGATAATAGGCCCGGGCGGTTTGGTTCGACACATCTGTAGAAATGACCCCTGATCCCTAATGTTCCGGACCCTCCTAGATCAAGTCGCCTCGCAAAGGGTTAGGTGTTCTCTAGTGCCTAATGAGCAGCGTGTCGCCGGGGCCGCCCCGGCGGCACGATGGGCAGAAGTTCCCGACAAGAGTTCCAGACCGCAAGAGCTGGGGGTGTCCCGCTCGATGGGGGTCAACCTCGCGTCGTCGCGCACCGCCCAAGGGGGTTCGGTCGCACTCGGCGCGTGGTGTCTGCCCGCCGACGGGGGTCGGGCTGGCTCTGTGGGCGGGGGCGGCGCCCCCCCCCCCCCAGAGTGTCCACTGCGCGGCTTCCGCAAGCTCCGCACGTGGTTGTTGCTCCGAGGGTCCCAGTAACTGAGTCGAGGGATGCACTATCCATCGGCATCGCTCACACATAGTACTCCTGCGATGTGTGCGTCGCTCCCCCTCAGAGGCGATGCGCGCGCTGAGAAATCTTGCAGTACATGCTCGGTGGCGGAGTCTTTCTTGCCAGTGCGCGTGACCAGCGATACGCGATGGTATGTGTGTGTGCTATATGTTCGGTTCGGACGCGCGCCTCCAAGGGGGGCGCATACCTAAGTTCGATGGGCGAGACAGCGGCGACACCACAGCCCAACGTCGGCCCCCATGTCCCAGCCCATCCCAGAGAGCGGTCTGGCCGACCAAGCCGTGGCCACCAGGCTCCGCCTCCCCGCGGAGGTACACACACACCCGCACGCACGCACGCACGCACGCACGCACGCACGCATTCACGCACACACACACACACACAAACACACACACACAAACACACACACACACGCACGCACGCACACACGCACATACACACAGACACGCGCACACACTTTTTGCGTCGGTGGCTGGGCAGAGGTTGCTGCTCCGGCGATCGGGAGAACGTGCACACACACATATACACACTTGTTTGACGGCACTGCATGGGCACATCAAGGCGCTGTGAAGAGAGAGAGAGAGAGAAGGAAAAACAAAAAAATAAAAGAGATTGGGGCTACGCACTGTGATCTCCCAGTCCACCTCCTCGCTTCGTCGTCGCAGCATCGGTTCCATCCCCTCGGCTCTTCCTGACAGCCAGCCGGCATGGCGGCCGCAGTCGACGTGGGCCTGCCTAAGGCGGAGCCCACGGGCTTGGGGGGGGAGGCCAGCGATGTCCCCCTAAACCCGCCGACGAAGCACGGCCTGGCCGAGAGGACGCAGTGGAAGGGGCGAGATGGTCGCGTCCGGGGGCGGTCACCATGCTGGCAGATCGCCCCGTCGCTCCTGGAGGACGCCACGATCGCCGACCTGATGAGGGCGTCCCAGGCCGGGAGGTCGCTCCTTCCGAGGAGCCTGAGCGGGCGTATCGGCGACCACTCCGCGAGGGCGTTCTTCGAGGCGAAGGAACCCTTCCGTCTGGAGTGCGCCCTCGTGCTGGCCGTGGTCCACGGCGGTAGCGCCTGGCACCGGAGTTTCTGGCTGAACCAGAGGGCCAACGAGAGGGCCCTGGCGGACCTGTTCGGGCTGATGGACGGGATCACGTCGGAGGACGGCCATGTCTCGCAGGAAGAGTTCCACGCATTCTGCACCTCCCACGGCGACCTCATCAGGGAGATGCCCGAGCACTTCCACGGCCTGCTCTACGAGGACGTCAGGCGCAAGGCGTTCAGGCTCTTCGACACGGACAACAGCGGAGGTTTCAGCAAGGAGGAATTCGATACATACTTCTATTGCGTGGAGCGTGAATACTTCAAGTACCTGACACGGGCTGCACATCTATCTTTCTGTAGTTTCTGGGGCAGGGGGCTGCTCACGCCCGCGGTTCAAGGAGGCCAGACCGAGGATGATGGAGGGGTGGAGCTCTCGATGTTGAAGGCGCTGGTACGAAGCTTCAGCGGGGAATCAGTGGACGCATCCGCGAGTTCCCCGTACGCGGAGTTGAGCCAGCCAGAGTTTGCGAATCCAGACCTGACTACAAGGCCAGCGACCCCCTTGCGGAAGTATTTTTATATTTGCCGCAGGGCGGAGGATATGTTTCCTCGAGGTTATTGGAAAGACTTTTATTACTACTCGTCGAACAACCATCCACTCCAAGGAATTTTCGTGTGCGACAGGTTCCATCCATTTGATTGGAAAGAGAGGACAATGTTGGAGCTCAGCACCTGGTGTTCAAGCTACGTCGTGCTCTATCTAATTGCGACCCCAAAGATTTACCACATTGTCGTTGGCGCACATGGCGCGCGTTTCGTGAACCGTCACTTGTTCAACTTGATGTTCGCCACATTGCCCGGCATGGCGTGGTATTTTCTATTATATATTTTCTATACTGTGCCCTGCGGGCAAATAGACGAGTCGAAGACCAGCGTAGCGGAAGCTAACAGGAAAGCCAAGGTACGATTGATGGGCGAGTTCGCCGCCCATGCACTTGTTATCATGTCGTTCATTCTACCATTTGCCTGCGGCCTGCTCGACGACGACACAAGGCAGCGTGCGCAGACACATGACAGTTACAGCGAATTGTTGGTTGCTGTTATGTCTGGCCGTCTCAAAGCGTACATCATTGCTTGGCTGGTGATGTTCTTCGTGTATTTCAATCCGCTTGTGGCAGTTGGCGATCCCAATCCTCTGGGGGAGAAAACGTTGATGAGCAAGCTTGTCGACGGCTTGGCCCTGGGACAGTGGAGAATGGAGCAGATGAGATTCAAGGCCTTGTGTGTGCACGGTCTCTGGCAGCTGGAGAGGCAGCTCGATAAAACGGACATCGAGCCCGCGTGACGAGGCGCCCCGATGGAATGCTGCTACGTGCCGATGCATTGCCACTGTCTCCCTTTCCTGTGGTGTCCGCGATCCGCCCTGGTAGCCCTGCGAGCAGGCAGCGCGCCCATCACGCCCGAGGGGCTCGGTGGTGCGGCTGACCGAAATTCTAGACGCTTCGCGCAACCTCACCAGACCATCCAGAAACGACGCCTGGAGGAGTTGCCTCGATCAGGGAAGTGGACAGCACGCAGAGGAAGGGGTCCCCCGGTGGAGGCGTCTTGGAGCGTCTTGGGGGCCTTTTGGTGGTCCCAGGGGCATCTTGGGGCGTTTTGGGTGCCTCGGGGAGCTTGGGGCGCCTTGGGGCCTCTTGGGGGTCTCATGGAGGCCTCCTTGGGCGCCTCTCGGAGTTACTCGGGGCCTCCTGGGCACCTCTTGGGGCCTTCTTGGAGCGCTCTTGGGAGCCTTGGGAGCGCTTTTGTGGCCATCTTGGAGGACATCGATCAAACAAGAGGGGAGCTTCAGTCAGGGGTGCCCCCCAAAGAGGCCGAACTGGGGCCCAAACCTAACAACCAATGATTTGTGCTTCATCGCCGAGGCCGTTTTGGACGCTCTGGCATCGCCCTAAAGGGCTGGTGGGATTCCTTTTGCCACCAACACGTCGTGCCTCTCGGAGCCCTCTTTAGGCCATCGTTGGGTTGCTGATGCAACCTCGACGGGCCTCTTCTTCCTCCTCCTCTTCCTCCCTCCTGGTCCTCTTCCTCCTGCTTTCTCCTCCCTCCCTCCTTGCCCTCGTCCTTCTACCTCGCCCCGCGCAGGGGGCGTATTTTTTCGGTTTCACTTGCTGCAGGTGGGCCAGTGGGCGCGATGTGCTCGCGGTGCAGATCGGCTCACGCTGCGGTTCACGCTCTCTGGGGGCCTTGCTTGTTGCCCGCGGCGGCCGAAGATGTCGCGCGGCTTTGTCCGTTGCCCGCAGAGCACATGCTGCAAAGTGGGACTGCGTGCGCTCGCGTGGCAATGGATGGGGAGGAGTGGCAGGGCCTTCCGCGGCACTGAACGGCTCGAATGGTTGGGCGCTCCTACGTCTGACAGCAGTCTTTGGCTGCCACGAATTGCGTTCCTCTTGCCAGTGTTGCAAACCACCTGTGAGATTGCGCTGCTCCTCCGCGCATCCGCCGAATGGATGGTGGGAGGGGATCAGAGGCAACGGGCCCGTACACCCTTGTCTTTTTGAGGATGCTTGGCCTCGTTTGTCTCGCAGGCTCGTCGGCGATAAGACTCGTGTGTCTCACTCGCGAACCATACCATTCGCGAGCTCTACCCCTGCGGGTCCAATCGCCGCGAGGGTATCGGATCCCCTTCCGCTGGCATTCACCTGGGCGATGACATCCCTTGCATTCTGCACCCCCGTCGGTTTCCTACAAATCTGACCTGCAGGGTTGGGGTTCACACGTGGTTGCAGAAGAAAGGCGAACTCTTCAGAAAACAATTAAAAACCTCCGAAGGTTCGCGTGCAACTCCTGGGAGATTAAATTCAGCATCGTCGAAAACCGGGCCCGATCCGGCACACGCCCGCTTAATTCCTGTCAATCCCGTGAACGAAGACTTAATATTAGGCCTACTCCTTGCTAGTCCGGCTGGATGGCCATTCGGGCTTTATAGCAGTTGGGAGTTGGGAGTTGGGAGCGTGGCAATGTTCAGTGCGTGAGAAATCACATATCACAAATTACGCTACCGAGGAACCCCACATACTTATTTTATGTCACGTGTGTTCACAAACCATGTCACATCTCGCTTCGCCATCCTGACGAGAGACTGACCAGACCAGCCAGATCAGCCAGACCAGCCAGACTGACCAGACCAGCCAGATCGTTCCGTTCCAGCCATAACCAGCCAAAGTAATCAGACCAGCCAGCCAGGCCAATCAAGCAGACGAGCCAGACCAACCATATTAGTCATGCCAACAACCGCAGCCAGAATCAGCCGCACTAACCACACGAGCCAACCAGGCCAACCAAGCACACCAACTAGACCAGACCGTCAAGAACAGACAACCAGACCACGCCAACCAGACCAACCAGACAAACAAGCGCCGTCGTACTCAGCGTACTGAGCGTCGTCGTCGTCGTACTCGTCGCACTCGTCGTCGTACTCGCCGTACTCGTCGTCGCACTCGTTGTCGTACTCGTCGTCGTACTCGTCGTCTTCGTACTCGTCGTCGTCGTCGTATCTCGTCGTCGTACTGGGCGTCGTATTCGTCGTCGTAGCCCCGCAGGGGACAGGGAGGCCTCAAAGTGGTCTGCGTAAGACGTGCCTCCGCTGGGCCTCCTTGGAACCCACGAAAGTGGCGACCGTTGCGCAGATCGCAGCCCCGCAGGGGACAGGGAGGCCTCAAGGTGGTCTGCGTAAGACGTACCTCCCTGTCCATGCCATGCTTTTCGACGTACTGTTGCAACCCTGCCAGACTAATGTCGACGCTCATCTCGACCATCCGGTTCAAGAGAATGGTGCACGGAGGTGGCAATTCGGCCACTGCACATTTGGGGGGCATGCCTGTGGGCGCCTGCTGTCTTTGAGCCTGCTTGAGCCGAGGCGTCTACAATTAACCTTGCTGAGAATACTTCTGCCGCGTACACGTTTGAGGCACCGGTGCATACTTCCCAAGAAATAGACTCCAGAAAATGACAAGGTTGCTACGCTACCTACGTACCCTCTCTGCTGTCAAGCCCCCTGTGGCGTCGAGGAAATGCCACGCCTGCCACGCCCTGGGAGCCTGCAACGCACAGGGCCCCCACCCCCAACGCACCCCATGTGGCGTCGAGGAAATGCCACGCCTGCCACGCCCTGGGAGCTTGCAACGCACCCCTCCGGTGTCGAGAAAGTGCCACGCCTGCTAGGCCCTGCGACATTGGCGCGTATAGAGACCGCTGTGGGCCCCCACCCCCAGCGCACCCCCTATGGCGTCGAGGAAACGCCCTTCCTGCTAGGCCCTGCGACATTGGCGCGTATAGAGACCGCGGTGGGCCCCCACCCCCAGCGCACCCCCTGTGGCGTCGAGGAAATGCCACGCCTGCTAGGCCCTGCGACATTGGCGCGTATAGAGACCGCGGTGGGCCCCCACCCCCAGCGCACCCCCTTTGGCGTCGAGGAAATGCCACGCCTGCTAGGCCCTGCGACATTGGCGCGTATAGAGACCGCTGTGGGCCCCCACCCCCAGCGCACCCCTTCTGGTGTCGAGGAAGTGCCACGCCTGCCACGCCTGCCACGCTTTGCGAGCCCGAAGCGCATAGGGCCCCCACCCCCAGCGCACCCCCTCTGTTGTCGAGAAAGTGCCACGCTTGCCGTGCTTAGGAGGAGAAGGGGAGGGGGGAGGTGTGAGACGCGGGTGCGGCGCGGCAGGGGAAAAACCACAACCCCACGAAACATGTGGGGAACAACCACACAATATGCCAGGGTGCGGAGATCCCCCCCAGCCATGGAGTCCTTGCGTACCCTGGTAGCGCTGCCTTGGAAATGTCAGCTTGTGGCTAACAAATGAGGCCCCCCCCACCCCCCCGTCCCCCGGGGCTGATGAATAGACCCCGCGGGGCGCGAAACATTTCTTTTACCGCGCGCGCCAGGGTGTCGTCGCGGGCGCCGCCGAGGGTATCGTGCACCACCCTGCACGGCAGCCTCGAACCGATTGCCCTCGGTATAGCGGCTGGTACGGGGATAGAATACATCCGAGGCGAAGCTCTTCCCTCTCTTAGGCTGAATACTGGCGTGGCATAGTCGTGATCGTTGTCGTCGTCGTCGTCTCGTTGCCGCCGTCGTCGTCGTCGACGACTAGTGCGGCCCGGGCCTACGCAGTTCCCCCACCCCCCAATGGCGTCCGAAGTGCGAACTCGTCGCCGCCATCTTCGTCGCGTTGTTGACGTCGTCGTCGTCGTCGTCGTTTTCGTCGTCGTCGTTGTCGTCGCTTACAGCGGGCCCAAGAAACAGCCCCCCCGTAGGGCATCCGCAGTGCGTCGTCGTCGCTGTCGTCGTCCGTCGTCGTTGTCGTCCTCGTTCTCGACCCCATGGCATCCGCACTGCGTCGTCGTCCGCCGTTGCCGTCGCCGTCGCCGTCGCTGCCGCCGTCGCCGTCGTCGTCTTTGTCGTCGTTGTCGACGTTGTCGTTCGTCGCAAGACGTTGTAATGGAGGGCGGAAAGATGGATAATGAAAATGAAGAGCCATTTCTGCCTTCCTTTTCCGCTCCTGCCCTCTGTGTTCCCTTTTTTGTTTGTGGTCATGGCGGCACCGCCCGCCAGCCGAGGCCCCTCTTTCTAAAGCCTCCTCTTTATCTCCTGTCTGCAGCCATGTTGGCCCAACCGCCCTGCTATATCGGTGGCGTTGCTGTCCTCCTCCGCTGAAGCGGCGCCGCTTGCGTCGCGCTTTTCACCCTCCTGCAGTCGGCCGGGCGTCGGCGTTGATCGCCTGCGCCGCCGCCGTGTGTTTCAACTTGGCGGGCGCCCCCCCCCCCCGCGATTCGCCCGAGCAGAGGAAGGAACCATTGTTTAAGTCGCGCGCCCCCCATATTCTTTGTTAGTCCCAAGCTGACGTTACGGCCGGAGCTGGGTGTTTGACACGAGCGCAGTTCCCCCGTCGGCAGCGTTGCTCAGGTGCGGCTTTCCTGGTTGGAAAGTCGACGCCCCCCGAAGCGTCGCTGGGAAGTGGCTCCCATGTCTGGGATAGCGCCGTGCCCAAGCAGCGCTGCCGGGGGGTACGGCTTCTTTGATTGCACGGGGGTCGTTGCACCCTGGCGGCGCTGCAAAGAAAGGTACGGCCTTGGGCCAGGGGCGATCAACCCTGAGGTTCCGTGGCGATTTAAATAACCGCCATGATTTGGCAAGTAAAATAAACGCCAAGAAAAATATTGCCAAAGTACCGTTTCCGCACAGCGCCATCAAAAACTCGTACGAGTGCGGTTAGAAACAAGCGAGTCGCAACTTGGAAGCAACCTGATGCCATCGATGGCATGACTGATTGCGATAGCGCCCCATGTGGATGAGACAACATAGCAGATGATATGTAAAGGCAGCGCGCGAATCCCACGGCGTTTACAACTTCGCGCAGATATGCGCTACAGCACTTGCTTTGCTGAACCGCATTACGCGCTTAATTCGTAGAGCGTTGCACGCGAACCCACGCGGATTCAGGCAGCGTTTGATCGAGGGCGTTGGCTTGAGCAAAAATGGCTACGAGTGCGATTTGGTCATAGTTCTTCTCCTCCTCCTCGACCTCCTCCTCCTCCTCCTCCTCCCCCTCTTCTTCCTCCTCCTCTTCTTCCTCCTCTTCCTCCTCCTCTTTCTCTTATTACTCTCTTCTTTTGGAGCTCCTTCTCTTCGTTGCGTTTCCTCCTAGCCGTCGCAGTCGTTCCTTTCAGGCCGTCATCCCTGCACGCTCTTCGAAACGATCAGCCGATCATTGCCTCTAAATCCCCGTCAGTGAGACAGGCTCTACTCGCGGGACAACGGTAAAATCGATGCCCCCAAGTTGGGCATCCTCCCGAACTGGCCCGATGAGGCCATATATCTGGCCCTCGTCGGCCCAGCGCAAGTCGGGTATAAAGAAACGGTAGACCAAAGCATCTACCTCACGCGGCGGGAAGATTACATAACCTAGCGGGTAAAGCCAGCTAATCGTCAAACGCCCAGGCATATCGTACTCCTCTTCCCTGGTGATGTCGAATCCTGGCCAGTCTTGCGAGATAATCTCGTTGTAACCTTGCGTGCCCCCGCCCTTGAAATGTTACCGTCCTCCCTGTTCACTCGACCCCAGTGCCACCAAAAATCGGTTGCCCCAATCGGTCACCAGGCCCTTTGGGTGTATCGAAAACAGTCGTGGGGTGGGGGCGTGGCGATCCGACGGTCCCAGTGGCCTTCCTGAGGGCCATGATGATTATTTTGTCGATGTCCGACGCAGTCCAAGTCGAGCATGCGTTTGCAAGGTTCCTGATCGAGCGCGCCATGTTTTTGCCAGCCTTCAAGGGGCGGGGCACGGACGGAACAATAGCCCTTGGGCAGGACGGAAGGCGCAGTATAGATGAAGCTGTTTGAAGTTGAAGGGGAACGGATTTCGGGGGTAGGATGTACGCGCAGGCCCGTTTAGGATGGCATCGATTACATTCCAGGGGGGCAACCCCGTCCACGTGCATGACATGATCCATGTTAACGGGTTGATGCCACGCCGATGCCCCGACCCGCGGGCATTTTCGAGCCCCCGTGCCCTACTAGCGGGTCAGGGTGGGTCGCCGTCCGTCGTCCGTCGTCGTGCGCCGCCGTCGCCGTCGTCGTCTTCACCATCCGTCGTTATCAATATGCACCCCCTCTGCCGCGCCCAGCCCCCGCCCCGACCGCCAGGGGTGAAGGTGGTGGGGGGGGGGGAGAGGAAGAGCAGGAAGCGAGGCGGGACAAGAGGGGGATGACGAGGGGGAGGACGAGGGGAATGTTTGTAAAGAAGGGTGAGGACGAACGGGGAGTGAAAGATACTCCGAAGCTGGGATGGCCGTCTTCACACCCCTCGGCAGATCCTCCGCTCTCCAGCATCATCCCGTCTCCACTTCCTCGGTCCTCTTCCTCCTCACGTTCCTCATCCTCCTTCCTAGCTCTTCCTCCTCCTCGTCCTCCTCCTCCTCCGCGTCAGTTTCACCGTCTTCCCGCCATTCCTCTCCAGCTCCCCACCGTCCTCCTCATCCCAACCGTCAGCGGTATTCCAAGCCCTATCCAACTGGCGGTCGCGACAGGGCGTCGATACAGCAACGCCGAGATTGGGCAGATCGTTGACGCATCAACCCTCGCCTCACTCAACTCACAAGCGGCGTTGGCATTGCATTGACGGTGCGTTGAAGTTGCATTGATTGTGCATTGGCCTAGGCTGTGCGTCCGTTTGCGTATTCAGAGATGCACATATGGATGTATGCACATATGGATGTATGCGTCGGCTCGCAGATCAAATAACGGCGTGCGTCGACCCCACGCTGGACTCGGCTCGAGGAGTGGCGCTGATGTTCCAATTGCATCGCCTTCTTCACCTCGAGAAGCGCGATGCCATCAGCGGGTCGGTTCCCGATTCGGTTGCTCGCTCGATCGCCAGGGCTGCACGACAAGCTGTTGACCTCCCTTCTGGAGGCAATCTGGCACGACGGGCACGCAGCGTGGCTAGGTAAGGAGATCAGACATTCTTGAGGACGCTCCGCCTCCTGCGTCCTCCTCGTCCTCCTCTTTGGTATCAGTATCCTCCTCTTCCTCCTCCTCATCCTCCTCCTAATCCTCCTTCTAGCCAGCCGCAGCAAAATTCGTTACGCTAGCGGGAACCCGCATTGCTCAAAGATATATCAACAGCATCGGCAATGGATGCCGCTTGCTCTGAAGTGTACTCCTCTGACTTCTTCTGAGCCTTGGAGCCACTGACCCAGCCTGTAGAAGACCACGAGCGGTCTCCCTCGGCAGCAGGCTTGTACTTGGGCGTCGCCTTGTGCAGCGGCTCGGCAGGGCCCCCATCCTCTATCGATGGGTACCAAGAGGGTTGCCGAACGCGATTGGCTCGAATGATGTCCATCTGAGTTTTCAGCCCCCTATCTTGGATCAACACCACTGGCGCTTCCTAGATCTAGGGCCCGCCAGTGTTCACCCAACTCGTTGCGAAAGCCAATCGTTCGAACCATTTGGGGCGCAAAAACGTTTGGCAGTGACCAGTAATTTATTTTCCATCGGGCACAGTATCCCGAGCAGAACACAAAGGGACGATCCACCACCGTGCCGTGCCCGTGGAACGTAAATCACAGACAGCCTCCTGAACTGTTTCTGAAACCACCAGCAATTCCTGGTCCTTGGCAGCCTTGTCGACATAGGCCCTGTTTGACGATAGGGACGTCCACGCCTTGTCCGACCAATTCGAGTGTATTTCAAAAGGTTTTCTGGTGACTGCGCCAAACGCGCCCCCGTACGTGACCCGCCTCCTGGCGCGGAGCCACCAAAGAGACGGCCTGACTGCCTGGCAGCGGTAGAGCAGCGACGCGAGCGGCTGCTCGACGCAGAAGAAGACGCCTCTCACGCCGCAGAGCGCCAGCAACCACGACCTTGCGGGCTCGCTGGCGGGGGGGGGGGAACTTTATATTGAAGAGATTTTGGTGTTAGGGGGACCAGGGTAAGCTTTAAAGTTGGGAGCCTGGTGGCATCAGAAGGGAGCCTGATGGCATCGGAACGGGGCCTGGTGGCATCAAGGAGGGCGGTGGCCTGTGGCTGCTGTTTAACGAAATCCTAAAAGGAACAACCTCTTACGGAACCTTGAGCTCTTGGGGTGGCCCACAGTAATTATCCCAGTGCGACCTTACCTAGGAGTTGGAACCCCTAGGAAAGCAGCATTGATAGTAACAGTAACGCTAAGCTAAAGCTAAGCTAAAGCTAAGCCACAGCTAAGCTAAAGGTAAGTTAAAGTTAAGCTAAAGCTAAGCTAAAGCTAAGCTAAAGCTAAGCTAAAGCTAAGCTAAAGCTAAGCTAAAGCTAAGCTAAAGCTAAGCTACAGCTAAGCTAAAGCTGAGCAGCAGCTAAGCTAAAGCTAAGCTAAAGCTAAGCTAAAGCTAAGCTAAAGCTAAGCTAAAGCTAAGCTAACTCTAAGCTAAAGCTAAGCTAAAGCTAAGCTAAAGCTAAGCTACAGCTAAGCTAAAGCTAAGCTAAAGCTAAGCTAAAGCTAAGCTAAACGCTAAGCGAAAAGCTAAGCGAAACGCTAAGCTACAGCTAAGCTACAGCTAAGCTAAGCTAAAGCTAAGCTAAAGCTAAGCTAAAGCTAAAGCTAAAGCTAAAGCTAAAGCTCCCAGGGGACTGGGGGGAACCGCGGAGCGGGGACTGGGGGAACCGCCCGGGGCGCTTTCCACTGCCCGGCCCCTTTAAGCTAGAGAGTAAGAATCCTTCTAGGCAGAGCCTAGGTAGGGAATAAACCGACTTACGACGGCGACTAGACGACTACAAGAAGGATCGATGATTCAACCCTTCTGGGACATGACAATTGCGATGCAGTTCGCCTCGCGCGCGTCCTGCCTCGAGGTATCGCCCACTGGATCATCATGATCACGTTTCGTATGCCAGCGAGCGCAGTTCACCCATGTAGAACACTGCGGTGAGAACCAGGCCGTGCCACGAGGCTTCACCGCTAGTATCGTCAGGGCAGTGAAGGTAACACCCAACACAGATGTCAAATCATCCCACGGACGGCTCGATTTCAGCTCAATTGCAACGGCTCGCCGTCCGAGACTTGCAATTGTATTGGATACAGCTGCGGTACCTGCGAACACTTCCACGAAGTCTACAGTGCGAGCCTCTAGTTTCGGAGTGCTGTCAACCTTTGCAGTCAACGCTTTGAAAACATTCACGTCGATTCCATCCTCTGTGCATAGATTCAAATGCCCCACCTGGCGGTGGATCTCCTCCTCTAGATGCATGGCACTATCTGCGCGACGGATGTCTGATTCATCCATGGGGTAGGCGTCAGGATTCGCCACGGCAGCAACCCATGGACTGTCGGCACCTCGCCCATTGCGCAGCACTGCGGGCGGCGGCCTAATATCCTGGGAGGAGCGGGAGGGATCCTGCGGTGTCGCCATAAATGTATACACTGAGCTGGAGCCGACCCTGCATGTTCAACATGTACACATAACGGCGCGCCGGGTCCGGGGGCCCGGAGCCGGGACCTCGACCGCAAATGTGGGCCCCGGGGGGCCCGGAGGCTCGTCGGACCGCCGGACGCCGTCCAAGATCGTTCGCAGGCGGCTTCGGAACGCGCTCCGATGGCTCCAGATGCCTTCCAAGACGCCTGTCATGACACCAAGAAGGTCCCAGAAGCCTCCAAGACGCTCCGAGAGGCAGCCCAAGAGAGGCCCAAGAAACAACAATCGTGCCATTCCTATTGGAAAACGCATATTTTTCGCATGTTCGCCTCTTGGGCTTTCACCGCGTCCAAGACGGCCCAAGAGGCGCCCAAGACCGCCCCAAGGCGGCCCAAGAAGCTTCCAAGAGGGCCCCAGGACAGCCCAAGAGGGCCCCAAGACGGCCCAAGAGGCGCCCAAGATGGCCCAAGAGGGCCCCAAGACGGGCCCAAGAGGGGGCCCAGAGGGGGACCACGAACCGCAAGCTCGAGCCTTCCGCCCCAAGAGGCCGCCAGGAGGCCCCAAGGAGGCCCCTCAAGAGGCCCCAGGAGACCCCCAAGAGGCCCAAAGGAGGCCCCAAGAAACCCCAAATCGGCCCCCAAAATGCGTCGAACCTGCTTCCAGGAGGCCCCCGACAGGTTCAGAGGCTCCCGAGAAGCTACGTCAAACTCCCAGCGAGCGGCCGGACGAGGCCCCCACAAAATCACAAGAGGGTTCCAGTATTTGTATCCTTCAGCGCTCTCTGGCCTTCTTCCCCCTGCCCCCTTCCCTGCGACTTTCGTTGACTCAAGCTCGCCTCCTAGCTAGAACCTAAGCGCGCGCGAAGCGCGCGCGTGGTTCTACTGGAATATATGCGGCGTTCGAGCGTCGTTCGATGGGCAACTTGTGCCAGATCTCTCAGGATGACGTTTAATCCTTCATCGGTGAACGTCGTGTATAGCTTTGGCGAGTCATGGAATATTGTGCTGGCTGGGCGGGTGACTCACCTACTCGGGTGGTGTGCCGGAAGAGGTTGAAAGGACAGATAGCCAACGACATCGGCAAACGATATTCAGATATGGGTGTTACCCTCAGAAAGTTAACCTACCTCAATGGAGGTGCGCTATCCTTCTCCTCCTCCTCCTCCTCCTGTATCCCGCGGCCTTTAGTACAGGTAATGAAGGCGGCAGGGCCCTTTCGGGGCATCAGCAGAGATCTCCAACTGATTCCCAAAGCTCGACCGACTGATCATCTCCTTGTTCATGTTGTCTTCCCTTATGTCTTGGCTCCTGCAGGACCCGTGGAGGATCAGAAGGAGAGGACGCTGTGGAACTTTGATCTCATCATGCGCTGTGTACGGGGTGGTGAACGTCGACGTGAAGTCTTGGAATCACTTCGTGCTCGTCTCAGCGCTGAGTCTGCCCGGCTTGAGGCTGACTTGATGCAGCCTACGGCGGACATTTTTTTTGATCACATGAATGAGTTGCTCATCGATGTAGGTAAGCAAGCTTTTACTCCAGGGCAGTTTGTTAGTGATCATCGACAGCAGCTTCGGGATTCTCGGGAGGCTCTTCTAGCAGAACGGCTTAGACTTCGACGGCGACTTGAGGGGGTGACTGAGGAGGAGGAGGAGCATATAGCTGAGCAGCTTAGAGAGTTATCAAAATCGAATAGGAGATTACGACGACGAGAACGAGAACAGCAGCAAAATGCTCTAGTAGCTGAAATCAATGAACATTGGCGCGCTCGACGGCTTGCTGAGGCTTCCCGACTGGCTCGTCGACTTGCTGGTTCTCGCTGGGGCCCCAAAAAACGAGATTATCAGGCGGTGAGGGGGGTGATAGAGGATAAGGCCACTCTCATGCAACAATTCCAGAAGAAGGGGTACGAGGGGGGCATGCAGAGCACCGTGCTGGAGTCTTGGGATTCTTGGAAGCAGGAACAACTTCGAGGGGTTCTCAGAGGGCCACGTTTTTCGGAGCAAGAGGTGTCTGCCGCTCGTCGTGATCTAAAGTTTATCATGTTTGCTATCAATCGTGCTGGGAAACGGCGTGCTGTTCCCGAATGGTGTCCTCCGCTGGAGCTCTGGTGGCTTCTCTTGTTCCCCAATAAGGCTTGGTCTCATCGTGGCGAGGGGGTCGGGATGAACGCTGAGGTTCCAGATATGAGCTCTGGTCAGGAGCTGCTGTTACGCGGTCTCGCTCTTGTGCGTCACTGCCATGTTGCTCCTCTGCGCTGGCACTTGAGTCGGGGTGTGCCTATTCCTCGGCCTGACGGCAAGTCTCGCTGGATTCACTTGCTCGACCCGTTTGGTAAGTCGTGGGCTGCAGGATTGATGAGACAGGCGGGTTTGTTGAAAGCTACTCCCCAGGGCCACGGGTTTCTTCAGTTTCGACGTCGAGAAGGGGCCGTGATTGTTCAGAACACGACGGGGTGGTGGCTCGAGCAACGAGGATTGTCTTATATCACAAACGCTCACGACTTGACCAACGCTTTCGCGTCCAGCGATCGAAGATGTATGCGTGCTGCTGCTTCTGATCTTTTCAAGGAGGGAGATAGGGGATTTGGAGTACAGCGTATGGATTGTGCTGCAACTATCCTACGGGGAAGTGATGGGGATGTTGTTTTGCGCCCAGGCTGCGGCGGCCTCATGGGCGACAGATTTGCCGTGAACACGTTCGTGCGAACCTTTTTGCCGCCTGTTTCGAACTGGTGTGATATGCAGCGCCAGTGGGATCCACATTCGACTTTAATGCGTGCTCGCTGTCCTATTACGCGTCAGCTGGTAGATCTCTCACTCACTAAGTACGCCGACGACCTTACGAAGAAGCTTTCAGGGCATACGGCGATGATTCTTGTGAATAAGTCTGTGAGGTCCAACCAGGAGCTGGATGCGGCTCTAGCAGATTGTGGGTTTCGGCAGAATCTTACTAAGCAAGACACTCTCCTGTCTATTAGAGGTCCTGGGGCGGGGCGCGATCTTCGGGAGGTCCGTGATGGGCTCATCGAGTTCCCTGGCAAAGCGGCTTTAGAAATCAAGAGTCTTGGGTTCATCGTGTCGTCGTCTGCGACCAAGTTCGGGCCCGAGCTCAAGTCCAGGGGTAAGGCTTTGCAGAGGGCCTGGTATTCTCTCGGAGGCTTCTGGGGCGTCCCTGGAGTTCCACATCGGCTACGTCGGTGCATTCTTATCTCCAAGATATATAATACTGCTTTATCTGGGCTGGAGGGCTTTTTACCTAGTGAGGCCGAGCTGTCTAAGTTGACTAACCTGGTGGCTGGGCACGCTAGAAGGGCGATGGGTGGGAAAGCATGTGACCGAGAGGCTCCTGGGCATCCCAGATCCATGACCTCTGCAGCTGTTCTCCAATGGTGGCGTCGTGTGCCGTTGGGCGCAGAGCTCACCATTCGTCGCTTGCGTTACTGGCAGTCCCTGGCTCGTGCTCCGCTTGCGAATCAACAAGTTATTACTGCTCTGTTTGGACACTTTGAATGTGATGTGCCTGTGCTAGCTGACGGGCGTCTCACATCGAGGGCTTCCCCCCTGGGCT
The DNA here is from genome assembly GCA_963575745.1 of Prorocentrum cordatum. NCBI lineage: Eukaryota > Dinophyceae > Prorocentrales > Prorocentraceae > Prorocentrum > Prorocentrum cordatum. Next base: position 1,681,189 of record CAUYUJ010001113.1, on the reverse strand, counting down.
CAGCAGGTTGCAGAAGATTTTCGGGCTTTAGCTGATCTTGATGATGGGGCAGCCTTTCTGGAGGATTTGGGAGATCGTATTTTCCTGGCGTTCTCGGACCCTGAGGTGAGCGAGGCCTTCAATCGTCTCGACCCCCGACAACTTCGATCTCGCATTCTAGGTGTTCGGATCCCACCGCCAGAGTTTCTTGAGGCAGAAGAAGTTTCAGGAGTTATACCTTGTGATGATGATCCAGGGGCGTTTCGCTGTGAACTGCTAAATCCTGATGGGGAAGTCTGTGGGCGAGTACTTCGGGATAGGCGTGCGGTGCACACACACATCATAGCACATCATGGATATCAAGAACTTGCACATGTATTATCCGTGTCAAACCAGTGTTGTGTATGTGGGCTCGTTTTTGCGCATCGTGAGAGTTGTCGTCGACATTTATCGCAAAGTCTTCGGCGGGGAGTTTGTGCTTCCGATGCGACCAGGAACTTGTCTGAAATTCGTGTGCCGTCAGCTCTAGCATGTCCACTTTGTCCGTATGTTGCAGGACTGTTCGAGCAATTGCAGCGACACCTTTGCACGCATCTTGAGACTGTGCCTCAAGTTCCGCCGCGCCATGGATGCGAAGCCGGCTTGGATGCTGGAGGGGGAGGAGCCGAGGGCAAAGTCACGTCGGGTGGATGGAGCATCTCTCGTGGAGGACGCCTCTCAAGCTGCTGGTGGAGGCGGGAAGGGAGCGATTCTCAAGCAATTAATCGTCATTTTGACCAGGCTCGCCTTGAGCAACGCAGCGGAGCTGCGCGAAGTGTGCGGGGTCGTGTTCCAGACGTGGCTCATTTGCATCACGAACCCCGCCGTGAAGGCGGCGAAGGCCGCAGGAGTGGCATATCACACCAAAGTTCAGAAGATGTCCGAAGCGGGCCAGAAAGAGGATCTCGGCCCCCCGTTCTTGCACGTTTGGAGCGCGCTGATTTACGGCATCGGCACGGACCCAGCTTGTCCGCCAGATGTGAAGACAGTGATAGAGCAGTACTGGACTCAGGTGATCATGAAAAAGCCCGTGCAGGAGTTGTCCAACGAAGTTCGAGCGTGCCGAGTTCGTCCCACCAAAAAGGTAGAGAACAAACCCGAGCTGTTTCGCGTCACCCTTGCGATCGACAGCCAGTATCGCGAGCTCGAGACAGCGATCGAGAAATATCTCAAGGCGAGTGGGGGAGTTCGCAAACATGGGGCTGCGCCCAAAGGATCGTTGGAGAGGGACGCCGCCCGCCTGCTGGAGCGGTACCAGAAGTAGGAGCTGGAAATCGACGGGGGGGAGGTGCAGAGGCCAAGCGTTCAGGAGTGAAAACGACTGAGGGGAGGGCTTCCGTCTCTGTGCCGCCTGCGTTTGCAGGCAGTGAACGATTTCAAGAGCTTCAGGCGCGTGGGGTTTTACCGCCTAGTGAGCAGGTTTCTAGGAGTGAGGGCCCGAGAGGTTTTTCGCTTTCAACTTGTCCTCAGGATGCGAGCAGATTTCAGCTCCAGGGGATTCCTCAGGATGTGGGTAGAGTTTTTGTAGCACAGCCCCGAGCTAAACCTAAGGGGCGGGCTAAGGGCCGTAGCAAAGGTCACGCTTGAGTGGCCGCCTCCCTCTTTCCTTCTTGTCCTCGTCTCTCCTGGGGTCTACTGCCCGCGGCCCGCCCTGTAGGTAGTTTCACTTTCGACTCTGAGTTTTGGACGTTTCTCCTTGCAGGATGAAGAGCAGTGCCAGGGACCCCCTCCGAGCGGTCAGCACCGCCTGGGCGATCCTTTGGCCCGTGTTCTCCCAACCTGCAGGGCGGAGAAGCGATACCGCCAATTCACGGCCACCCAGATCCAAACTTTTGATTGTGTGTGCATGCTGTATGTGTGTATACTATCGTGCGCTTGCGTCAGTGGGCACTCTATGGATCCGAGGGTTCTTGTCTTGTCTTGTCTTGTCTCCTCCTCCCGTCCTCCTCATCCCCCTCCTCCTCCTCCTCCTCATCATCCTCGTTCTCGGCTTAGGCTGTGTGTATGCGTATGCGTGTGTGAGTGGTGAAGCGTGCGCGCGTGAGCACGTGGGCGTGCGTGACCTCCAAGATGACCCAAGGGTAAACCGGAGGAGAAGGAGGAGGAGGAGGAGGAGGAGGAGCAGGAGCGGGGACCTATAGCGTTGCCATGTTGGTTCAATACGTTTCCAGCTCTGGCTCAAAGCTTCGGATACCGCGTGCAGACGACGTTCGTCACTTAGTTACGACCTTGGCCCCTCTCCCCCTTCCCACTCCCACCCCGTCCACACGTAACATATTTTGGGTGTCCCACGTGTCCTGTCCGCCAGGTGCACTGCGAGGTGGTGCTTCGGCACGTGCAATACCCCAGAGGCCTCGCACGCACGCAAGAATATCCCACAACAACCAACAAGTTGGTCCCGCTCTTCTTGGTTCACAACGACTCCCAAAGTCCTGACCATTCCCAAGAATTGCATCATTGCACTGCCAGCCATAACGAACGCCTCAGTGAACACGGCAGCGCCCCAACATTGTTGCAGCTCGAAAACAGCAAAGTCCAACAACACTCCCGTTTCACCTGCTTTTGCCTTCTGGGGTCCACCTGGATGTTGCCAATTGCGAGCGTTACATTCCTCATGACCCTCCAGCAGGCCCCACGTAAGTTGCGACACCCGACGGTTCGAAGGAATGTTGTTTTCTTCTTCCCAGTTCCGGAGGTCGGCGACAAGCCGACGCAAGCCCAGTTCCTTCTGTTGTTCCTCAGTGCCTTGGATGCCCCATGGGTTTTTCAAAATGAGCTTCCAGAATGCGCTGCATGTCCATCGCTGAACAGGCCCGTAATATATTGTACGCAATGAATCGATGGCGAGCGTGCGGTATGGGCTAGTTGATAATTGAATTGAAAAAAGAAGACACTTGTGCATCACTGGATCTATGACTGCGTCCCCAGCTTTCCGAACTCTCCACAATGTAACCAAGAAAGGTGTGGGCTTAGTGTCTATTGCACCGATGTCGCACAACTCTGGCGACTGCTCAACGCGGTCCCCAGGCTACAACTGCACGCCTGAAACAACGACTTGTGTGCTCACCACGCGTCCTCCAGTTGTTTTTTCTTTCAGTCCAGGTTAGGACTTGCAGGAATGACCGCCTCTCGACTTCGGATTCGATTTTCACAAACAGTTCACACATCTGACGCGAATCTTCATATTCGGACTCTGTCCGAATCGGCCAAGGCAGCTCGTCTGCCCCTATGATGTTATCAAGCTCGTGGAGGCATGCTGTAGGCAAGCTGCAATATTGGCATGGCGAAAACTTATTTGCCCAAGATGCTAATCCGAGCGTCTTGCTGTGCTCGGCCCAATCCCCTTTGATCCACCAGCCGCGTGGGCCAGGCGTATAAGGTCCAGCTCCTTGCGTTGCCTGATCGCGTTGGCGATGCTGGATATGCCGTGCATGTTCAGTGCATGCAGCGTTGATTTTGCATTGGCCGTGCATTGACTTTGCGTTGGCTTTGCATTGACGTTGCATTGACGTTGTCTTGATTTACCGTCTACCGTGTCCGTCTATCTTGCTTGTCTACTTTGCCCGTCTACCTTACCGTTTATTTCGCACGTTGGCGTTCCAGTTGGGTTGCGGATCGAGCGATAGTCTGGCGTATCCACAGGAGGCAACATTTGGCAAAACATTTCCGCTGCGACAAGGGGTCGCTCGGGTCCCAAGCAGTGCCGCCGTGACGCTTGGTCGGGGACTGCCCCGAAACTAATGCTTGACACATCCAAGAAAGTGCTAACAGTCCTGGGTACACAGAGCACCAGCCTCTACAACCGCAGAGACACTTGTCTGAGCCCAGAAGAGCGCCCGCCACGTGCCGTTTTTTCCGTCAGGAGGTTGATGATCCAGGATCCCAAGATAGTGTCCGACCTCCCTCCCACGCTAGACGTGTAGCTCACCCCGTCCACACAACCCCATGGGGAATTGGTTTGTCAACTCCATCCCGTTCCGCCTCTATCACCGCAGGGTGGGTCTGATAACAAGGGAGGTCCAAGACGGTTTCTTCTCTGTCGTCGGGGTCTGCGCGGGCAAGTTGTAGGCTCAGCGGGTCAGTCTCGATTTCATCTGCAACAGACGCCCAGATCGGTCGGAAGGGGGCGTCTCGAATCGATCGCGTCGTTGCCCGCCTCACGTTGCAAGGAGTTGGCACCATACACAGATCGCCTGGGCCTGGGAGAACTGCATCGAGGTGTCGTTGATAAGACCCACTCTGCTTTCCTGGGGCGCTACTGTAGATGCTGAACGACCCACCTGGCACTTCAGCAACCTGGCAACGGTGACATAGAACGCGAACATCATATGCCGACAACTTCGCCGAAGCGTACAGACTCAGGATGTGTTTCAGAAGTTCAGACCCTGCTTCCCGCCGTGCCTGTTGCTTTCGAGCATCACCTCCAGGAACCCATGGCACGGAGAAGCACCTCCGTCGTTTGGCTTTGGGCGCCATGATGAGAAGCTAGAGCCAGTGCAGCTATATACTGAAAACTATGCCTGCAACCTGGCCCAAGATAACTTCCCAGAGGCCACTTACCCCTGCCCCGCCAACTCCGAGGGTGGGCGGAGGGAGACGAGTTGAGGATCGGGACCGTGAAAGGAATTGTGGGTTCGCTGCCCTGCAGCAGGACATACAGAAGTTGACCCCACCCCATGCCATCGCATTGCAATGACATTTCCACTGGATCGCCCGAACTACAAGATTTCTGCCAGTGGCAGCAAGTGTAAACTGACGCTGGGCGCGACGCAAGCGCCTCTCGGGCGCGCTGGCAAAAAAAGTGGCATCTGGCCGCTTGTGGCGCACTCAGACCCCATCGTACGCTGTCCTCTCTTACCATCTTACCTCGGACCAGACCATTTCTACGTCAACAGCTGACCAGCGAGGTCAGCAGCAGGCCAACACAAGGCCAACATGCAGTTAACGGTAGGCCAGGGACCCCCTTAGAGCGCGTCGGCCCAACGAAAACCGAGGTCAACGATGGTCAACGGAAAGTCAACGGTCCAAAATCAACGGACAGTCAACGCACGAAACCTGTAAAAACACAGGGTTTCTGACCAACGTCAACGGAAAGTCAACGGTAGGTCAACGGTCCAAAGTCAACGGAAAGTCAACGGTAGGTCGGGGGGGGTTGGCAGGGGTCGAGTGCGTTCTCGCCGGCTTGCCACTGCTGCAGATGCGTACGAAACCGGCTCGGCGCTTGTCGAGGAGCGTCCTTGGGTCTCAAATTGCCCAGATGACGGAGAATTCTCCAGCTCGCCACGTGCTTGACCTATGCGGAACTTATATACTGCACGGGCCAAAGCCCTGTGCGACCCCGAGGTTGCATGCCAGGATTGGCACCCATTGCAATGATTGCATGCGAACGCCTACTAAAGTTCCGAGCGTGCTGCGCCATCGTCGACGATTGTCACACATTACATGATCATATCATGTGCAGTTTCAGACCTCAGCTAAGCAAAAACTGATATCATCCTAAACCTTCCCTGGAATGAGTGTACAGAAAGGCCTGAAGAAAATGCCGTCGTTCGATGGCACAGCTTCTGCACCGATCCCCTGGTGCTGGGGGGCAATTTGCTGTGGCAGCCGTCAGTACTCGAGGTTCACGCCGTAGCGGTGGCCTGCATCCTCTGCTCCCTGAGCTCCTTGGCCTAAATCAGGTAGGCCATCTCACACTCCACCTGCGAGATCTGGCACTCCATCTCATTGATGTCGCTCACCGCCTGGTGGAAGCTGGCTGTGTCGGCCGACTTCTCGTAAGCTTTGAGGCCGACGGAGAACACCTCGCGGAGCAAAGCGTTGCTACTCTTCAGGTCCTTGAGGTCATTCACGTACTTCATTAGATCGCTCTGCATGTCAGCCTTCCTTGCGAAAGCCCACGATTCGTCCCTGGTCAGCTGATCGAGGAACGATTCGGCCTGCGATGTCACCAGCGAGCACTTGGTGTACAGGGCCCTGGCGTTCTTCACGGGGTCAGCCTTGCTCGCGGCTGCCTGGGAGGCAGCCTTCCCTGCAGCCTTCGCTTTCGCCTTGCCTTTCGGCACTGCTGTCGGTGGCGGCGCCCCTGGCTGCTTCGCGCTCGCCTTCCCTGTAGCCTTCGGCTGTGCGGGCGGTGCGGCAGCGGCCATGCTCGTCCTCTGGCGCTTGCCTGACGGCTCGACCTCCTGCGGAGCTTGCCAACGATTTGATCAGAAAAAAACGAACGGAGGCGGAGGAGGAGGAGGAGGAGGAGCAGCAGGATGAAGAGAGAGGGACGGATGGGGGAGAAGACAAGGAAGCGGACAGGAGGAGGAGGGAGGGAGGAGAGGAGTTGACGGGGCAGGAGGATCAGGAGTTGAAATGAGGATGGCACACCCCTCCTCCTCCTCCTCCTCCTCCTCCTCCTCCTCCTCCTCCTCCTTCTTGTATTCCTTCTCACTATCCTCTTCCGTCTTCTCCTCCCCCTCCCCCATCCCACGTGGTTCTCCTCCTCATCATTCGGTCAGTCTTCTTGTATCCAGTCACCCTCGTCAAGTGGGCGGCAACTTAAGCAGTGTGTCCTCATAGGGAGCTCCACAATAGGACCCAGTGGCAAAGTTCGCATGACGGCCCCGCCCCATTTTGGCGCACTTCTCACACGCTGCGTGGCCTCATAACGCAGGCAAGGCAGCAACAGCTGGGATTCGCGGCGTGTCCTGGCCACCAGCCACAGGGCGGCCACCAGCGCCACCAGCGCCACCAGCGTTGCCAGCTGCCTCCCCTCTCACCCTTGCGCTCTCTTCTTCGCACCCGTCCCTGCAAGCGACGACTTCCCGCTCTTCCTCCTTCCTACCGCACTTCCCCATCACAACCTTCTCCTCCTCAGTCCTCGTCCTCCTTCGCCCTCCCTCCCCTATCCTCCCTCCCTCGTCCTTCCTCCCCCTCCTCCTCCTTCTCCGCCTTCGTCAGCCTCTTCCCTTCTTGCTTCCCACGGGGGCATGAACAAATTCCAGAGGCCTCAAGATCAGATCATAATAGGAACGCTACGGTGAGATGCATCTGAAGGCTCTGACATATATATATATATATATATGTATATATATATAGAGTCAAGTGAACATGCCACACTGTGTACTCAGCGACCCCCCCCCAGTGGTGTGATTGGTGCCCTCCCTGATTTAGAGTGTCCATTCGATTTCTGCTCACGACTGCACGCGTTGGGATCGTTTCTTGATGTGCGTGTGGGGCCACGGGGGAATGCACTTCGTCCCTGCGTGTAAAGGGGCAGCGTCAATATACACAGTCAAGTAAGATTGATTTGTCTCGGGTGCATCCCTCCAAGGGTTTTTGTTTTATTTTGCATTGCGTACATAGCAAACAACGGGTGTGTCATTGTACTGTCGATGTTGACGGCGATCGTGGTCTTGATGATGTTGGTGGTGCGCATCTTATGATGGTGACGATGCTGGGATTGGTGATGTTGGGTATGGCCCGACGACGTCATGATGTTTATGATGTGTTGACGTGGAGATGCACGAGATGGTGTTGACTGCTACTGGTTCAACAGGTTCCAGCCACCCTTCAAACGCACTCGATCTGTTACGTGCCGAGTTGCACGCCACTAGTCGAAGCAGGGGATCTCAGGGATCTCTGGAAGCGGCGGGATCACCAGGTGGGCGTCCTTGTCCTTCGTCATGTTGGGCGGGCGGCTCGTGGAAATGTGCTGGGCCTCTTCCTCTGCCAAGGGCACCGAGGGGGCTGCCGCTGGCGAAGCACCGCCACCTGCAGCGACGACTGGCTTCTGCTTCTTCGGGCTCGGCGTGCTGTATGCGGAGGCAGCTGCTGGCTTCTTACGGGGGCTGATCTGGGCACCTGCAGCTTTGCTCTCGGGAGGCAGCTCAACCGCGGCCTCGGCGGGTGCCGCGCCAGCTGATGCGGCGTCAAGCGCCGCAGCTGGACGTTTCAGACTTGCCTTGGGGCGAGCGCCTTTCTTGCCGTAACCACGCTTCGCCTTCTCCGCCTCTATTTGCGGCTTGTCGTAGCCGCCAACATACAAGTCGCCGATCTCAGAGATCACCTTGGCGCCCGTCTCGCGGTCGGGGTACCCAGTGAGAGATAAATGTTGGGTCAATTGCTTGTCCTTCGTGCTCCAGAGAGTGATCCATTCCTTGTCGTGCTTCCTCGTCCACTTGGCCTCGAGCCTGGCACCGCCCTTCTCGCCAGACCAGATTGTCTGCTCGAGCACGCGCCCCTTAGTCTGCGTTGGCTCCTGGAGCTCGTCAGGGACCTTGAGCTTCATGCCGCCAGGCCACACTGCGTAGGAGTTGTCGCACTCAGTCTTGAGCGCGGCGTACTCGACTACGATTGTATTGCCCTTATTGTCGGGGTCCTTCCTCCAAGCTGCCTGGGCGGTCGCTCGGTCGAGTCGAAGCGGATCGAATCGGATCGGACCGCGTCGCATCGCATCGCATCGCATCGCATAACATCGCATCGCATCGAATCGGTTCGCGTTGACTCGAAGGCAATCGAGCGGCCACTCGATTCAAACCCCACCAAATCGAATCGATTCGATTCAACGCGTTTCGGATCCAGTCGAACTGAAACGTGAGCATCCGACTATCACAATCAGCCAACGAGTGTCGGAACGATCGGCCTTCATCTCCTTGCTCCAGCCGACCAACCACCCATCGACAAGCTCGCCCGTTGCATCCACTAGCACAGCTGGTGATTCATTTTGTGCTGGCTCATCAGGTTCTGCAGGGTCCTCAGCTTTGTGCTCCTCCTCGGCCTCCTCATCAGCCTCATCATGAGCATCCTCATCTCCTGCAGCGTCTCCGTCATCCGTTTCGCCGTCCTCGTTGGTGCCCTCGGCGAGCTCGGATGCAGCACTCGGGGCACAAGCTGACCGTGCGAACACGTTGGCCCACTTCGGTATCGGGGGTTTGCGCACTCCGTTCGCCACGTGTTGCAGCATCAAGTGGATCGATCTTGCTCTCCCTTCACTCTACGATTCCGCTTGATCTGCGAGCTTCCAACCTGGAGAGGACTCCTGATTGCCCGCGAACTCAAAGAGGAGTTTCTGGAGCACGCTCTTGGCAGGGATCTTGTTATTCGTGATGGACCTCAGCCGCGTCAATAGCCTAGCGTTCTGGCGCAGTGAATCCTCGTCTTGTTGAGGCCCGTATTCGGCCGACTCGGGCTCGTCCAACTCAGCTTCGAAGGTCTGCAAGATCAGTGTCTGAGTGCTCTCGTCGATCTCAGTGGTCACGCTGCCTGGCGGCCTGCCCTTCTGGGCCTTCCCCGCAGGCTTCTTCGCGACCGCAGCCATGCGAGCGCGCTCGCGCCGACAGGCTCGCCGAGCTAGACGAGCCAAACCGGCTATACGGATGACTTCCAGGATCGAAAAAGGACGATGAACATATCAGGATGTTGGTGATAATGGATTGTTCGCGGAAAGATGAAGTGTAATGACCATCTACATACATATAGCAACGCATAATTCGATGCAAGATCGATGCAGTATCGATGCAAGGCCAATGCAACGTCAATGCAACGTCACTGCAATATCGTATTGAATTTCGACGCGAGGTTAGTCAACGCAAGGTCAATGCAAGGTCAACGCAGCGTCAATGCAAAGTCAACGCAAGGTCAATGCGAGGTCAGTGTACGGTCAATGCAACGTCACTGCAACATCAACGCGACGGGATGTGAGATAACCCCACCCCTGCTCGGATTCCAGCCCCTCCGAAGCGGTCTGCATGCCCGCCGCCGCCGCTGCGCTGCTGGGGCCGCTCGCCTGGCGGACGCACACTCTCGCCCACCGGCTCCTTTCTTCAATTCCTACTCTCACCGCTCTCATGCCTCTCCTCCCCCACCTCCTTATTTTTCTTGCCTCCCTCTTTCATCATGTATCCTTCGCCCCTTCTGTCTCCCTCCTCCTCTGTCTTCCTCCTCACCCCATCGTCCTCGTGTCTACTCCTGTCTGCCCAGATGTTGCCTCATCCGTCCTCTGACCTACTTCCTCTTGGTCACCTCTCCGACTGCTCTTCCCTCCTCAATCCTCTTCCTTCGCTCTCCCTCCTCCATCATTCCTTTCTCTCCTCCGCGCTTTGGGCACTGCCTGCGCCAGCGAAGCCGCGGGAGCTGCAACGGCTTGCGGCTGGGCCTCGTGGAAGGGGTGGATAAGTTAATGCTCTTTCTCTTCCTCCTCCTCCTCCTCCTCCTCCTCCTCCTCCCCCGTCTCCTCCTCCTTCGTATCCTCCCTTATCCTCCTTCCGCCTCCTCCTCCTCCTCCTCCTCCTGGCTCGAGCCTGGTCCGACGCCTCATCGTTCACCACCGCATTCTGCAACAACGTCTCGTGCTTGGTCCAAACCTCGACGAACTGTTCGTTCATCTCCCTCTGGACGTACGCGAAGAGCAGCGTCTCCGAGGACTCCTCCCACTCCACGAACGGGCTCCCCAATTGAATGAGTTTCGCACACCTAGTGCTTGCCGCTCTCCACCCCTCGGGGCCGCCGCCGTATTTCCACGCCATGCGGCCAATAGTGACCATGGAGCTCTTCTTCACCCATTCGTGCTCCACGGATGTCGTCTTGGTCGTCTTCTTCTCGTACTTGGCGTAGAGCTCCTTGGCCCTGTTCGCCCTGAATTCAGCCCGGTTGTCGCGGCCCTTGATCTTGGCGAACTGCGTCGCCACGCCCTCGATGTCCGCCTTCTTGTGGCGCTCCCAGACGCCAGCGATGCTGTTGCCTTGCTTCCCCTTCGCCATGAAGTAGAAGTTCGCAGCCTGGCGAGTTGCATTCATCGTAGTCGTCGCCATGATCTTCCTCCTCGGCATTCGTGCTTCTCCTCCTCCACTTCCTTCTCTTCCTCCTCCTCCTCCTCTTCCTCCTCCTCCTCCTCCTCCCCCTTCTCCGCCTCCCTGGTGATCCTCCTTCCTCCTCCTCCTCCTCCTCCTCCTCCTCCTCCTCCTGCTCCTCCTATCCTCCTCCCCCGCCTCTTCCTCCTCCCCCTCCTCCTCCTCCTCCTCCTCCTACTCCTACCACTACTCCTCGTTGTCCTCCTCCTCCTCGTATCTTCTGCCCGCTGGTAAGGCCTTCACCTCTGCCCACAGCATCGCCTAGGCCTTCTCCTGCGCAGTCTCCTCGGCCGAGACGGGCTCGGGCGTCCCCGCATCGACCTGCTTCTGCCTCAGCAGCGTGCTCACGGCCGACGAGCCGAACAGGCGCTTCAGGGAGGCGTGCACCTGCGTCTCGTCAAGGGAGCCTGCAGACTTCTGAACGTCCTGGCAGAACGAATGAACTTCACTCCGCAGCGCTTGCGTTCTGGGCGGCGGGGTCCGAGGCTCGTCTCCGTAGGGCAGCGCCGCAGCCTGCGCGGACTCGTAGGGAAGCGTGCTCCCACCCGTCGCGTCGACCGAGCCCTTGCCAAGTTGAATGCCGCCACCGTCGATCAAGCCGTCATCACTGCCGCCGAGCACCGTGCCGTCGCCATCGCCTCGGTGCTCGCCGTCATCGGCAGCAGGGTCCCCGTCAGCGTCGTCATCTGCATCAGGCCCGTGTGGCTCGCTGCCGTGCTCGACCTCGGCGACGTCGACGGACTCGTCTGGGCCACGCGCGTCGTCGTCGGACTCGCCTGGGCCAGGCGCGTCCTCAGGGGGCTCGAGGCCAGCCACGCCGTCGCCCTCCTCTGGGAGCTCGCTCTTCGTCTTCCTGTACTTGGCAAGCGGCTCGTCGTCAGATGCATCGCCGATCGAGATTGGCCTGTCCACACCGACATGATGAAGATTCTCCCACCCAGGCTCTCCGAACCCTGGCAGCCTGTCGGGGTACGTCGACAAAGCCGAGGCTTCGCGGCTCTCCCCCGCACTGCCAGAAGAGATGGTGTCGGGCTGCGTCTGCAACATGAGCCCGCTATCAACCACGGAGCGCGCGGGGCCTCGGCCAGGCACGGCCTCGAGAGGATGCCGATCCTCGACTTCGGAGCCAGAATACCGTTGCGTTGCGTTTGCTGCGTTTGCTTCCCCTTCTGCTGCGGGGGTTGCCTCATCATTCCAGCCTCCTGTCCAGCCTGTACTGTCTATTGCTTGTTTCTGCGGTCCGCTCTTCCTCGTATTCCTTCTTCTCCTCCTCTCCTTGTTCCTCCTCACCCTCCTCCCTCGTCGTTCTCCACCTCCTCCTCCCTCGTCCTCCTCATCCTTCTCCTCTTCGTCCACTGCCTCCTCCTCCTGCTCATCCTCCTCTTCCTCCTCCTCTCCTCCTCCTCCTCTTCCTCCTCCTCCTCCTCCTCCTCTTCCTCCTCCTCCTCCTCCTCCCCCCCCTATTCCTCCTCATCCTCCTCTTCCTCTTACATTATCCTGTCTCCTATTTCTATCGTTACCCTCGGGGTCCGAGCTGAATCTCGATCCTCCTCTCAAACTTGGCCTATAGCTCGCAATGTAAGTTCGCAAGCCGTAGAGGCCAGAGGCATGTGAAGCAACAAAATAATGTATAACCAGAAGAATCACACAACACCCGCTTATGTACAATATACCGTACGCAACAGCAGCGAGTACACAATATTGTAAATCTTGTGTAAAACCGTAGCAACACGTCATAACTCTATGAAAAAATGATCTGACACCATAAGATATTGCAAATCTAGTCTACACGATATGTTAGGAACATAATAAAAACGCCGACAAAAAAAGAATTGCCATCGTGTTGGCGTTTAAAAGAACCGCCAGCGCACCTCAGGGAATGGGGGACCAGCGAGTGCTACCGAGAAGGGGCACCTGAGCCTCAGGTGCCCCTTCTCCTGACGGCCCTCAGGTCCTGAGGGCCGTATAAAAAAAGGGGCCCCTTTCGGGCCCAGCAGGGGGGCCTACAGGGTCCGAAGAGGGCAGTTTTGCCCGCCCCACTTATCGCTCTCCGGGAATTCACGCCCAAAAGGTGTCCCTGGAGGAGGAGGAGGAGGAGGAGGAGGAGGAGGAGGAGGAGGAAGAGGAGGAGGAGGAGGGAGGAGTGGCAGGAGCTGTTGCCTCCTCTCGGAAGCAGCGGCGGCTGCGGCGGCAGCGGCGGCGGCGGCGGCGGCGGCGGCGGGCACGGCGGCACGGCGACGCGGCACACGGCCTGTGGCAGGTGGCCATCGCTGGGGAGTGCCCCGCGCCAGGCGCGCGGGCGCGCCGGGGAGGGCGTGTGCCGGCCCCGCGGCGGCAGCGGCGGCCTCGAAAGTGCTCGCCGGTCGGGGCGGCGTTGTAAGTCGAAGGAGAAACGGCAGAAGCAGCAACGTTGGAGGGTCAGCGCGGATTTCGTAGATCTGCGCTGGCTCCTTCGGCGGCGACTCCACCGCCGCCCTTGGCGCGCTCCGCGCGCCCACGGGGCGGGGCCCAGCGTAAATCCAAAGAATGCCCACGGACAGTCGGGAATTCAATGATGGTCGTGCCGTCATTTCTTCATGTATCTTGGCCCTCGCAGGGTTGCCGGGGGCCCCCCCGAGGCCTCTCCGGGGACTTGCGCATGCAGGCCTCCGTGGGGCCCTCGAGTGATGCCGGGGGCCCAGCCCGACCTGCACGCTCCCGGCGCGTGCGCAAGCGAGGGGTTTGGCATTGCGTGGGCGGTTTGGGAGCCAGCAGGCCTGTCATGACATGGTGCGGCGGCGGTGGCCGGCACCGCGAGAGCGCATGGGAAAGCGTCGACGGGACGAGGGCGAGGCCGGAGGGATGGACGCAGGCCTCTCCGGGCGCTGGCAACGGGTCGCGCGGGCTCGCGTCATCCATCTCGGCCTCTGGGGGCCGCCTCCGAGCTCCAGTCGAGGATCCTCAGGGCGACGCGCGTTAGCCTTATGTCGGGCATGTCCCTCTACAGGAGGAATCTTTGAGAAACGTCTAAACGTAGTCCATGGATGCTTCTTCGAGTATGTTTTTTGACTATTTTTGAGCATGTTTTGACTGTTCTTAATTTGTGTCCAAGATTCGCTTGTAAGGGGACATGCCTGACCTAATATTCGCCCAAGGTGTGTGTGTGTGTGTGTGCCCCGTTTCGTTCCGCCGATGCATAGCGCGCAGCTGGCGTCGGCCTTCGTGAGCGACGCCGCCTTCGTTGCACTAGAGGGCTCCGGTGGACAAACGCACGTTTGCGATGCCACACGTTTTGAGGATCAATGACCCAGGTCCATCGACCAATCCGCCCGTGGCCAAGTCAAGCAGTGGCGAAGCGTCCTAGCTTGCTTACAGGCCTACCGAAGAATGTTCTAAGAACCATTTGTGGTCTGCACGAAATGTTGCTAGAACAATTCTGGCTGAGACTGGTTTGCTTCAACACATCGGGCTTATGTTCGAAGGACGTTGTTTTCGTGATTAGAACATTCTGGGGTCATGGAACACCTTCGTGGTAGGCCTATAGGAATGCCTTGACGGTCGGTCCCTGCTCAAGTTCTGAATGTCAATGACCCAGGCCCATCGACCAACCCGCCCGCGGCCAAGAACATTTGGGGTCGAACGCTCCTTCGCCACGCCGCGCCGTGAGGGAGACGCAGCAGCATCGTGGGAGGCCGGATGAGACGGAGGGCTGCACCTCCATGGGGTGCCCCGCGACGCCCACGTCGTGGCCATGATGCTACGGATGCAGCTGCCACCACGCACAGCGTAGTGAGTGGATCTGATTTGGGATAGGTTTGGCTTTCAGCGGACGTTTGTGCGCTCTCCGTTCTCAGTCTGCTCTCCAATCCCCTCCTGGTTTCCCCGCTGCGGCGTGCTATAATATTTCGGGGTATTCCTACAAGGTATCGCGTACTGCTCTGCGGTTCCTTGATTGTTATTGTGTGATGCCTGGTTGTATGAATGATCGGTCGCATCACAAACAAAAGCGTCGGGGATCGGCTTGCAAGCGTGAGAAGTTCAACAAACCATGTGCTCCATGCTTCGGGCGGAGGTCCGCACACATGCGTGTATCGTGTATGTGGTCCCCAGGCAGTGCTCGCCCTATGGGCTCCTGATTATTGTCGACGGAACACGGCCTGCGCGACGGTTTGGCGGCTGTGTGGCCGCTGTCGCCGCCCCGTCGCCGCCTCGTCGCCGCCCGTCGTCTGGGCCTCCAGGTCGCTCTGGCCGCCATGTCGCCGCCTCGTCGCCGCCCGTCGCCGCCCGTCGCCGCCCAACGTCTGTGCCTGCGGGCCGCTCTGGCAGCTATGTCGCCGCCGTCACCGCCTCGTCTCCGCCCGTCGCCTCGTCGCCGCCCGCTTTGCACTGCTTCGAATTGCCACGCATTGCTTTGAATTGCGTGAGATTGCTTCGCATTGCTTGGCACTGGTATTCTTTACTGCGCATTGGGTCACTTTGGTTATCATTGTTTTTTTTTGTTTTGCACCACGTGGGTGGCACTATACATATTGCACCGCATAAATTTCACAACGTAGAACGTATATTGCAGCACATAACTTACGCCACACGTTTTGCACAATATCGCTTGAACCTCGTATATTGTTCCACAACTATTGCACCACATGTACTGTACCGTATTTTTGGTGTTGGAGCACGCTCTTTGAGATCCACGTTGGCTATCATGTATACGTTTCACATATATGCTAGCATAGGATCCGCACAATGTTCCTTGCCCGGTTCAACCAACGCGGTACAATACAGGTGGTGCAATAGATGTATATCAATACGCAGCCCTGCAAACCAATGGAAAACACTGAGACCCATCGCGACGCAATTCCAAGCAACGCAGAGCAGCGCAGCGCAAAACAATGCAACACACGGCGCGTTAATGCAACATACTGCGAAACAGTCAAACGACATGCAGCCTAACGCGAAACAGGCAACGCACCTAAATATATGTCAACGCGACGTAACGCAACCCAGCGCAAACTAACGCATGCCCAGACGGCGACGGGGCGACGGCGGCGACCACATAGCCGCCAGACTGACGGGCAGGTCCTGATTACGGGCGGCGGCGAGGCGGCGACAGGGCGGTCATGGCGACCACGTGGCCGCCATGCAGACGGGCAGGCCCAGCTCCATAGAAAAGAAGTAAAAACCCCAAGTGCCAGCAGTGCTGGGCGATTGTATACACGATACAGCGAGGTGTTCGCCAGCGTGGGCCCAACCATCGTGTTTTTAGCAAGCTTGTTTGTACAATCTACGTGGAACAATCTATGTAGTGCATTTCGTACTGCCGAACTTGAAGGTGTCGACTCCACTCGTCGCGCAATCGTCCCACCCACCCACCCGCAACTTGGCATGCAAAGCCCATACCGAGACGATTGCGATGGGTGCTTGGTGTTAGCTGGTGCATCTCTGCGGCCGCGCTAGCCCGCGCACGCTCGCGCGCACAGCGGCCAGCTAGCTTGGCGCGGTCGACGCAAAAGCGGTATCATGGCAACGTCGACAACGGTAGACGCGATTCTAATAGTAGTGATGCTGGTGGCGATGTTGACAACGGCAACGGCACCGCAAGTGACGGCCCCGATCTTGATTGCGCAACGATGACGGCGTCTTCGCGTCGGTGATGAAGGTTTTCGAAGGAGTTCGACATGCGCGCGCGGACGGCGCGCGACAATGGCCCGCATGCTTTTATTTGACACGGATCGTGCCCCCCCCCCCAGCACGCGCGCAAGGGCTTCCGATGATTCCGGCATGCGGCGCGAGAACATTGTCTGGCATATTTGAATGAACATGTCCGGAAAACCGATGTTTGTTTCAAGAATTCGATAGAGCGCGACCAGAGGCCTTCTTGAAAATTGATGTTGCGAAGCCATGCGTAGTTTCGCGGCACTCGGTTTTTATATGCTTACGGAGCCTACAAGGTTTTTGATGGATGTCGGCATGCGCGCGCGACGACGCGCAAGCGAATTTCGTCTCATGTGTGCAGACGGTTTTTGCGACAGCGCGCGCGCGTTGAATTGGTTTTGGCATGCTCGCGCGACGGCGCACGCGTATACATGTCGTCAACTGTTTTGCAGAGGGGCTCTTGGCAACTGATTGTTTTTGATAGACGAATGCGCATGGTTTTTTGGTAGAAGAGGATGACGGGGGGGTGGAAACCGGCTTGCCTGGGATGGTGCGAGCTCATACCTAGGATGGACGATGGGGCAGAGTCATAGGTAAATTGCCATACGAAGAGGGGGGGGCGATAATTCCGGGTGGTGGGTGAATATATTGTTTTCGCCAGAGCGAATTGACGTGATGCAGTATTTGCGATGCAATATACGTGGTGTAACTGCTTTTCAAGAACGAGTTGACACATCCCACCCTCTTGCAAACGTTGCACCCACCCGCCCGCCAACCTGGTTTGCAAAACTCACGCGGCAGCTATTGCGATCGACCCCAGCACGCGCGCAGCGACCAGCTCGTCCGGCGCCGCCGACGCGGCCGCGGCGCCGCGGCCGCGGACCGATAAAGCCGGGGGGGCACAGGTCATTTGGTTAGAAAGGAGAACCCACCAATGTTGATTTTGGACTTGCCCACCCCTCTGCTCGCGCAAACATCCCTCCCGCGCACCCGCGACTTGGTTTGCAAGGCCCATGCGGCGGCGATGGCGACGAGGGCTTGGCGCTGGCTGGTGCATCTCTGCGGCCGCGACAGCGCGCGGCCGCGGTGGCGCTGACCGCGGGGCGCATCCCAGCGGGCGCTTCACTGCGGGTCGGCGACTTGGGCGGGCGCGGCGTCGCGGCAACGTCGACAGCGGTAGACGCGGGGACGATGGCGGCGATGCCGACGACGACGTTGGCAGGGGCGAAGCAGCGGCCAGCGCGGGCGCCGATGCTGATCGCGCCGACGACCACGACGGCGTCCTCGCGTCGGCGATGAAGGTTTTTTTGTTGGGGGGGGGTTCGACGCGCGCGCGCCGCCGGCGCGCGGTCGCGGCCACGCATGCGCCAATGATGTCGGCATGCGACGCCAGGGGCCCCTTTGGCATACTTCCATGAAGGCGTTGGGCATGTTGATGAACCCGTGGTTTCCCCAAGATGTCGCAAAAGCGCGCGCCGGCTCTTCGTGGCAACTGACGTTTCGAAACCATGCGTTTTTGTATGTAGTGGTGGACACTCGGTTTTGAGCTCGCAACGAAACCGGAGGTTGTTTGAAAGGGTTTCGGCACGCGCGCAACGACGCGCGCGCACTTCGTCACGTTTGTTGCAATGGACTCACGACGGCCCGCGCGCGCGGGCGTTCGAGCGATTTCGACGCGCGCGCGCGAACGCCGTTTCGTAACATTCGGTCGACATGTGGGAACGTGTTGCCCTACGAATTCGCAGCGCCAGCGCGAGCGCGAGCTTTCTTGTTTTTTTCGCATCGAAATCAGCGTTGCGAAACCCTCCGCGCACATGCAAATTGGGCACTCGCTTTTTTGTTTGTTTGTTTTTTTTTGTTTTTGAAAGCCTCGCGAAACCGAAGGCTTTTAAAAGGGCTCGAGCATGCGCGCGCGACGACGCGCGCGCGTGCACTTCGCCCTGTGTTTTTTCTTGCAAAGGATACTCGAAATCCTTGTGATTCGTGAGTAACGAGCGCGAGCGCACAATAGTTTTTTGCAGAGGATGGCGGGGGGGGTTGAAACAGGTCAGGCCGGGGTGGTGCGAGTTCATATTTCGGACGGGCGATGGGGCATAAGCACATGTACATTGCAACAACAAGGCGGACCGATAAAGCCGGGGGGGGATACAGGCTATTTGGTTAGAAAGGAGAGCCCGCGAATGTTCATCTTGGAGTTGCCCACCCCACTGCTCGCGCAAACATCCCACCCGCGCGCCCGCAAATTCGTTGCCACAGCCCATGCGGCGGCGATGGCGATGAGGGCTTGGCGCTGGCTGGTGCATTTCTGCGGCCGCGACAGCGCGCGGCCGCGGTGGCGCTGACCGCTGGGCGAATCTCAGTGGGCACTTCACTGCGGGTCGGCGACTTGGGCGGGCGCGGCGTCATGGCAACGTCGACCGCGGTAGACGCGGCGATGATGGTGGCGATGAGGGCTACGGTGTTCACATCGACGAAGCAGCGGCCAGCGCGGGCGCCGATGCTGAGCACGTTGGCGACGATGACGGCTTCCTCGCGTCGGCGATGAAAGTTTTGGAAAGATTCCGACGCGCGCGCTCCGCCGACTCGCGAGAGTGGCCCGCGCGATTGCATTTGACACGGATCGCGCCGTGACCCAAGACTCACGCAGGGGTGGCGCGAGAGGCCCGCGTCGCATAATTATATGCGCATGTTCAAAACTTATGGTTCTTCCTCGAAAATCCTCAAAAGCACGAGCGGGCGCTTTCTCGAAAACTGATGTTTGGAAACCGCGTGTGTTCGTATGTTTGTTGGCGCTCGGTTTCGAAATCGTTACGAGGCCGCGAGTTGCCGACTGATGTCGGCACGCGCGCGCGCGACAGCGCGCGCGCGTGCACTTCGTTTTATTCGTTTGCAAAGGTATCTCACGACGGCGCGCGCGCAAGGGCGCCCGAACAATATCGACATGCGCGCGTGAAGCTTGTTTGGTAGGGCGCGCTGGAAACTGTTGAAACGCGCTGTCCTACGAATTCACAAAAGCGAGAGCGCAAGGTTTTTGCTTCAACATACAATAAAGGATAAATCCGTGTTGCGAAACCGCGTGCGTTTATGTGTTATTGGGCATTCGATGTTGTTGGCCTTGCGAAACCAAAAGTGCTTCAATCTTCGTTCCGGCATGCGCGCGCGACGACGCGCGCGCGTGCACTTCGTCTTTCTGGTGCAAGGGATTGTTCGGAACTTCTGGCGTTTGATAAAAGAGTGCGCGCTCATAGTGTTTTGTTGCAGAGGACTGCTGGGGGGGGGAGGGGCGATGCTTGCTTGGTTGGGACGGTGCGAGTTCCTATGTCGGATGGACGGTGGGGGCAGGATCGCACGTAAATTGCAAACCGAAAAGAAGGGGACATGATAATCCCCGGGGGGGGTAGAGTTCAAATTCATTTGAAACAGGCGAATTGGTTCTAATATCCCAGCTGACACATCCCATGCTCTTGCTAACATCCCACCCACCCACCCGCAATCTGGTGTGCAAAACCCATGCGCTGGCAATTGCAATGAGTGCTTGGCGTTGGCTGGTACATCCCTGCGGCCGCGCCAACCCAAGCACACGCGCGCAGCGGCCAGCTAGTTTGGCGCGACCGACGCGGCTGCGGTGGCGCTGACCGATGGGCACATCCCGGTTGGCACTTCAGTGCGGGTCGGTGACTTGGGCGGGCGCGGTATCATGGCAACGTCGACAACGGTAGACACGGGATGATAGTAGCGATGTTGGTGACGATGTGGACAACGACGACGGCGCGGCAAGTGCGGGTGCCGATGCTGAGCACGCTGGCGACGATGACGGCTTCCTCGCGTCGGTGATGAAAGTTTTGGAAGGACTTCGACATGCGCGCGGCCGACGCGCGAGAGTTGTCCGCATGGTATTTTTTGACACGGATCGCCCCCCCCCCCCCCCCCAGCACGCGCACAAGGGCGCGCGAATATTTTCGGCATGTGGCGCCAAAGGTCCGTTGGGCTGAATTCCATTATAATGCAGGAAAGCCCATGCCTTTTCCATCATGTGTTTCGAATGTTGATGATGCGAAACCAGGTGTCGGCATACGCGCGCGACGACGCGCGCGTATGCATTTCGTCAGATTCTGTCGCAAGGGATTTTCGGAAATAGTTGATTTTTGAATAACGAGTGCGTAAACAGAGCATGTTTTGCGGAGGATGGCGGGGAGGGGCGGTATTGGTTTTGCCTGTAATGGTGCGAAGTCGTATTTAGGATGGACGATAGGACAGAATCGTATGCAAATTGTAATACGAAGTGGTGAGTCGATAATCCCAGGGGGGTAGAATCTAATTGTATATATGTGGTACCAGCGATGCCGTGCAGTCTTTGGTGTGCCATCTGAAAGGTTCTCTTTTTCTGCGGTCAGACACGTTTCTTTGTGGAGTGTTCCCAGGTTGCCCGGCCGGTGCCGGGGGGCATGGTTGTGGTAAGATCGAGTGCCGTCCGAAGCTCCCGCGCGTCTAAACATTTTCGAAGCCTTAAACTGTGCCAGTCCGTTTCGCTTGAGACTTTCTTCCAGGTCTGAATTTCGAGATGACCAGATCTGAGATGGTCTGGCCTTCTTCGCTTGATGCAGCCTCGCAACTCTGGGCGCCCCGGTGTCGCGCGAGAGGTGGTCCGGCCCATTTCGCCGGAAACATATTGGAATTTTTGGATTCGGAGATGCCGTGACCTGAGGTGGCCCCGCCCGCTTCGCCTGAGACAACTTCGCAACTCTGAGCTTGGAGATGCCGCCCGCGAGTTGATTTGGCCAGATTCGCCTGAGACATTCTTCCAACTTTGGGTACAAAGATGCCGCATGCGAAGGGTTCCGGCCAGCTTCGCATGAGACGTCCTCGCAATTTTGAGCAACTGCTGAGGGAGAGTGCGAGGGAAGGAGGAGGATGAGGAAGAGGAGGAGGAAGAGGAGGAGGAGGAGGAGCAGGAGGAGGAGGAGGAGGATAATGGGAAGTTGAGGAGAAGGAGCAGGAGGAGCAGGAGGAGCGTGGGATAATGAGGAGGAGGAGCAGGAGGAGGAGTAGGAGGAGGAGGAGGAGGAAGGATATTTCTCGCAACGCAGTCAGACAAGTACTTGAGTTGTCGATACCTTCGGGGGGCTACTCGTCGCCAGGGTTGGACGCGGCTCGATCGTGTCTTGTGATATTGGCCGGTGCTCTGTCGACCAATAGTGTTTAACGGGCCTGTTCCCCCTCCGATTGCGGGGATGTCTTGTGGGGCAATTCATGTTGTCTATGTGGGTCAATCTACGTGGTGCAATTCATGTTGTGCAACTTATATTGTGCAGCATGCTTGGTGCCATGAATGCGGTGCAACCAATTCGGTGCAATCTGCGTGTTGCAATATATGTGGTAACACTTATGTTGTGCAATCTATGTTGTGCGATCTATGTTCTGAAAACTATGTGGCACAACCTATGTTCTGCATTTTTTTTTACAAACGAATTGACATATGCCATGCTCTTGCAAACATCCCACCCACCCACCCGCGGCTTGGTTTGCAAAACTCACGCGGCGGCGATTGCGACGAGTGCTTGGTGTTGGCTGGTGCATCTCTGCGGCCGCGCTCGCCCGCGCATGCTTGCGCGCACAGCGGCAAGCTAGTTTGGCGCGACCGACGCGGCCGCTGTGGCGCTGACCGATGGGCACATCCAGGTTGGCACTTCAGTGCGGGTCGGTGACTTGGGAGGGCGCGGTATCATGGCAACGTCGACAACGGTAGACACGATTATGAGAGTAGCGATGGTGACCAAAGTGGCGATGTCGACGGCAAGGCCAATGACGGCGCCAATGTTGATCACGCCCAGCGATAACGATGACGATGTCCTCGCGCTGGAGATGAGGATTCCTAAAAGAATGCGACATGCGCGCGCGGCCGACGCGCGCGATTGGCCCGCGTGGTTTTATGTGACACGGATCAGGAATCCCCCCAAAAAAGCACGCGCGCAAGGGCGTTCGAATGAGTTCGACATGCGGCACGAGAGGCCCTATTAGCCTAATGTGCTATGTGTGGGGGAACCGATTGTTTTGTAAAGAATCCGCACGAGCGCGAGCGCAGGGTTTTTTGACCATTGATGTTGTAAAGCCGTGTGTTTTTCTTACATATGCTTTTGGGGCGCTCGATTTTGGAAGCTTCATGGAGCCGTACGTTTTTTACTATAAAGAATAGATATACACAAGACTGCAGTGGCGCTTCGCGCCATGCAAGTTGGTCCTTGAAGTTTGGTGTGCAGGCGGAATAGCAGGAAGGTCAAGCCGACAATTTAGCGATTACTCTTGGTTGCCTTTTCCGGCATCGCCGCTACAATAATGTTATTTCTTATGTGTCCTCAATGTTTATGTTTTCTTCTTGTCGCCATACACTGCGCATCCCCCCCATCCTCCTCAGCTCTTTTTTGCGGAGGCTCTTTCTTGGAGAGCCTCTAGGAGCCTCGAGTGGCCTCACAAAAGTTGTTTCAGGCTTTTTTCAGGCCTTCTGGAGGCCTCCTTGGCGCATTCTGGGGGCCTCCGGGGGCTTCCTCGGGCCACCCTGCCTCCAATCGCGGTCTCCCTGAACGACCGAATCACGATTTGGAATTCTTCGGAGGGTGTCTTTGGGCCATCTTGGGCCGCCATGGGGCTCTCTGAGGGCCATCTTGGACACGTGTTGTGCCGTTCTGGGGCTCTCTTGGACTGCCTGGAAGCCCTTTCGGATGGGTGTGGGGCGATTTTGGAGCATCCCAGGCGGCTTCGGACGCCCAGAAGACCGCAGTCTTGGAGCGTGGGGAAGCGGAAGAGAGGAAAACCCCCAAATTCACCAAACACCAACAGAAAATCAATGATTTTTGCCTCGGGGGGCCTTCTTGGGAGTGCCCTTGGAGGCCTCTCTGGGGCCGTCCTAGAAGCCTCTTGGACCATCTTGAGGTCATGTCGGTCACTCTTGGAGCGCTCTTGTGCTGTCTTGGGGGTCTCTGGGACGTCTCCAGTGACCCCCTTGATCGCCCTAGGTGTGCTGGTAAGGCTTGGCAAAACGCCCTGCGAGGCCCGGTGGCCGCTTCGAGGCCCGTCCAGAGGAGTGGTGCTTCGCGCCATGCACCTTGGTCCTTGAAGTTTGGCATGCCGGCGAAATAGCAGGAAGGCCAAGCCGACAATTTAGCGATAACTCCTTGTTGCCTTTTCCTGCATCGCCGCTATAATAATGTTTTTCGTTATCCTTTCTCCATGCTTCTGTTTCCTTATTTTCGCCATACCCTGCGCACACTCCCCATCCTCCTCAGCTATTTTTTGCGGAGGCTCCTCCTTGGAGAGCCTCTGGGGGCCTCACAAAAGTTGTTTCAGGCTTTCTTCAGGCCTTCTTCTAGAGGCCTCCTGGGCGCATTCTGGGGGCCTCCGGGGGCTTCCTCGGGCCACCCTGCCTCCAACTGCGGTCTCCCTGAACGACCGAATCACGATTCGGAATGCTTCGGAGGGTGTTTTTGGGCCATCTTGGGCCGCCATGGGGCTCTCTGAGGGCCATCTTGGACCCGTGTTGTGCCGTTTGGGGGCTCTTTTGGACTGCCTGGAAGCCCTTTCGGATGGGTGTGGGGCGATTTTGGAGCCCCCCAGGCGGCTTCGAACGCCCAGAAGACCGCCGTCTTGGAGCGTCGGGAAGCCGAATAGAGGAGAACCGCAGATCTCACTAAAAACCAACAGAAAATTAATGATTTTTGACTCGGGGGGCCTTCTTGGGAGTGCTCTTGGAGGCCTCTTTGGGGCCGTGCTAGAGGCATCTTGGGCCATCTTGAGGTCACGTCGGTCACTCTTGGAGCGCTCTTGTGCTGTCTTGGGGGTCTCTGGGATGTCTCCGGTGACCCCCCTGATCGCCCTAGGTGTGCTGGTAAGGCTTGGCAAAACGCCCTGCGAGGCCCGGGGGCCGCTTCGAGGCCCGTCTGGAGGTTCCCAAAGCCCCAGATCCCGGGAGTCCGCTTTTTGGGGGGAGGGGGGGTGACGGGTTTTCCCCCCGCCCGGGCTTGTAAGTCTGCACGTCCCATGTCTGCAAGGGCGAATTCGCAAAAGCGCGGGCCCAAATTTTGTTTCAAAGCCACTGTTGCAAAACCATGCTATATGTTTGTGTGATACTTGAGTTTGGAAGGTTTGCGGAACCGAGCGTTTTTTATGTTTTGTTCAAGGATTTCGGCATGCGCGCGCGATGTGGCGCGCGTGCGCACTTCGTCAGTTGTTTGCAAGAGATGGTTGTAATTTGTTGACTGCGATGCCTGCTTGGCGTTGGTTGTCGCATCGCTGCGGCCGCGCAGGCGCGCGCATGCTCGCGCGCAGAGCGGCCATGTAGGTTGGCGCGACCGCCGCAGCTGCGGTCGCGCTGACCGTTGGGGACTTCCCAGCGCGTCTCGCAGGCCGCATTGCCGCGCGGGCACTTCCCTCGGAGTCGGTGACTCGGGCGGGCGCGGTATCAGGGTGATTTCGGCTAAAGCGGGCACGATGATGGTGGTAGTGATGATGGTGACAATGATGACGATGACGACGGCAGGTCCAATGACGGCGCCAATTTTGGTCACGTAGATGATGGTGATGGTGTCCACGCGTCGGTGATGAAAGTTTTGGGGGGGATCGAAATTCGCTCGCGGCCGACGCGCGGGAATGGCCCGCATGGTTTTATTGCGAAGGCCTTACGGCCGCTGCCGCCGACCGCGAAGGGTGACGACGACGACAGCGGCGGCGACGGTGACGACGACGACGCTGATGTGGGCGAGACGGATGCGTCTTGGGGTGCCTTTGGGAGGCTCCCGGGGGCCACTCAGGCGAAAATTGGGGGCCAGTTGTGGGCCTTTTTGGGGCCCCTTTGGAGCCTCTGCGAGGGCCG
The DNA here is from genome assembly GCA_963575745.1 of Prorocentrum cordatum. Taxonomy (NCBI): domain Eukaryota; class Dinophyceae; order Prorocentrales; family Prorocentraceae; genus Prorocentrum; species Prorocentrum cordatum. The sequence goes on along the minus strand of CAUYUJ010001113.1, from coordinate 1,655,839 downwards.
AGAGCGCAGCTTAGCAGATGGCCCCCCGGAGGACCCAAGATTTTACCAGGGGGCGAGGCAGTCGCCATATATACACGCCCAGCGAGCTCCCAGAAGTGTCCCCAGACTCCTTCCTTGACCCGCACGGGTCGGTGCCTGCCGATGGTGCGCGGCGTCATGCTGGAGGTACGCACTATGTTTGAAGATTCGGCCGTGCAGTCGTAAGTTCGGTTCCTTCGATAGCCTCGACCTGCCAGGGCCATCGGGAGGGAAAGCACCGTCGGAGACCCGTCTGCCTTGTTCTCGCCCGAGGGCCTGGCTCCTCCCCAGCAGCTACGCGCGGATGGATTTCCCGAGGCGGCGTGCCATTCATGGTGGCTCCGTTCCTCCAGGCGATGGGGGTGGTCCAGGGCCCGGGCCCCCGACGTCGCTGTGCTGTCACAGCGTGGGCCCCGAGAGGTCGGTCCGAACAGCCCTTGCAGGGGACCAGCCTCTCATCCAGAGTCGTGTTTGGACGGTCCCGGGGCCAGGCAACCCAAACATGCGACGTCCTGATGTTTCCAATGCGGGGTCCGTGGAAGTCCCGACCCTTCCCCCGGGGCCCTCTTTTCATCCTGAGTCGTTTTTTGACAATCCCAGGGCCCGGCGAAGGCTCCCCGAGGCCGAAAACTGGCAAAAACCTCCCGTCCAGATTTTTTTCACGTCGCGATCATGGCTGGGGAGGGCAATTCGAAAAGCAACCCCCCGCGCGCGTTTCCGTCGCCAGGAGGCGCTCCACGGCAGCTGCGCCTCGGCGAGGGCGCTTTCCGATGGGGTGCCCGGATCGCCCCGATCGGCCGCTGGAGCCCAGGAGACCTGACCGCCTCGCGCCGTGCCAAGATCACGACGGGAGGTGTTTCGCTGATTTCTGCCGCTGGGGGCCCTTACCTGGCTCGGGGATCGTCAAAGCCCAGACATGGTCGCGCCGTCCAAAAAAACATACGGTTTTTGCCAGTTTTCGGCCTCGGGGAGCCCTCGCCGGGCCTCGGGACCGTCAACCCAAATTCTCAGGATGAAAAACAGGCCCCGGAGAAAGGGTCGGGACTTCCAGAGGGACCCCGTATTGATAACATCAGGTCGTGGCATGTCTGGTTCGTCTTCGCTTCTCTCTCTCTCTTGCACGCCGGACAACTTGCCCATCGGTTGCCCCGATTCGCCCCGGGCTGGTTCGGCCTGCCTCTGCCTTGCCGCCGACGAAAATATGTTTGGAGTTACCTTGTTGCTCCTTCAGGTAAGAGGGTGGTCAAGCAGGAGGCCTTGGGCGCCAGGGCAGCGCGCCTCGCGCGCCTGCGGTCGCAAACTTAGGATGGCGTGCCGCTCCTCCGGTTCTGGCGCACCCCGCTTCGGCGCGACACGCTATCCACTGACCAGTACCCAAGCTCAGAGGAGGAACAGGTTCCCATACCTCTACCCTCTGCTCGTCTTCGCCTTTTTGAGCCTGCTGATAGGCTCTCGTCGCCACCGCTGGACTCGCTTCGAAATCCCAGTCAGAACGCGACCCAGGAGAGGTCTGGAGAGTAGCGGTATGGGTACCTTTCTGGGTTTCCCCACAAGCGTCATTGCCCCGAGCCTTTCCTGGCCTCCCGCCCCGCGGAAGCGGAGCGCCACGCGATCCGCCTGTGGAGCACAGCGTTCCGCCGGGGCCACCAGGGCGACGCGCTGTGCAAAAGTTGGCCGTCGCCAGGCCGGCCCCTGCTGCCCGCGGACGCGCTGCGCCGCTGCGTGGCGGTCGCACTGCCGGCCAGCCGCCGCCCGCCCCCCACCCTCCCCGCGCGCCCGCACCGCGAGCGAGCTCGGGAGTGGCCAGGCCAGGCCTACTCTGCGCGGAGGAGGAGGCAAGAGGAGGCGGCGGGAGGAGGAGGAGGAGGAGGAGGAGGAGGAGGAGGACGAGGAGGAGGAGGAGGAGGAGGAGGAGGAGGAGGAGGGAGGAGGAGGAGAATGAGGACGAGGAGGAGGAATACACCACCCCGGAATATGCGGCATGGTCCCCCGAAAGGTTCCAGGAGCCCGCGCACGCGCCAGCCCGGACGGGCAGGAAGCGGCGCTTTCGCACATACCTGACGGCGGCAGTGGACCCTAGTGGGCAGAGGTCGAGTGGGGATGGCGCGCCCGCGAGGCGGCCTGCCCGCCACGGGGTGAACGCACGGCGATCCAGGCGGCGACCGCGACATCCGCCCCATGGTCAGCCATGCAGGCGTGGGCGCAGCTGCGCGTCGAGCGCCGCCTCACCACTCACGCGGCCGCCTCTCGATCTGCGCGTGCACGGTGCGGGCATGTCACTCCCCGCGGCGGATTCCAGGGGGGTGGGCGCGGGGGGCCACCAGGCCGACGAGAGCGGCCCTCGAGCTCCTGCGCGGCACGGCGTGTGCGGAGTTCCCGCCAGCGGCCATCCTCGCCAGGCTGTGCACGGCGCCAGGCTGCGTACGGGTCGGGACATCGGGGGGGAGGGGGTGGCGGTCGCCGCGTACCTGGCGCGGGAGGCCCGCGCCGCGGTGGCGGCCGGCCCCGGGGCACGGCGTGGCCCGCCGAGGCTGGCGCCGCCCGGCTGCAGCACCGCCGCCACCTGCGCCTGCACGGTTTCCCCCGGGGCCGAGCAGGAGGAGGCGGAGGAGGAGGAGGAGGAGGAGGAGGAGGAGGAGGCGGAGGAGGAGGAGGAGGAGGAGGAGGAGGAGGAGGAGGTGGAGGAGGAGGAGGTGGAGGAGGAGGAGGAGGAGGAGGAGGGGGAGAAGGGAGGAGGAGGCGGAGGAGGAGGATTAGGAGGAGGAGGGGGAGAAGGGAGGAGGAGGCGGAGGAGGGGGAGAAGGGAGGAGGAGGCGGAGGAGGAGGAGGAGGAGGAGGAGGATTAGCAGGAGGAGGGGGAGAAGGGAGGAGGAGGAGGAGGAGGAGGAGGAGGAGAAGGAGGACGACGACGGGTCGCCTAAGCCCTTCGGAGAAACCCTCCACCTGCGCCCCGCCGTCGCCGGGCGCCGCGGGCGGGAGGCCAGGAGGAGGCGCTGCGGGCGCGGCCATGCGCTTCCTCGCAGGTGCCGACCGCGCCGCGGCGCCCGCTGCCCGCTGCCCGCGGGCGCCGTGGCGGCGGGGAGGATGCTCCGTGATCGTCTCGGGCGGTCTGGACTGGGGGGGTGACCCACCCCTGAGCTTCCAGGAGGGCTAAAAAATAACACCAGGACATCGACTTCCTAACTTCTGTCGAGGTTTAAGGCTGTTCAGCCAGGTTTTTGGTCTGGAGTGTTATTGTGTGGCCCTCTGGAAGGTCATGGCACATATGGGGGGTGAAGAGGAAGGCCCTGGAAAAAGGTCCCTTTTTTCAGGGCCCCTCTTGCGCACCGGCCCGGCTCCAACAGGGGCCCTAAAGGGCGCTTTTCGGGCCTTGTCCTTCACCCCCATTCGGGCCACCCCCACGCCCGAGCGTCCAGTCCGACGCCGATGCAAAGTTGCACCCTTTTGGGCGACGCCTTTCGGTCCGGGCGGAATCGCTGGCAGTGCCACACGGGGCCGCTGTAATGTCGTTCGTTCCAGGGGCGCTCGCCAGGCTGCTGGCGAAGGCCCACGGGCACTAGGCTGCCGCCACGCGTCAAGGAAAGGAGGCGAGGAGGGGGAGGACGAGGAGAAGGACTAGGAAGAAGAAGAATAAGAAGAAGAAGAAGGGGTGGAGGAGGAGGAGGAGGAGGAGGAGGAGGAGCAGGAGGAGCAGGAGGAGGAGGAGGAGGAGATGTAATGAGGAGGGTGAGGAGAAGAAGGACGAGGACGAGGAAGAGGAGGAGGAGGATGAGGAGGAGGGAGGAGAGGGAGGAGGATGCTGACGGCGAGGACGAGGAGGGAGGCGGATTCAGGAGGGAAGAGCAGGAGGAGGAGAGGGCAGAGATGGAGGAGGAGGAGGAAGCCTTCGCGGACTTTCTGTTGCGGGAGCCCCTTGGAGGACTCCTGGCCCGCGCCCCGCGCCGCGTACGGGCCTTGCATTGGGCGCGCCGGCCCTGGGTTTCGCATTGGGCTCGGCGTCGTGCGCAGCGGAGGGACGCGATATGCCCACTCGCGTTCCTCCCGCCTGCTGCGTCCCTTCCCGCTTACTTCCCCATCCTGTCATATGTCTCGTGCACTGTGCCCGTCCTTGGTATGACGCGTCTACTCCTCATCGATGCTTCACCCCTGAGGCTCACGCTTCCGCCTCTCCTGGTTATAGTCATTATTCTCTTCGATTCGTACTCCTGTTCCCCTTCGTATTGATGCTCCACCATCTCGAATTCAATATGTGCGCCCTCTTCAATGCATATTTCCAGTGTTTTCTCTTGACCCTGCTTCTACTCGTGTCCCCACGCCAGTTGAGACTTAGTCAGTAATATGTTCCGAGCCTCTGGAACACAGCATGCTGCTGTGTTGTTGGCTCGCTCGCAGGTTTCCGATCATGTCCCTGCTTCTCTAAAACATTTGTTGGTCAACCGCCTCGGTGCATTGGGCACGCAATCGTGCCCTTTCGTATAGTACTCCGCTTCAAATCGTGTGATCAAGTTATTGGCGCTTCGATTCGCGTACCCTTACCAAGCCAACCCACAAACCATGCTCCTCAGTCGAGTTGCGTTTATTAGGCCAGTGTAGAAGCAAGGCGTGGATCAACGAGGAGGACAGCCGTCGAATCGATTCTCGGGATTGGTCTGAGCAGATCTAAGAGTCAACAAAAAATGCCGTCTCGTGTTTTTCGGTGTGGAAGCCTCTCTGCAGCTTAGTTGAACCATCTTGGAGAACAACTTGTATCCACCCACGGGATAACGCATGGTACCCCCCTTCCCCTCCCCCCCCTCGTAGCGGTAACGCACTGGCCCCGATCCAGCGCGCGATCCGGGGCAGCCTAGGGTCTGTTGTGCACTCGGGCGTGCACGATGGTGCACGCAGGAGATTGTTCCCAACCATCCTGTGGTGTTGGGTCCTCGTTTTGAAGAGACAGCGCCCCGCGTCTCCTCCCGCTGCCCCCTCCTCCCTCCTCTCATCAGCGGCCTCGGGCCATTTCGGCACACCCCTCACGAGGATCGTGGCCCCATAGCGAGCTCCACCGAAGGCCCCTGTGGCAGGGTTCGCATGGCGGCCCCGCGCCATTTTGGCGCACCCCTCACACGGTTCGTGGTCCCATAGGGAGCTCCACCGAAGGCTCCTGTGGCAGGGTTCGCATGGCGGCCCCGCGCCATTTTGGCGCACCCCTCACACGGTTCGTGGCCCCATAGGGAGCTCCACCGAAGGCCCCAGTGGCAGGGTTCGCATGTCGGCCCCGCTCCATTTTGGCGCCCCCCTCACACGGTTCGTGGCCCCATAGGGAGCTCCACCGAAGGCCCCAGTGGCAGTGTTCGCATGGCGGCCCCGCGCCATTTTGGCCCACCCCTCACACGGTTCGTGGCCCCAAGCAGCTCCACCGAAGGCCCCAGTGGCAGGGTTCGCATGGCGGCCCCGCGCTATTTTGGCCCACCCCTCACACGGTTCGTGGCCCCACAAGCAGCTCCACCGAAGGCCCCAGTGGCAGGGTTCGCATGGCGGCCCCGCGCCATTTTGGCGCACCCGTCACACGGTTCGTGGCCCCATAGGGAGCTTCACCGAAGGCCCCAGTGGCAGGGTTCGCATGGCGGCCCCGCGCCATTTTGGCGCCCCCCTCACACGGTTCGTGGCCCCACAGGGTTGTCCACCGAAGGCCCCAGTGGCAGGGTTCGCATGGCGGCCCCGCGTTATTTTGGCCCACCCCTCACACGGTTCGTGGCCCCATAGGGAGCTCCACCGAAGGCCCCAGTGGCAGTGTTCGCATGGCGGCCCCGCCCCATTTTGGCCCACCCCTCACACGGTTCGAGGCCCCATTGGGAATTCCTGTTGCTTCGTTCCAGCTGCTCTGCGGTTCTCACACTTGCGTATGGTTGGGTCTTTCGCCAGGATAATTTTTTCAGGGTCCGGCGATAACCCAGGTTATCAGGTTCGCCCCCCCCCCCCCCGGCCCAGGATAACCTAATCCAGCCAGTTGTGCAGGTCCGGGGGCGGGCGCAGCGAGCTTGCAGGGAACGCTGTGTTCAACGACGCGGTGGTGTTCGCCACAGCGTGCTGTTGTTTGGATGCACGTTGGCGAAACGTCGGGGCGTGGAGTGGCACGGGGAGACGACGACGACGACAGACGACAGACAACGACTGTCGACGACAGACGACGATAGATGACGATAGACGACGACGAACGACGACGACGACGACACCGACGACCGACGACGACCGACGTCGCCCATAGGTATCTGGACGTGCACGTGAGCAGCGCGTATACAGGCATTGCGTTGTGCACAGGCAGCTGGGCGATTTGGTGCGCGCATTTTCTGCTGTTGCAGCAAGATCTGTTGTGTATGCAAGCGTTGTGGCGCACGCAAGCACAAGTGCACGTAGGTCGCCCGGTGCACGGGGGCATCGTGATGCACCCAGGCATTTTGGTAAAGACAAGGCTGCAACATCAGTTATCATACACGCGGGCATCCCAGGCATGGTGGTGTACAGAAGCAGTGTGGTGCACTACCTTTTTTGGTAAAGACAAGGCTGCAACATCAGTTATCATACACGCGGGCATCCCAGGCATGGTGGTGTACAGAAGCAGTGTGGTGCACTACCTTGTGGTGTACACAGGAGCTGCGGTGTACACACCCGCTGCTGTGCACAAATTCGCTATGGTGTACAAGCGACGGGGCCTCTCCCTGCGCAAGAAAAATCAATAATCACAAATAGCCTACACATTGGATTTGATACGTTCGGGTTCCCCACGATTTTCTGGAATGCGGTCCTGCCGGGGGAAGCAGCAACCGTGGTGCATATAGGCGTCGTCGTGTTCACAGGCAGTGTGTGTGGTGTACACAGGCGCTGCGTTGCACACGGGCGTTGTGGTGTGCAGAGGCGTCGTGGTGTACGCAGGCATTGTTGTGTAGACAGGCGCTGCGGTGTACACAAGCAGCTGTGGTGTGCAAGGGCGTCGTGGCACACGCTAGACAGGCGGTGTGGTGTGCACAAACATGGTCGGGTCGGCCAAACACGGGGGTATCGCACCCCAGGCCAGAAAAGTTGATAATCACAAATCATTACACATTGAATTTGAGATGTTCGGGCCCCCGCGGTTTCCTCATTTAGGCCCCGGCGGGACCTTGGAGGTGCACGGAAGCAATGTGGTGTAAATGTTTGCCATGCGCTGTGGTGTACGCGGATCTTGTGGAGTGCACAAGCACCACAGTGTACACAGGCGTTGTGGTGCACACGGGTGTTGTCGTGTACGCAGGCGTTCTGGTGTACACAGGCACTGTCGTCTAGAGAGGCACTGCGGTGTACACAAGCAGCTGTGGTGTACAGAGGCGTAGTGGCGCACGATAGACAAGCGCTGTGGTGTACGCAAAAATGGTCGGCCAAAAACTGGGCACCCCGGGCCAAAACAATCAATGTCACAAATAAAATACATATTGAATTCAACACGTTCGGGCTCCCGGGGATTTTTCTCCACATTTCCCGCCCCGGCGGGACCTTGGAGGTGCGCTGAAGCGCTGTGGCGCAAATGTTCGCCATACGCTGTGGTGCACGTTGCTCCTGTGGTGTGCACAGGCACCGGTGTGTACACAGGCGCTAGGTGCACGCAGAAGCCTCTGCTGCAGCAGCACCTGTGGTGTGCAAGTCCGTTGTGGCGCACGCATTTTTTTGCAGTGCTCACAGGCAGTGTGGTGCATTCGTGTTCTATAGACTGTAGATAGTGTACACAAGACTTCGCGGCTACGCTTAGCAGTCACGGGCGCGGTGTGCACACGACGGACGGCGACGACGACGACGACGCCGACGCCGACGACGACGACGACGACGACGACGACGACGTAGGCGGCGCGCCTCAGGGGGTGCGCGCTGCGGCCCCCTTTACCGTTATCCCTCCCCCCGCCCCCCCCCCCCCCCCCGGGGTAACATGCTCTATCCCCCAGGAATTAAAAATTGGTCTCTTGGAACCTTCTTGGGACAAATTTTGAGGACTTTTGTTATGTTTGTGGTCTTCTTGTGATTTTCTTGAGGCCCTTTGGGGGGGCGCTTCGGGCCGTCCTTCAGGCCATCGGTCGCAAAAGGGGTACTCTTAGCTAAACTCTTCCCGCTGGAGCCCGAGAAGTCACCTCTCGTCGCGCTCTTGGTGCACTTTTGAGCGCTCTTCGGGCCTTGTGGCCGTCTCGGGAACCTCATGGTCTGTGTGGCCATCTTGAGGCACCAACAACTCATGGGAAAGGAAAGGCCGGCATAGACATGTTTAGCAAACATCACGCGGTGTTGAAGTATTTTGGGCTCTCGAGGGCGTGTTTGCAAGACTCCGAGGCCCCTTGGAGACGGCTTGGCGAGGTATTTGGGCCTCATGGAGTCATGCGAGAATGTATGTGGAGCCATCTTGGACTGTCGTGTCCAATGTTGGAGGCCATCTTTTGCTGTCTGAAGCCATGTTGGAACCATATGCCCGCTCTGCCCGCCCCCATCCAGACCCAGGTTGGGGGGTAGGGGCAGGGGTCAAGACACCTTTTCATATGGCACAAGCCGTCCCGCTCACTCCCACTTTGGCAGGGGCGGTCTGCCTATGCGCAGCAAGCACTATGAGGGCACCTCCACCGCCCCTGTCAAAAAGCAAGGCAACATGGTCGCGGGGCGCCCGCGCATGCTCCAGAGTTGGAGGCTAAATGTACTTTTTTTGTTGTCACGGATGTGTGGCTTGCGCGCAGCATGCTTCATGAGGACATCCCCGCCGTCCTTGCCCAACAGCAGTGAACAGTAGTCGCGGGGCACCCGCGCGTGCTCTGGATCCTGAGGCACCTCGAATTTTGCTTTTCTTCCTTTAACCATCCTGTGATGCTTGGTCCTCGTTTTGAAGAGACAGCGCCCCGCGTTCCCGCCTCTTTCCTCCCTCTCCTCCCTCCTCCCCCTACTTGCTTCTGCCCTGCGCACCAGTCAACCATGTCGGCACACCTCTCACGCGCTTCGTGGCCCCATAGGGAAACCCAACGACGGCCCCAGTGGCTGCGTTCGCATGTGCTCACAGCGCCCACTCTGGCACACCCTTCACACGCTTCGTGGCCCCACAGGGAGCTCCACCGATGGTTCCCGTGGCTGCGTTCGCATGCGCCCACCGCGCCCACTTCGGCACACCTCTTGCACGTTTCGTGGCCCCCATAGGGAGCTCCACCGGTGCTCCCAGCGGTTACTTTCGCATGCGTTCACCGCACCCATGCTGGTACACCCTCGCACGCTTCGTAGCCCCAGAAGGAGCTCCACCGACGGCCCCAGCGGATGCGTTCGCATGGACATACCGCACCCATTTGCGCACACCTCTCACACGTTTCGTGGCCTCACAGGGAGCTCCACCGACGGCCCCACGGGCTGCGTTCGCATGCGCTCATCGCACCCATTTGGGGACACCCCTCACACGCTTCGTGGCCCTGAAGAGAGCTCCTCCGAATGCGGTGGATACAACGACGGACGGTGCTCTCAGGTGCGTGTGGTTGGGCCCTTCGCCAAGCTAGTTGACGAGGGTCGGTGGTAGGTCGGTTGGTGGGTTGGTGTCGTCATGGGTCTGGGTTGGCCGCTTGTCGGGTGGGGGACGCGGTGTTCACTAACCGGAAACAGTGTGATCAAGCTTAGCCCCAACGGACAGCTGCCTCGCTCAGTCCCACCAGTCCTCTCTCTACGTAGTTAGCACCCGGGTCTTAGAAATGGTAAGGGCGGGGTGATCAGTATGGTGTATGGTGCACCTGCAAACACTTCGGTTTTGTTTTGGCACGTATGGTGGGCCCATACACCACGCAGTATGCGGACACCCCAATCACCCCTGTCAACGAACAGTGCAACACTGAAACGGATGGTGAGCCTGCGCACGCGGGGCAATATGCTGGCACTCCCGCCGTCCTTGTGTGATCGCCGGGCGCCCGAACACGACCCAGATTTTGCAGCTAAAGGCAGCTTGCTTCATTGTTGACAGGAATGGTGGGGAGGGTGATGGCATTGACCCTGGTCATGGGCCCGTCGAATGGAGGGGGGGTGTTTACTAGGACGGAGCAGTGGTAAGTCACTCCGCGAAGGAGAGTATGGGGTTGGACAAACGACGGTTTTAAACTACTTGCGCCCAAGGCATTGAGCTTGTTAGATGTTCTCCTCATTGTAGTTTGGAGATTGCTGGGTCGCTCTTGAGAAGGCTTCGCCTTCGGTACGTCTCCCCTTTGGCGGAAGCCGGCGGAGGTGAAATGGCAGCGACCCCGCCGCCGGGAGCTGGCGGAAGGCTGATGGAGGAGGCGGAAGGCGGACGCAAAAGCGAGACACTCACAGTTTTGCACCCATGATTCCTGGAGTCGGCCAAAGTTGGTGGTGCTCGTGTTGCTCTGGCCCCCGGGATCTCTGAGCCTGCATGCTCCCGCCTCAAGACGCCTGGCCGCTCCAGGGCCTTGGCCGCGCGCCGCGCACCTGTGTCAGGGCCCCCGGCACGTGCACCCAGAGCTCCAACATTTTCAGGGAATCGAGGCGGAGGCTCTTCGCCATGTTCGGCCTCAGGGGGCGGTTTCTCGGCCAGGCAGCGCTCCACGAGATCGAGAGCGAATTTCGCCGACCCCCTCTTGCCCCCGCCTTCAGTGTTCAGTTGTGCGCGCCTCACGGTCTGCGGACGGCGAGCAATCTGAAGTCACTTGTCTTGGCAGCAGCATTGAAATGCGAGGGTTTTGGAGCGCCGACGCTGCGCATGAAAATCTGGTTCCAAGAGCTGCGTAGGAATGTGGGACCGCCAGAAACTGCTCATGACGCGAATCCATCCCCAGGAAGGTGTCGGTTGTGAGGTCCCTCATGGGAGCCTCAGAGGGTCCCAGAGATCCTGGCGGTGTGTGGGAGGATGTCGTTCGGATCTCGTCGGAGTTGGTCGACATCTGGACGACTTCGGGGCGACACCTGGACGAAAGGGTGAAGAGGGTTGGTCGAAACTTGGAAAAAATACACTTGAGAGAAATCCCAATCAGCGGATGGTCTTGCACCGTGGGATCGATAAAGAGATCGATACGGAGATCGACCGGGAACCCGGGAACCCGGGAACCCAGACCCACAGAAATCGGCCCAGAACCAATAACCAAGAACATGGGAACCTGGAACCGGGAACGCGGGAACCCAGCGGGCTACCAAAATCGGCGGGAAACCCTGCCAAATCTATCAATTTCCGCAGGACCCCGTCAGTGCAAGCACTGATTGGGGAATCACGTTCATGGTGTAGGGCCGCGGAGGTCCACAAAGGCTCCCACGAGGGCCCACCCAGCTGCTCTTCCTGGCAGTTTCCGCCGACCCCACCTCCACCACCTGCTCGGCCTCGACCCACCCACCAGCCCCCGCTCCTCGCCCCTCCGCCTGCCCCTCTCCAGGAGGCTGGATGAGGGTGGCGCGTGTTGTGTGTGTGTGTGTGTGTGCTTGCAGGTTTGTGTGTTTGTCTGATTGTGTGTATATTGTGTGTGTTGTCTGTGTGTGTGTGTTCTGTTTGTTGTGCTCGTGCGATATGTACATACGACCATGCAATCACCAACTCGGACGCTATGATGATGATGATGATGATGATGATGCTGATGATGATGATGATGATGATGATGATGATGATGATGATGATGATGATGATGATGATGATGATGCTGATGATGATGGCGTGCGAAAAAAAGGAGCGGGCCCCCGACAGCTAACGCATTGGATGATGCGACGCTCGATGTTTTGGAGGCGAGCGCTCGATCCACGGCTGAGAACAGTTACTCTCATCTACTTCACGCTGTGGGCGGATTTCCGCAAGAGATCTTCGCCCTGGTGCCGCGCGCGCCAAGCCCACGAGTTGACTTAGATAGCAATATTATCGTGTTCGGCGCTCTTCAAGGACTGGGGAATGGACTGCTTCATTTCAGACCAGCACCCGTCCACGCACTCAGTGAGGTGCTTCAGCTTCACCACGCGGCTCGTGCTATTGGCCGAGTGCACGCGGACCGAATTCCCCAAGCACCACTCTTCTTTCGAGTGCGTCACCACTCCGTTCGAGAGCATCTTTCGCCGACTAATCCTGCTGAAGCTTCCTCAACCCGCACGCGGGCGCCAGCCGCTGCACGCGTCCTTCCCTAGCGCCTTCGCGCGGTCCAGGCAATCCTTGCGGGAGCACGCGGGGGAACACTTAACGTCGCTTGCCGCGAGTGCCTCGTACGGCGCGGCCCCGCCGGCAAAGACCAGCACACCTTGCCCCAAGTACTTCGGAACGAAGTCGTCGCGCCCATGCTGGCTAAGGGGGACGCCGCCGCCACCAGCCTCGGACGTCGCAGAGGGAAGTAGGAGTACGACCATGGAGCTTCTATCGCCACGACGGATCAGCATGATCCACCCACCCATGCCACTGCAGGCGGTACCCCGCGCACGGTGCCTTGCACAGCTTGCAGTTCGGCGAGCGATTTACCCTCTTTGCCCTCACGACGGTCCCTTCGATCTCAACCACCGTGCCCCTGGAGAGTTTGACTTCGCTTTGCTCCTCGGTATTCAGCCTGGCCTGATGCGCCCTCACCTGGCGAGTGGAGCGAACGATATGCCTGCACCAACCCTGGCCCAGCTGATCCTGATTCGAAGATGCCACTACGCAGGTTGATGGCATGCATGAGCAAATCCTCGTGCGCGTTGCGAAATGATTCCGCGTCGATGATCCCCGCGGAGTGCCTTGGCCGCGCTGCCATCTAAAACGGGCCAGAAAGCGGTCGTGGATCGCCTCCGCAGTGCGTGAAAGAGAGTGACGCGCTGTTCATGCTCTCCATGCGACGTCGCCGCTCACGCACTACCCAGGCAAGCCCCACGGCGCCGAGTGCGCGCAGCGCCTGGAAACAACGGGAATGCCCCTCCCGAGCGAACTGCTCGCTTGGAACCCCCGCAGGTGTTCCCATTCCGCCCGCCGAATTCCTCTGTCGGTTCGGCGCGTCTGGCAGGGGGCTGCTCTGGCGAAGTAGCTGGGGCCGCGGATGCTGCCTCATCGGGTACTGCAGCAGAGACGCGGAGCGGTTGTAGCGGCGCTCCATGTCCGTCACCAATCCGAGGAAGTCGCTCTCGGAGCTGATGGTTCCGTCTCGAAGTTGGATGTGCGTCAGTTTCTGCTCTCGTTCGAATGCGCTCAGCTGCTCGCCGCCGCCAAAGGAGTCCCTCTCGCCGCTCTGCGGATGGAACTGCTGCACCGCGAAGGTCACTCTCCGACGAGCCGAACACGCCGCTAGCGCCACGTCGATTTCCGAAACGGCTGTCGGCGGGGCTTCGACAATCATGCCGTCGAAAGTGTAGGTGTTGTTGCTGGGGCCGTCTGCTGTCTTGAGTTTCGTTTCGACTTCGTCCGCGATTGGATCTGCAGTTCTGGACAGTGCATAGTGCAGTCTTGTAGCCGTCGCGTTTGGCTTCTCGTAGAACATACCCTGCAATTCTGAAAACTGCGGAAGACTTAGTAAACGCTGCACGGCCTCCCTGGTCAAGCCGGCACCCGGGTAGTCGCAAAGGAATGTTCTCCATGATGTGTGGTCCACTGGCGCATCTCCCAAACAGTTGCAGAGGGGCACCACGAAGCAGTTCTCAATGCCGACGTCGAAGAACACATTGCCTGACATGGCTGGGCATCCTTTTTTCTGCTTCCAAGGCGTACGCCCTGACCTCTTTCGACGGTGCCAACTGCACTGGGCTGCCCATCGGGCAACGCCGACCAGGGATGTTGCGCTTCCTGCAGTCGTATACTCTGCAGGGAAAATATTCCACACGAGCTCCTCGTTGCATGCGGTCAGCCAGGAACCTGCGAGCTGACTCTGCCTTGCGAGTGATCCCCCCGTTCTCCAGGGCCGATTTCAGGGCTGCAACGTTCACTCTCGCCGTCAGATATCCCGCGGACATCGGCCGCGTGCGGGGCCGCCTCTCCGTGCTCTTCGGGCTGAACCCACAACCCAATCAGGAATGTTTCTTTGCACTGACAGGTAGGTCACCAGCTTGAGAAGCCACCCCCAAAACGCTCTGGGCCGTGGACTTCCAGCAGCTCCTCAAAAGTTTCCAGTCGCACGTCCTCGTAACCGAACGCGACCAGGTGGGGCCATGCGGGCGCGGCCTCCAGCAGTACATCGGATTTGCTTGGTTTGCCTCTTGCGCTAGCGTGGTCAGTGCCCAGTCGTGTAATAAAAATATGCGGCGTGCTCGGCGAGGGAGGGGGGGTGCTTTCTCCTGGTATGCACTAGAAAGCGCACGCAAAATCGCGCGAAAGGCGCGAGACCTTTTGGGATGAGCCGAAACCTGATAACAATTCGCAATCACTGTTGATTGGCGTAGTCGATAAATGAAAATGTAAACTCATACGTTGCATGCGCGCGTTGCGGCCATTGTTGCAAGCGCAAGCAGAAAGCGACGAAACCGACCACGGGGGCATCCCAGAGTGGATGCCACTGTTGGCCCGTCGAAACTCCCTGTCGAACCGATGACGAAACGCACGCGTTAAACAAAGCCGCGGGTCATGCGAAGGGCGGTTGACGGACGGCCTCCAAAAGTGGATGCCCCTGCCCGCCCGCCGAAACTCGCAATTCAAATCCACAGCCAACAGCACGCGTGAGGCGAACACGCGGGGTGCGCGAAAAGCGGGTGAGGGGGGCATCCGAATGACGCCCCTTGAAGCCGCCAGGGCCCCGCGTGATGTTTGCGCCTGTGAGTCTTGAAACCGTTGCCCCATATTGATGCTCGCATCATCCTGTATGGAAAGAGGTGGCGGACCCATCCCGGGACGCCCAAATTTTTCGATTGTCTCCATTATACTCTGGCGTCCTGGCTACTAGACAGACAACGCCCAAAACCTTGTGCAAAATACGCTGGCCGATCGTAAGGCGTGCGCCCGCCATGGCAGAAATTGCTTACGCACGTGAAACAGAGGCTGCTTGTTTTCATATGTTGCGTTTTTGGCGGCAGTAATCGCGCGATCAGAATGCACAACAAATGCGTGGCATTTCCTTTTTTATATAACGACGATATTTCCCCCCCCCCAAAAAAAAACGCCCTCTAGGGGGCGTCCACCGCGAATTCAATTCATAAAGAAAACAACATGAATGGCGATTTGATTCATTCGATGCTGCTCCCACGGCAAACAGAAACACCCAAAATCAACCAAACAATACACATCAGTTCTCCTTTTGAAAACACGAGTCGCATAAAGAAACCTTCGAGGGGCGCGTCTGCCACGGCTCAAGGTCTCCGAAGAAACAATCCGATGGCAATGTTAACTTGCGGCGCGCTTCTCATGGCAAGCGCGCCGCGCCAAGACAACAAACAATGCGCAAAGTTCCCCCTTTCGTGACGACGCTAATACAAGAGAAACCCCTTCCATGGGTAAGTCCAGTTCGCCGGAACAGGACATCGTTTTACAATGCCGCCTCCGGAGGTTTTGTTTCCCTAGCCCTCCTTGGTTGGGAATTCGTTTTGAAAAGAGCACTGCGGTCGCGTCCCTCCTCCTTCTCCTCCTCCTCCCGCCTCCCGCCTCCTCTCGCCTCTTGCCCTCTCTTCGCCGTCGCTGGGGGGGCTGCGATCTGCGAAACCGTCACCACTTTCGAGGGTTGCTGGTGGGTCCAGCGGAGTGAGGCACCGCGCAGATCTGAGCAAGACCCCGCCGTGCCTGGGGGGCTGCGATCTGCGAAACTGTCGCCATTTTCGAGGGCTGCTGGTGGGTCCAGCGGAGTGAGGCACCGCGCAGATCTGAGCAAGACCCCGCCGTGCTTGGGGGGCTGCGATCTGCGAAACCGTCGCCACTTTCGAGGGCCGCTGGTGGGTCCAGCGGAGTGAGGCACCGCGCAGATCTGAGCAAGACCCCGCCGTGCCTGGGGGGCTGCGATCTGCGAACCCGTCGCCACTTTCGAGGGCTGCTGGTGGGTCCAGCGGAGTGAGGTACCGCGCAGATCTGAGCAAGACTTCGCCGTGCCGGTGGGGCTGTCAGTGCCCTATGCGGCGTACGGGGGGCAAAGATCTGGGCCAAGCGGGCGGATCCCAATGATGCGTAATCCTGGCAAGCCCGTCAGGGCAGTTGTAATCCACTTCTAAGCTATGATAGGCCCGATAACAACCACCTTCATGTCCACCTGAAAACCCTTACATTCGAGCCGCTGAAGTAAGGACAACTTTGAGCTCAGGAGGGGTTCCAGCTTTCGGGCCTCTCCTTGGGTCTAGGTCGAGCGAGCGCGCGTGGGTTGCGGCGGGGGCGCTTTTGAAAGGGCCACGCGCCCGAAGAGTGGTGCAAAACGCAGCCAAGACGCGGAAATAGAGACCACTTTGGGCTCAGCCGCATAATTTGACTACGGCGGCGTCCGTCTGGATGAACCCGCCGGTGTAGCAGAAGCTACGGCCCCGATGGGGCCACTGCGACCGGCACGTGGTCGTTGTGGTCAAACCTCTGGCTGGAGGATGAGGCCGTCCAGCGCGGCGCCCCACCTGAAGATGTCATCGTCGTGCTTCCTCGGGCGGCGCGTCCAAGAAACACCCTGCTCGCCTTCAGGGTGCCCTGGGTTTCTTGCATTTCGATGGCTTTGCTATGGAAAGAGTGACGTTGTGGGGTCTCAGGGCTGGGTTCTTTGTGTAATGTCTCTTGTGGACTGGCTTCCACTGTAGGGAACCTTTTGGGCTCCGGAGGGGCTCGCATTTTTTCGAGCCGTTCCTGAGGTCCAGGTCGGGGAACCGTTTCGCGTGGCCGGGGCTCGATGTGGGCCAGAAGAGAGCCCCCCTTTCGCTCTTTATATACTCTGTGCTCCGTGTGGTAGCATACCGAGTGTGCACGCCGGTCGTTGAGAGCATCTATTTTTTCAGCCGCGCCGCAACTCTGGAGGTAGGAAGTGGGTCTGGCATAAAGGGGTGTGGTGCCAATCGTGGAAATGGAGGTGTTATCCACGATAGGTAGCATCGCCAGATTCAGCATTGGCACCACACCCCTTTTGTGCCACACCCCTTTCCGACCTTTGGGTGCTCACTAACGTGTACTTTGACATGTTGCCAGACGTTGCCAGTTCAGGGCCGCTTTCTGGCATTGCGGCGTTGCCCACATCAGGAATGGTTGGGTTCGCCGGGTCATTGCCCAAAGTATCCGTTAGCGGAGCCCCCATTAGAGAGGCGCTGGTTTTTTTATGTCCAAATCCTGATCTGTTTCAGGCGTTTTCCTGCCTACTTCCATGATCGAGTGGCTTCCCCTCTCCCTTCCTCTTCGGGGGGCGGGCGGAAGCCCGATCTACTTCGAAAGCCCTCCTATTTCATGCTTCTGCCCACTTCTTCCGACCGACGGGCACAGTCAACCCACATAATAAGGATGGACAACCTTCCGAAGGCTACCCTTTCGGGTCGGGCGAAAGGGGGGGTTTGGGAAAGGGGGGGTTACGAAATCTGCTGCATGCAGCTGGTTTCGGCCCCGCCGCCGGGCCCATTCCTCGATACATGGGCGCCTCCCGGCGCCGGGAGGCGCCGGGAAAATCAGCTACGTGAGCTGATTCTCAAACCCCCCCTTTGCTATCCCCCCCTTTCGCCCGACCCGAGCGTCCTTGCGTCCTTGCCCCTTTCCGCCCATCCTTAGCAGCGGTTGTTGGCCAATATCTCGCTCGAAAAAAAAACGCCGGCACGGGCCTCCCAGACCCTTTGCATATCCTTACCGCGTCTCCTTATGGCACGGGTTGACTCTGTACCTTGTCAGAGCCCCGAATCATCAGGGGTAACTCGGGTCAGGGATAACTCGGGTTCGTTTTTCGGGAATGCAAGCCCGAGTTACCCCGGACCCGAGTTACCCCGGATAACTCGGGCGTCCAACTTTGTGTTCCGTTTGGTAGCTCACTGAGCCCAGATGTGCGACGTCCTGATTTTTTCGGTGTCCCCTGGAAGTCCCGACCCTTTCCCCGGGGCCGGTTTTTCATCCTGCGTCATTTTTCGGCGGTTCCGAGGCCGAGAACCGATTTGTTTTATCACGACGCGATCATGTCTGGGAGTATCCCCTCAGCAACCGCGCGGTCCTTCACGCGGGGCGGCGCTGACCACGCGAGTCGCGGCCGCAGGCGACCAGCAAGGCTCCTGGCCAGGCCCTCGCCGCCCTCGGGGGGGCCCTGCAGGCGCGCGCCGGGGGGCTCCGCCCGCGCGCGGGTCGGCGGCCGCGCGCGCGCGCCCGCCGCGCCCACCTTGAGGTCGGGCATGTCCTCCTACAGGCGAATTTTGAAGGCAATCCTAAATAGACAAAACATGTTCAAACATAGCCAAAAATATTCGAAACGTCGTCCCCAGACTATCTTTTGACTATTTTTGAGTGTTCCTTTTGTAAATGGACACGCCACACTTAAGCCCACCTGCCGATGGGGCCGCTTGCAGTCCGATGCGCTGCGATTCGATTCTGCTGGCTGGGGCTCGCGATGCCGATTCGATTTTTTGGGGGCGGGAGGGCATCATCATTATCATGCGTCACGCCGCACCCATTTCGGCACACCCTTCACACGCTTCGTGGCCCCATACGGAGCTCCACCGAAGGCTCCAGTGCCACCGTCCACATGCGTCCCCCCCCCACCCACTTCGGCACACCCCTCCCACGCGTCGTGGCCCCATAGGGAGCTCCACCGAAGGCTCCAGTGCAACCGTTCACATGCGTCCCGCTCACCCACTTCGGCACTCCCCTCACACGATTCGTGGCCCCATCGGGAGATCCACTGAAGGCCCCAGTGCCACCGTCCACATGCGCCCCCCCCACCCGCTTCGGCACACCTCTCACACGTTTCGTGGTCCATAGGGGGCTCCACCGAAGGCCCCAGTGCCACCGTCCACCTGCGCCCCCCCCACCCACTTCGGCACATCCTTCACACGTTCCGTGGCCCCAACGGGAGCTCCACCGAAAGCCCCAGTGCCACCGTCCATATGCGTTCCCCCATTCATTTCGGCACACCCCTCCCACGTTTCGTGGCCCCCTAGGGAGCTCCACCCAGGGCCCCAGTGCCACCGTCCACATGCGTCCACCCCACCTATTTCGGCACACCCATCCCACTTTTCGTGGCCCTCTAGGGAGCTCCACCGAAGGCCCCAGAGCCACCGTTCGCATGCGTCCCCCACACCCCTGCTCGCATTCATGCAAATAGAGCACTCGCACGCAGACTCATTCACAATCAGACTCACTCGCGCGCAGACTCACCCGCGCTCAGTCTCTCCTACGTAGACCACTCGACTTCGTTTGTGTTGTTAACCCCGCCACGCATTCCGGCACACCCCTCATACGGTTCGTGGCCTCATAGGGAGCGCCACCGCAGGAAGTATTCACAACTGCGGTGCTCACATCTACAGATGGCCTGGCCCTCCGCCAGGCTACTTAGGGGGCGGAACAGAGGGGTGGGACCATAGGGGCGGGGATATGTCATAGCCGGGGCCACGAGCTCTCTCCCTGGATCTCATGACCCCCTATCTTCGTTCCAACAACACGTTTCCATCGGCCGCCCCCTCCGTGGTCGATAATTTGGGGCCCCTCCTTCTGGACGCCCCCCCTTGTGGACGCCCCCGGAATTTGCTTCGGGACGATTCGCTGGCGATGCGATCCGGTTTCGATCCGACCCGATCTCGAGATCCGATCCAAGCTCAGGCCTGCCTGCCGCTGCCGCTTCGCGCCCTGCCGACGCTCATCCCGCCTTGCGAAGTCCAGCGGCAGGCGAGAAGTAATGGACCGAGTCCCGTGAGCGCTGTGCACCAGCGAGGAACTATTTTCCCCCGATGGGCCCCGAAACAGCGCAACAGCGGCGAAGGAAGTGCCCTTCGGATATGCTACGGTTGCAGGAACTTTTACCGCATGTTTCGGTAGCACTTCGTGGGAGCTGGTCTACCCCCTTTGTTTCGTCTTTAGCGTCGACTAGCGTCGATTAGCGTCTGGAAGTCGATGAGATGGCGCCCATTTAGCGTCAGTTAGCGTCGATTACGGGTCGATTCAGCGTCGATTGTTCGATGAGCGTCGGTTCGCCAGAGCCAGCAGCATGGTATGGAAGGCTCCCATGAGTTGCCATCGTCTGGCCCGCTGCCTGGCCCACCCTCGAGGCTTCTCGATGGTGTGCCCTTTTTCCCGATCATCCTGTGATGTTGGGTCCCCGTTTTGAAGAGACTGCGCCCCTCGTCTCACTCCTTCCTCCTCTCCCATCCTTCCCTCCTCGTCCTCCTCCTCCGCCTCCTCCTGTTCGATCCCAGCTTACCCTGCACCGCCCATTTCGGCATACCCCTCACACGTTTCGTAGCCTCATTGGGGGCCCCAGTGGCAGCGCTTGCATGGCGGCCCCTCGCTCGTTTCGTGGCCACATAGGGAGCTCCACTGGAGGCCCCAGTGGCAGCGTTCGTGTGGCGGCCCTGCCCCCATTTTCGCACACCTCTCACACGTTTCGTGTGGCCCCATAGGGCGCTCCACCAGAGGCCCCAGCGGCAGGGTCCGCATGCAGTTTCACTTTCATGCCGGCGCACCCCTCAGACGTTTCGGGGCCCCGTGGGATGCTCCACCCAATGCACCAGTGGCAGGGTCCGCACGCGGTTCCACCTTGCATTTCGGCGCACCCCTCGCACGTTCCGCGGGTCCATAGGGTGCTCTACCGAAGGCCCCAGTGGCAGGGTCCGCATGCAGTTCCACCCCCATTTCGGCGCACTCCTCACACGTCTCGTGGCACCATAGGGTGCTCCACCGAGGGCCCCAGTGACAGGGTCCGCATGCAGTTCCACCTCCATTCTGGCGCAACCCTTAGACGTTTTGTGGCACCATCGGGTGCTCCACCCAGGGCCCTAGTGACAGGGTCCGCATGCAATTCGACCCCCATTCTGGCGCACCCCTTACACGTTTCCTGGCACCATAGGGTGCTCCACCGAAGGCCCCAGTGGCAGGGTCCGCATGCAGTTCCGCCTTTTATTTCGGCGCACCTCTCACACGTTTCGTGGCCCCATAGGGTGCTCCCCTAAAGGCCCCAGTGGCAGGGTCGGCACGCGGTTCCACCCTGCATTTCGGCGCACCCCTCACACGTTTCGTGGCACCATCGGGAGCTCCGCCAAAGGCCCCAGTGGCAGCGCTCGCACGCTGTTCCACCCTGCATTTCGGCGCACCCCTCACAAGATTTGTGGCCTCACATGGGGCTCCACCGACAGCTCTGGTGGCAGTGTCCGCATGGCGTACCTATGCCAGTTTTGGCACACCCGTCACACGCGTCGTGGCCCCAGAGAGGTTCACCGAGGACGATATCCACAACTGCGCTACTCACAACTGCACATCGTTGGGTCTTTCGCCAGGATAATTTTTCTCCGCGAGGACCCTCGATGAGCATCCTGGATCAGGGGTCGACCTGAGCTTCGTTTTGCAGCAAAGGCGGATGGAAGCTCAAACGAGGGAGAATGAAAACGAAACAAAAACCAGAAGACATTGTTGAGGTCGATGACTCCGTCCTGGATCCTCTGGCAACAACGAAGCTCGCACGACAGGGAAGACATGCACGGGGTAGGGGCGTCCGAGCGGTGGCGAGGGCCCGCCTCCCCTCCCGGCCCCCCTCCCTGGCCTGCTCTCTCCGCACCGGGAGCCCGCCTGCGGGCTCGTTGGCCCCCCATAGGCCCCCCCCTGCCCCCTGGCCCAGAGCCCCGTGTCCTCGTCGGCTCGTCCTCGCCTCTCGTCATCGGTTTCCCTGGCCTCCCCCCCCCCTCTCCTGCCCCCCTCCCCCTCTCCTGACACTGCTCCGCCCGCCCTCCGTGCAAGGGCCAGGGCACGCGTGCCTCTCGTTTCCGCCCGCCCACTGCGCAACCGATGGCGCAGCAAAGCGCAGGCAGTTCTACTTGCGGCCTTCGGGTGCACGCCTCAGGGCGCAACCAATGGCAGGTCGTTTGATGCCCGGCCGCTGGGCGCGCAGCCGAGGGAGCAATAGCTGCCAGGCAGCTTGTTCTCAACCATCCCTCATTTTGGATCAGCAGCGCCGCGTCCCACTTCCCTCCCTCCTCCCACCCCTCCCCCTGCCCTCCGCATGTCGGCACACCCCTCACGCGTTTCGTGGCCCCACAGGGGGTTCCACCGTGAGCCCCAGTGGCATGGTGTTACACAGCGCCCCCCCCGCCCATGTCGGCACACCCCATCGATCAAGTCGTGGCCCTGCGTGGAGCTTCATCGACGGCTCAAACTTCACCGTGTTGCAGAGCGTCCCCCTGGGGGACCTCCACGTCGAATGATTCACTTCGAATGCTTCTTGACAGCAGCTGCGGCTGGGCAGCCACCGAGTGGCCTCGATCTTGAGGCCGCTCGGCGGCACGAAGCGGCCCGCACGCCGAACGCATGCATCCAGCGCTTCGATTACGATCGACGCACGGGCCCCTGGACCCTTCGACGCCTCCCACGAGTCGAAGAAGAGACAACTGCAAAAACATCAAGTTCAGACGTTCCGCGCGGATTTCTCAGATCGGTGCTGGGACCACCCTGGCGGCGCCTCCGGCGCCGCCCCTGGCGTGCTCCGTGCGCCGGGAGGGTGCTCCAGCGCAGATCAAAAATCCGCACGGAGCTCCGACAGTGTATGTTTACAGTCGGACCTAGGCCAGAGGAACACCCTCCAAGAACACGAGGCCCTCCGCCGGCCAGCACACACATGGCATCCTGGGGCATCCTCCCCAGGATGCGCAAGAGCTTCCAACGAACCCGAAGAACGTCAGGGAACCCTCCCTGAAGTGACCTCGATCTTGTATTTCGGTCCGACTGTTTGTTTTTGTTGTCCCTCTAACGTGGCCGGTTCCCAGCCCGGGTCGCTCTTTGACCGTCCCAGGGCCGAGCAGAAGCTGCCTCCAGAAGTGGGAATGGTTATTCGGGGCCTCCCGTCCGCGGGGTAAAAAGGGCCCTCCCTGAACTAACCTCGATCTTGCACTTCGGTCCGACTGGAAAGCAGGCCCATCATGCTTGCCCCTCGCCCTCCTCGGACCCAGACATGATCGCGTCGTAGAACAAATCGGGACGGGAGGTTTTTTGTCCGTTTTCGGCTTCGGACGGGGCTAGGACGAGAAATCTGTTCCAGAGCGTCCCGGGACGCTCTCGGAGCGTTCAGGGACGCTCTGGAACAGATTTCAAAGATTCTGGGTCTACCTTCACCCGATTTTTGCCTCGTCCTTCAAGCCGCGGTAGGACTATTGGAATGCTGGGACGGTTGGTCTCTGCTCAAGTCCTGGCTTCGCCTTACCTCCCCCTCACTCCACCAAAGCCATCCACCCCGCGGACAGGGGCCCCAACATCGTCCTATTCAAAAGTGTCGACAGACTGGCCGCCTCCTTTCATGCGAGGCCTGATGCTTGGGTATGTCGAGTGCGCAGGAGGGGAAGGAAGACACAGACACAAGGGTAAACGTCGATGCCCAGGAATATGCAAGAAAATACCCCAAGTGTAGGGGAATACGAGCATCAAGAAATCAAGTAATCCTGCGCCCCATAACAAATCATCCCCCCTTTCACCCCTCTTACATGTTGATCCCGTATCAATAGGATTGAATTGTGGAGAGGGCGCGGAGGCCGAACTTGAGAATCCCCAGGGGAAGTTGCGAATCGAAGTTGCTATCATCTCATGTTGACCAGTAACAGCATCCAAAAAGCTGAGCATGGCAATGGTGGTCACACCATGTCAGATTCTGCAGTCACCAGCGCGTGGCAGGGCTATGGAATTCTCACCATTTCAGTTGTCCTAAGCCACGAACGCGCGGCAGGGCCATGGGATTCTCACGTGGCAAGGCCCTGAGCACCGATTGGGTTTTGAAGTTAAATGCGTTTTTTCGAGCAGGCAGAGCATCATAATTATTTTTTCGCGCATCCCTCACACGGTTCGTAGTCCCTCTTCCTCCTGCTGCTCCTCCTCCTCCTGCTCCTCCTCCTCCTCCTCCTCCTCCTCCTTCCCCCCCGCTACTGCCCACGCCCGAGCTTCCCCAAGTCTCCGAGACTCCAAGCTTTCGAGCCTCTTCGAGGCACCGAGCTGCACCTCCCCCAGGGGCAACGATATGGGGGGATAAGGCATCGTCATCGTCATCATCAGCATCATCATCATCATAACATCACCTTCGCTGGGACAATCGTTGACCATCCCCGCCAGACCCCCGAACTTTATTATTTCGGTGCAAAATGATGGGGGGCTCTCGTTTCACCCGCGGGCGTCTCAGGTGTTGATTTCGTCCGATTTAGTCCGGTTTAGTCCGTTATAGTTCGTCTCAACTCTCTCTCTCTCTCTCGAGAGAGAGAGAGAGAGAGAGAGAGAGAGAGAGAGAGAAAGAGAGAGAGAGAGAGAGAAACAACAAAAAAAGAGAGAGAGAGAGAGAGAGAGAAAACAAAAAAACAAAAAAACAAAAAAGAGGGGCAAACAAAAATAGAGAGAGAGGGAGAGCACATGAGTCGACGCGGATTTGGCGCGCGCTCGACGCGGATTCGAGTTGGATTCGACGCGGATCCGACGTCCCGACACGGATTCGACACGGACTCGACGCAATTAGGGCCGCGACGAGACAGACCAGGCCCCCCGAGGATGCAACGTAACTGCTCATTTGTGCCTCCCTGGGCGCCTGTTCTTTGCGGAACTCTTCCACGTCTGAGCGCTTCCCCCCTGCTCCCCCTCGCGCGGCCGCCCTCGTCTTCCTCCATTCCTCTTGCACGCCGGACACTTCGCCTTTCGCTTGCCCCGGTTCGCCCCACGCTGGAGCGGACTGCCTCACCAGACATGCGACGTCCTGTTTTTTCTATAAGGAGTCCCTGAAAGTCAGGACCGTTTCCCCGGGGCTGGTTTTTCAAATTGAGTCGTTGTTTGACGGTCTCGGGACCCGACGAGAGCACCCCGAGGCCGAAAACCATCAAAGTTTTTTTTTTGCGACGCGCTCATGTCTGCCTCGCCGCCGACGAAAAACATGTTCCCTGGGCCCTTTCCCAAGTTCTTCCGCTCATGCCCCCGCCCCGCGCCCAGGCGGCCGCTGGCGACCTGCAAGGGGCGCCCGCATCCGCTCCATTGGCTGCGCCTGCCACTCGCCGAGCCGCCGCCGCTGGCGGGTGGCCGCTGCCGCCGCCGTCGCCGTCGTCGTCGTCGTCGCCGTCGTCGTCGTCTTCGTCGTCGTCGTCGTCGTAGTCGTCCTCGTTGTCGTCGTCGCCGTCGTCACCGCCGGATGTTCGAAAACATCGGGTCGTACAGTCGGAGCGAGGCCACGGGGTGTTCCTGGCGTTATGTTGCATGTTCATGTGCAGCCTGGGGAAGGATACCGTCGAGTTTTCTTCGGTTTGACAGCTTTGTTCCCTCGTTCGGGTACTGTCCTTTTCCGTGTTCACCATGGCCTCCTCGTCTGGCCAGGAAGTTCGGGTCGGGCGACTCTTCGGAAGGAACCCTCAGTGAGCTTGTTTTGTTTTGTTT
Source organism: Prorocentrum cordatum (assembly GCA_963575745.1). NCBI lineage: Eukaryota > Dinophyceae > Prorocentrales > Prorocentraceae > Prorocentrum > Prorocentrum cordatum. The sequence continues at coordinate 1,630,422 of CAUYUJ010001113.1, read as the reverse complement.
GGTTTGCGTTGTTAGATTCTTGGTCGGCGAAAGGGTTCAGGTTCTAGTACAGTCGACCCGCGTAGTAAGGATAGGCATCCCTCACAAAGATGCCCTTGCATCCTTGCCTCCTGGGTCCATCCTTGAACACTTTCGATGGCCGCACCCCATTCGAAACGCTTCGGAATGGCAGCCCAGGCCCCTGCATCCTTATCGCGCATCCTTACTATCCGGGTTGACTGTAGTATGTCCTCTCTCTGTTCGATTTTCGTGCCTTCCCTTCGCCCTTCCATTCTCGATATTTGGTTTAAGTCGGGCCTGTCTTTTTACAGGAGGAATTTACAAAAATAGTTCAAAAGAAGTCAGGAGGCGATTTTAGGCGTATTGTTTTACTTGTTTGACGCTGTTCGAGTGTGTTTGATTTTTCGTCCACAATCATTTTGTAGGAGGGCATGCCCGACCTGATCTTTGGGGCCCCGCCTCGGGCCCCAGGACTGGCGAGGACCTCCCCTGGGTGCAGACGTGGCCCGGCCGGTGCGCCGCCCAGGTGTCGAGCACAAGGCAAGCAAGAACACCCCAGCGCAAGCATGATTGGAGGACTTGTGTCATGGCGTTCCAACCTACTTTGGCCAACTGCGTGCACCAAGGAAGTACCGGAACTTCAGGGTTTTCACCTGTCGGGCCCAAGGAGGCGATGCTCGTTCGACACCGTTTCGATTTCTTCCTGGGTGCTCTAAATTATTTCTGGGATGTGGTCTCTACGTACGATGTTAACAACATAAGCCTTGTGTGGTCCAAATCCCGGATAGCAGGGCGCCCGCAGGACGTGGAAAGGCCTGGTGAGAACCTCTGGGAGGACCTAGAGAGAGCTTCCGAAGGACCTCCTGGAGAGCTTCCGGGCACGCGTATTGGGAAACGCTCAGAAGAAGGCCTGCCAGAACACGCTGCAGGGTCAAGCAGAGCGCGCCGAGGTGTCTGAACGGAAGGCGGAGCGACCTCCGGGGCTACCCTGCGGCTCCGGCTTCTTAATCTTAAGCCCTTCTTTATTAGCTCTCTGCGAGCTATCCAGGAGCAACCTCTTCCCCGCCGAGAAAGCTTGAGCAGCGTGTGCAAGCACACGGCATAACCTGGCGCAGCTTGCGCAGCAGGTTGCGCCAAGACGTGCATCAGACACCCCGTCTCTCTCGACTCTTGAGTCTGTCCCCTCTGCCTGCCTGCGCCATGGGGTGTGCCATACGCTGCGCCAGGCCCACACCCCCAAATCACGAGTTCGTCCCCTCGCACCGCGGACCCCGAATCACGAGTTTGTCCAACTCGCCCCTGGGTCGCGACTCGATTCCCTCTGTTCCCTTTCAGCTAGAGGTTCGCCAGACGCCCTAGCACCCCTGAATCAAGAGTTGGCCCCCTTTGCCTCCTTCCTGCATTCACCGGGATTCCTCACAACATTTGCCTTCGGGACGTCCACGATATGCCGGAGGGATGGGGGGGCGATTCGCTCCGGGTCTGCACGTGGCTCTCGCATCAGAGCCGCACACCCTCGTTTGAACAGTTCCAGCGTCGATTCATGCCGGACTGTTCGCAACATGTTGGCGTCCGTGTTGCGCCACGCACAGTCCAATCCACAAGTCCAGCAGCTACACGGAGTGAAGCCGGCCCATCCCGAGCGCAACATTATGTGCTTTGCGCCGCTGAATCTTCACAACGCCCTTTCCGACAACTGCACGGACGGAGGGCGGTGTATGGTCACCCCGAGAGTGCCGTTAGAGACCACCTGTGGTGCTCCAATCGCAAGTCTTGGGTTCCCCGATCGGTGCACCAATGGAGGGGACTGTACCCTTTACGTTTCGGTGCTGTCGCTCGGGACCATCCTGAGTTGTAGCGTGATGTTAGGTCGTGCCTATCCCCTTACAGGAGGGAGACTCGAAGCTACCGAAAAACAGTATGGGGCACACGTTTTGAAAACTGTGTCGTAACTATTTGAAGGAATTCTTGGCCTATGTGCTATGCTCCGTCCAGCATCCCCCTGCGCGCCCCTCCGCGGCGCGGCCAGCCCACAGCCCAGGGCACACAGCTCGATGCTCTTCTCCGATGCCCCGGGGACGGAGGGCGGCGTCCTCCGAGGACGCGGCCCTCGCAATGGAGTGCCCCCGCGTCGCCTGGCCGCGGCGCTCGAGCAGTTCTGCGAGCGAAGCGGCCGTCTGTTCCGAAGGTCCTCCACGAGCTACGTGGGGCATTCCTAGAAGGGCCTCGCCTTCGCGAATGGAAGGAGATGTCCTCTCTTCCGCGGCGGAAGGGCGGCGGTAGGTCGGCGGAAGTGAAACGAGGCCGCCTCCGCCGGCGGAAGCCGGCGGAAGCTCGGCGGAAGGCGGCGGAAGTGGAACATCAGCCCCCGAGAGATGAACACGTTTTTGGGCTCAGGGTTGTCGAGATCGCCAACTTGGGTGGAGGGCGCGTCTCTTTCACACCATTGAGTTGTTCAACGTTACGCCGTCGAGCCTTGAGATGCCCAGCGATGCCCCGTTCAAAGCACGTGTAATCTCACCATGCAGCCCCATGGACCCTCACCTTTTCAGCTGGCGCTCGCCTCAGATCAACAAATTACTGCCTAGACTTGTGGGGAGGTGGTTGGAGCGTGAGGATGCATTGCGCACGTCTGTGCTGCGTGCGGGGTCTACGCTGGTCCTGCTTCCCCGCCGTATTTGGTTGAAGGCAGGCGTTCAGTGGCGGGATTCCTCCCGCAGAACTCAACACATCGCACACGTTTACGTCTTACAACACTTTGGCGCTCCGCCATCCGAGGGGTGCATCGTCCCCTACGCCGGTACCGTAATCAAATCATGATGTCTTTCTTGTACGAGACGTGCAAGGCCCTTGCGGCGAAGTGCCCGACGGAATTCGTCGTCCTGTTGGTCGCTTTCGCAGCGCATATCATCTTCTTCAGCAGCCACGCGTTCATCTCCAGAGTCCTCGGCAAATACGAAGAGCAGCATGAGGCTGGGGTCAAGGGCAAGGCCGAGGAGGCCGAGGAAAGCGAACAGACGAGCGCCATGCAGCCAGGCTCCACCGTTGCCACCGCGCCGCCCAGGCAAGGGCGGAAGACCGATGCGATCGGGGAGAGCTTCGTACACGCGGACATCACGCTGCTAAGGAAGCTTGGCTCGGAGAAACGCTTGTTAAAGGCGCTGGAGTCCTTTCGGAAGATGACGCCACGTCCGTGCACGTACAACGCCCTCCTGGCCGTTTGTATCCAGTGCGGCGATCCCTCGGCGGCCGTGAGGACGTTCAAGGAGGCCGTGGAAAGCAACATGGCCGACGTCGTGACCTACAATACCATGATCAAGTGCCTCACCCAGCATGGTAAGCTTGCGAAGGCGCGCGCGGTGATGACCAGCATGTACGCCATCGGGCTGCACCCGAACGTCGTGACATACAACGAGCTCATCGACGCAAACGTCAAGCAGCAGAACAGCCGTGCAGTCTGGGAGCTGGTCGACGAGATGCAGAGCAACAAGGTGGCTCCCAGCACGATCACCGTGTCCATCCTCTTGAAAACGTTGGACAGGAAGGCGTCTTCAGCCGAGTTCCACAAGGTCATGACCGCAGTGGCCTGCGTCGAGAATCAGATGGACGAGGTGCTCTTCAGTTCGCTGCTCGAGGCATGCATCCGAGCCGGCCGCAAGGACATCCTGCAGACACAGCTGCAGAGGCACCGCGGTTCCGACAGGCGCATCGAGGTGACCGGGATCCACACGTTCGGCAGCTTGTTCCGCGCGTACGGTCAGGTCGGAGACACGGACGGGCTTTGGAAGGAACTCTCGAAGAAGAACAAAACAGCATAAGCAGGAATGGTTTGGGGTCCGCTCGGTTTTCTTAGATCGATGCCAGGCCCCCCCGGCAGCGTCTCTGGCGCCGCCCCTGCCGATCTTCGAATTCCACGCGGACCCCCAGAATTTTGCTCTTGTGCCTTGTCTTCTCTCCAAGGAATGGAAGCTTATGCGGTCTCTGAATCTCATGCCGACGCAGATCACCTTCGGGTGCATGGTGGAGGCCGTCGCCATCAACGGCGACCCCCACTCGGCGCTCGAGCTGATCAGGGAGATGTGGAACGACAGCGACACCAGCCACCTCGTGAACGCAGTCGTCTACTGCTCCGTCGTCAGGAGCTACTCGCAGCAGAAGGAGTTCGCCCTGGTGTGGGAGGCACCCGGGGGGCCACGAACGACGGGCGTCTTCGCCCTCTCGCGGCGGCTTCCCAGCCCGCGGGGTGCCTTCAGCGGCAGCCCCCCTCGCGGAGAGCGTTCTGGGGGGGCCCGGATCGTCCTGCACGGCCGCTGGAGGCCCGAGTCGCGGCCCGGAAGAACAGCGGGGGACGGGGCCTCGCCCATGGAGCGAAGCATCGACACCCAATCCCCAGAGGAGGAGGAGGAGGAGGAGGAGGAGGAGGAGGAGGAGGAGGAGGAGTCGCCAATAGCGGCCTCATAGCCCACCCCGACCAAAAGCGCTGGGCTTCGCTACCGGGGGCCTGCCGCCGATCTGTAGGCGATGTCATGTATCGCCCGTTCCGGGTCGATGCCCCCCTCTCCTGTGCCAGTCCCACCTCTGCTGTCACGGTCCCGACTGCCGCGGACTAATATTTCGAGACGGCGGCGCGTCAAAATGCCCTAAATGTAAAACGCTGTCACTTGGTGCTCCTATTTTGGAGACGGCGCCTTTGGTGAACCATTAAGTGCCTTTGGTGCGCTATCCAGATTTTGCAAGTGGGCTGACGTAGTATTCGCTCTTGGGCAAACAACCTGTTTTTCGCATTGATTGATTTGGCGGTGGTGTCGTAAACAACTGCCCGCGGTACAAAAATCTTGCGATACATAATGAAGTCAGAGTCTCGTCACTCTCAGGTGTACGAGGAAATGAGGTCGCGGAAGGTCGTCTGCTCGAACGCCAATTTCAACGCCCTCTTCGACGCCTGCGCGCGCAGCGGCGAGATGGAGCGGGCCCCGGCGATCCTCGAGGAGATGAAGCGGCAGGGCATCGATGCGAATCTCATCACGTGGAGCACCTTGCTCAAGGGCTACTGCCAGGCAAATCAGCTCGACAGGGCGTTCGACATCCTGGACCACATGCAGGACAGTTGCGGGCTCGAGCCAGACGAGGTCGTGTATAACACTCTGCTCGATGGGTGCGCCAGGCAGGGCATGCTCGAGCGCGGGCTTGAACTTTTTGAGAGGATGCAGGCCTCATCGACGCAGCCCTCGTGCTACACGCTGTCCGTGCTGGTCAAACTGGCGAACCGTGGCGGGGACCTAGACCTCTGTTTCCACCTGGTGGAGTCGACGACGCGCAAGTACGACATGAGGCCCAACACCTACGTGTACAACAACTTGATGCAGGCGTGTTCGGCAGCAAATCGTGGGAGCCTTGCAAGCCCTCGTAATTCAGTCTTTCGGGTGCAGTGTCGACTGGCGCCGGTTAGCGTCGCTCCGCAAGAGCCAGCAACATGGCATGGGAGGCTCGCACGAGTTGCCATCGAGGCATGAGTCTTTCCTGTGGCGGCGTCCGGCCTGTTGTCTGGACCACCCTCTAGGCTTCTCGGAGAGCATTGGAGGTGTGCACCTTTTTCGCCGCCGGGGCCCTCGAGGAGCCTCCTGGATCGGGGGTCCACGCGGGCAGGGTTCGGGCGATCCGATGGGCCGTGCAGGCGTGCATGCAGCACCGGGCCGCCGCGCGGGGCATGGAGGTCTTCGAGGCCATGCTGGGGCAGACGGTGCGCCCCGACGCCAGGACGTACTGCGTGATGCTGCGCGGGCTCGTGGGCGCGCGCATGGTGGAGGACCCGGAGTGCAGCAAGCCCTGCAAGCACGCTCGGATAGTAAACTTCGAAGAGGGAGAGGTACCCATGCCTCTGCGCTTCGCCCGGCTTTCTCCCTCCTCTGGGCCTCGGAGGTCCTCGTCGCCACTGCTGGAGCGTCCCGAGATTCTGGTCCGAGCGCACCTCAGGAGAGCTCCAGGGAGTAGTGGTATGGGTACCTCTCAATTGCCCCGTACATCACGGGAGTTTCCGCTCTTCTCAGATCGAATGCGCATCGGCGAGTAGCACCCAAGATCGCTCCATAGCGACAAGGAGCGCCCAAGAGCGCCCAGTAGCGCCGAAGAGTGCTCAAAGAGCGCCCAATGGCGACCGAAAGCGCCCCGTATAGCGCCATGTCAGGGCGATGCATTATGTATGTCTTGCGCGCGATTGGGCGCGCTATTGGGTGCTATGGGGACCACCAGATGCTTCCGTGAGTGGCTTTCTGAGCATGCATACGGTCAGGAATCCCGGCTTGGCGTGTCGCTCCGCCAGTTCGGGCCCACTACGCTTCGGCGCGACACGCTATCCACTTCCTGGTCCCTGAGCGTGGACGTCACGCGTCTGTACCAGTCTCCCGCCCAGCGACGCGGAGCGACGCGCAATCCGCGTGTAATGCATAGTGTGTCGCCGGGTCGCCGTCGCGACATGCGAAGCCGAAGTTCCTGACCGTACGTCTTTGACGCGTCGGGTACCGATTCGTTGGCGAGCTGCTTTCAACAGGGAATCCTGGGGACATGCAGTGACAAGCAGGGTAGCTGCCCTATTACCCTGACATCGCTGCAACTTTCGGATCTCTCTAAGCCGAAGGGTCTCCCGCGGAGGTCCGTATTGTTGACTCTCGAGCTTTTTTGTTCTTCTGGGTCTTGTTCCCTTCGAGTTTCTTCCCGCGGAGCTGGTTCATACCCCGCTGGAACCATAATGTTGCACTGATGCGGGGGAGGGCCCCTAAGGCCCCCAGCAGGGCCCAGAGACATCCCGAAGGCTTTCAAAAACTTCGACACGGACGCAGGATGCCACACGTCCCAAATGACATGCGAACCGCCACACCTTCCTGCTGCAGAGCGCCTCACCCTCCGTGGGGAGGGAATAGCGGTCTCCGCCCCTTCTGGGGAAAAAGCGATCGGGAATGAGGTGCCCGGCCAAACCCCTGCCGATACATGCCGAGTAGGGGATCGACTACAGAAGCGATGTGCACCAACATTGCTTTGTTCGTCGGCGAAAAATCAAAAGAACCCCTTCTTCTGCGCAGCACTGACGCAGGACGACGCACGTCCCAAACGGCATGCGAACCGCCACACCTTCCCTGTTGCAGAGCGTCCCTCCCTCCGTTGGGAAGGAAATAGCGGTCCCTGCCCCTTCTGGAGAAAGCAGCCGTCGGGAATGAGAATGAGGTGCCCAGCCCACCCCTGCCCTGCCGACACATGTCGAGTAGCAGATCGCTTGCACACTCGATTTACACAAAATTGATTTGTTCGTCGAACCTACACGAAAAGTACGCATGAGGTTTGCATCTATCTACGAACAGTATACGTATTTGTTTGTAGATTCGACGAGAAATGACATTTGGGAGTAAATATATGTTGTAGTCGATCCCCTACTCGAACAGGGGGAGGATGAGGTGGAGGAGAGGGCGGAGACAACAGCCCCCCTCGTCGAGCGGCTCACGACCTTGCCGCTCGTAGCACCAACAAACCCGCGGTAAGGATGCGCCCCTAAGGCCATATGCACCTTTGCGCCCCTCGGGTCTACGCATCCTTCTGGCGTGTGTTCTGCGTCGCTGCTCCTAGGGTGCCCTTCGCGGTTCTGGAGTTCCTTGCAAGGCCAGTGCGTTCCAGGTGCTGAGCACCATGGCATTGGATTTAAGTCGGGCGCGTCCCTCTGCAGGAGGAAGATTCAACAATAATTCAAAAGAACATTCAAACATTGTCTGGGTACAATGTCTTAATTTTTGTTTGGCAGCGTTTCAGCATGGTTTATGATATTCTCAAATTTTCGTCCAAAACCCGCCTGTAGGAGGACACGCCCGACCTGACCCTGGCACCGGATCCTTATGGCAATGCTTTTTTGGGGGGGCTTCTGAGGACGCAACGGGCCTGGCACGCTGCGCCTGGGGCATCCCGACGGACCACCCCGTCATCTCGGGGGCTGCGGCAGGGGCGCCCAGCCCACGGCGCGGGCATGGCACGAGGGGCGCTCCGGGAAGGGCCCCGGCTTCGACCGCGAGCGGCGAGCGCATCCGTGTCCGTATCCGCGCCCTCGCGGTCTGGACTCTGCGTCCCTCCTCGAAATCAAGCGCACGTGCTTTTTCCGCGACATGGCGGCGCCCCCGGGCCCCCCATCTCAGCGTTGACGCCGATGCGGGCGACCGCAGTTTCGTTGTTGACCCCGCGGGCCGCGCTGCGCGCGGCCATCAGCATGGACAAATTCTGGGGCGAGGGGTGAGATAATAAGCTGCGTGCGATTTCGAGGGGGGGGTGTAGGGCGCGCTCCCGCGAAGGCGCGGGTGCACGGACACGCTCCGCGCAGGGGCCTCCGCGAGCAGAAGGAAGCCCCGCACTTGCAGGTTGTCGCGGCCGGGGGCACGGCTCCCGCGATAGGCCGCGGCTGCGGGTACGTTTTCCGCCCATGAGCATCGAGGGGTCGAGAGGTTGCTTCATCTTGCGGCGGCGAGCGAGGGGGGAAGTTCGAGTTTCGAAATTCCATGTTCGAGGTTTTCGGGCGCTTTCGTTGGCCTCGGCGATTCTCCAGCCTCGGGATGCTTGCCAGCAGCTGCGCCTCGCCGAGGGCGTTCCGGGCGTGCCCGGATCGTCCCGAACGGCCGCCAGAGACCCGATCTATGACCCAAAAACCAAATTTCGCGGCGCGCGATTGGGGGAAGTGAGAAGGAGAAGGCCTTCTCAGAAGGCGGCGGGACTGCTCAGAAGCCCTCGCGCCCTTTAAGAGGTCTGTTACGTCTTCCCGGAAGGCTTAGAAAACGTTTTCGAAGGCCTGGGGACTTCCGAGCCTTCTGGGAAGGCCTTCTCCTCCTCGCTTCCCCCCCTCGCTCGCCGCCTCACTCCTCTTCGGGCGGAGAGCGGCGGAAGATGGCGCGGACGCAGCCCAGCTGCGGGTGCGCTGGCGGGAGGCCGCGGGGAGGGCGGCGGAAGCAAGAGGCAAGACGTACAGTGGAGACCCATGCCACAAAACACCCTGCTTGCCTCCAGGGTACCCTGGGTTTGTGGGGTCTCGCTAGTTCTGCGATGGAAACCGTGACGTCCCCATGCAAAAAATCAATGGTCGTCCTGGGGTTCCAGGGCTGGGTTGATTGTGGAAGGTTTCTTGTGATCGAGCCTCTATTGTACACATGCTTGAATTTCGGCTTCCGGTGCCGGCCAGCCGCCTTCACGAGCTTCGATCGCCCCATGTGTTCGGCGAGGCTCATGGGCGAGTGCGTGCCATACCCGGGCCACCGCTGCCGGGCTTCTGCTCCATCGTGTGGCCCACGGGAGGTCTCGGCCCCCTTCTCCCCTGGGCCTGCTCGTTTCGACCCGAGCCGCTACTGGCGCCCCGTCGGCCCCCCTCTGCAGTCCGAGAAGAGAAGGACACGGAATCTTGCTCGTCATAGTTTCCCCCAAAAAAGGAAACAGAGCACAGACATAGACTTTTGGCGTTCCGCGCGGGTTTCTTGGATCCGCTCTGGGCCCCCCTGGCGGCGACCTCCGGCGCCGCCCCTGGCTCGCTCCGCGCGCCAGGGAGGGGGGTCCAGCGCGGATCCAAGAAATCCGCGCGGAGTGCTACAATTTATGTTTATGCTCTTTTGTTTTTTCCATTTCCACGACGCGAGGGTGTTGGTAATCAGAGGCAACGTTCAGGGCAGCGTGCAGAGGGAGTGGGCTCAGGGGGGGGGGCGCATCGACCCCCAATCGTACACTGATCGCTGACAGGGCTCTGATAGCCCACCCCGTCCAGGGCCATGCGGATTCGCCATCGGGGGCCTGTCGCCGACGGATCCGCGATGCATCGCCCATTCCAGGTTGTTGGTTCTCCCCCCTGAGCTGGTCCCCCCCCAAACGTTTCCCCCCCCTGAGCTGGTCTCCCCCAGACGTTCGAACGTTTCCCCAAGCGTTTCCCCTTCAGCTGCGGCGCCCCTCTGGTCGCTCCTCTGCGACGACCACGGGCGATGACGACGACGACGACGACGACGACGACGACGACGACGACGACGACGACGACGTGCTCGCACGGCGCGCTCCGGGAGGGGCCTCGCCCTCGAGGCGCCTGGGAGTTGACACGTTTCTCTTCCTCGGCGGGGGGGCGGCGGAGGCGTCGCGCCCCCCCCCCCCCCCCAGGAACCGGCGCGCCCAGGAACAAATGCAGCCGCAGGTCCAGGCCTTCTCCAGTCCTCGTTCCCCCCTCGGTTTTTTGTTGTTGCTCTGTTTGTCTAATTGTTTCAAAACCTGTGTACACGCTGGTCCTTGAAAGTCGGCGTGTCCTGGAGTCCCAGGTTCCAGTCTACTTCCAGCGCCTTCTACTGCAAGAGTCCATGCGTTTTTTGTTGGCTATGTGTTGTCATTCCCTGGGCGGGCCCAGACCACATCTACTTTACCCGCCTTCCTGCTTCATGTTTTTCCCAACTATCCTGTGGTCTTGGGTCCTCGTTTTGAAGAGACAGCGCCCCGCGTTCCTTCCTCCTCCCGCTTCTCCCTCCCCCTCCTCCCTCCTCCCCCTCCTTGCCTCTGCTCTCGGCACACCTCTCACACGCTTCGTAGCCCCATAGGGAGCTCCACCGAAGGCCCCAGTGAGGGTGTTCGCATGCGGTTCCCCCACCCAGGGCAGCGTTTCGTGGCCCCATAGGGAGCTCCACCGAAGGCCCCACTGGGAATGTTCGCATGCGGGTCCCCCACCCAGGGCAGCGCTTCGTAGCCCCATAGGGAGCTCCACCGAAGGCCCCAGTGGGGGTGTTCGCATGCGGGTCCCCCACCCAGGGCAGCGCTTCGTGGCTCCATAGGGGGCTCCACCGAAGGCCCCACTGGGAATGTTCGCATGCGGGTCCCCCACCCAGTGCAGCGTTTCGTGGCCCCATAGGGAGCTCCACTGAAGGGCCCACGGGGGGTGTTCGCATGCGGGTCCCCCACCCAGGGCAGCGCTTCGTGGCCCCATAAGGGGGCTCCACCGAAGGCCCCACTGGGGGTGTTCGCATGCGGGTCCCCCACCCAGTGCAGCGCTTCGTGGCCCCATAGGGAGCTCCACCGAAGGCCCCAGTGGGGGTGTTCGCATGCAGGTCCCCCACCCTGGACAGCGCTTCGTGGCCCCATATGGGGGCTCCACCGAAGGCTCCAGTGGGGGTGTTCGAATGCGGTTCCCCCACTCAGGGCAGCGCTTCGTGGCCTCATAGGGAGCTCCACCGAAGGCCCCAGTGGGGGTGTTCGCATGCGGGTCCCCTACCCAAGGCAGCGTTTCGTGGCTCCATAGGGGGCTCCACCAAAAGGCCCCAGTGGAGGTGTTCGCATGCGGGTCCCCCACCCTGGACATCGCTTCGTGGCCTCATAGGGAGTTCCACCGAAGTCCCCAGTCGGGGTGTTCGCATGCGGGTCCCCCACCCAGGGCAGCGCTTCGTGGCCCCATAGAGGGCTCCACCGAAGGCCCCAGTGGGGGTGTTCGCATGCGCGTCCTCCACCCAGGACCGCGCTTCGTGGCCCCACAGGGGGCTCCACCGAAGGCCCCACTGGGGATGTTCGCATGTTTCGTGGCCCCATAGGGGGCTCCACCGAAGGCCCCAGCGGGGGTGTTCGCATGCGGGTCCCCCGCCCAGGGCAGCGCTTCGTGGCCCCATAGGGGGGTCCACCGTAGGCCCCTCTGGGGGTGTTCGCATGCGGGTCCCCCACCCAGTGCAGCGCTTCGTGGCCCCATAGGGAGCTCCACCGAAGGCCCCAGTGGGGGTGTTCGCGTGCGGTTCACCCACCCAGGGCAGCGTTTCGTGGCCCCATAGGGAGCTCCACCGTAGGCCCCAGTGGGGACGCCCGCACGCGGTTCCCCCACCCAGGGCAGCGCTTCGTGGCCCCATAGGGAGCTCCACCCAAGGCCCCAGTGGGGGTGCCCGCATGCGGTTCCCCACCACCACCATTGTGGCAGGCCCCTCACACAGTTCGTGGCCCCATAAGGAGCTCCACCGAGGACGATATTCACAACTGCGGTATTCAAAATTGCATGTGGTTGGGTTCTTCGCCAGGCTAATTACCTACCTCTTCCGACCGACGCGTAGGTCCAAACATTCTCCAGTCTCCGTTCAACCCAGGTGGAATGTTGAAAACCCTGGTTAGCAGCGTCCTGGGTCAGGAGGCCCTGACCCCTAAGAGCGTGCCCCCTGTTGACTGTTCGCCTTGTCGCCGCCCCCGACACGTCAAGAACCACGGCGGCGTGGCGGTGCTCAAGGCCCGCCGATCCGAGCTGCCCGCCGAGCTGGCCACCGAGGTCTCTGGAAGCACCAAGGGGAGGAGGGGGGCGGCCTGAGGTCCTCGCGTCGCATTGTTTCTGAGTAGGACATGTTTGCTCGGGCTGTGCGTGCGCTACAGGAGAATGCCGCAGGAAGATTGGGTCCGCGGCTTTGGTCGTGATTGCTCACCATGTGTTTCTTTTGTTCGCCCCGTCGCGTGTCACTGGGGAAGTCATGTACAACCTGTAGGGGGGGGATCGGGTCTCAACGCAGACTCGGCAGTTCTCGCTGGTGTTCCAGCCACGGGATGCTCCCTGGCGGCTGCGCCTCGCCGAGAGCGCTCTGGGGGTGCCTCGATCGCCCCGAACGTCTGGCGGACAGCTGGGCCATGACCCAAAAGCCAGTACCAGCAGCTCTTCCTGCGCATCGAGGCTCCAGGGTCGAAGCTTAAGTCGGACAGGTTTCTCGACTGTTTAAAGATAGTCCCCAAAAATAGTTTGGGGACGATGTATTGACTAATTCGAATATGGTTGGATGTGTTTTCGACTAGTTTGGATGTTTCTCCCGAAGCCCGCCTGTAGGAGGACATGTCGACATGCCCGACCTAAGTCGAAGCTCGAGGAGATCTTTCGACGTCTGGTGTCCCCTTGGGAGGCCCGCCGAAGTGCTCTTTTGGGTGGGGGGGGCCGCCTCCTAGAGGCCCGGTCGCTGCCTCGAGAACGGTGCAACCCCACATGGTTTCAATTTTTTCACTGCCGCGGGCCCATCTTGGGCAACGGCGCCGCCCCAACAGCCCCTGGGTGCGAAATGCTGAAGTTGTTGGTCTCTCTTGTGGCGACGGTGCGGCGACTGCGCCTCTGGTGCACCACTGGGTGTCCCCGGTGCGCGATCGAGGTTTGACAAGGGACGTGCCCAATCCTTTGGAAACGTGAGGTGGTTACACACAGGACCGCTCAACACAATCGAACGTGTTGAAACGCCTACAGCGCGCAGAGGGCATCTCGGAGTGCACTTAGACAAACGCCCGAAAAGTGGATGCAAAAGGGCGGGGCTACGAGGGCAACGAGGAGCACCACGCACCCGAACGTGGCAAAATAGCAGGGCCACGCGAGGAACCAGAAGCACTCAAAGGTGGAAACAAAAGTGCGCCGGGCGCTATGGGAGGTCTTGCTTTGTGATTTTTGTTTTGTCAATGATTTGCTAATCGGCGTGGGCCCTCGCACCCCCCCTCCCAACCCTCCATGGAGTAGATCTTGGCTGTTTGGGGGGAGCTTGTTCCAGGCAGGTGGAGCCTCCCCCATAGAACGCACGGTTGCAAACAGTTGCATTAAGCAGAGGTCTGGAGCCAGACCCCCCCCTCACCGCCCAATGTCGAAACGCCGAATTTTAAAATATTTACTTTGATTGTATTTTCGAATTCAAGTAATGGTTTTCGAATTCAAAAAGCAGTTTTTTGAACTCCAAAACCAGTTTTTGTGAATTCAAGATTTTGTTTTTTGAATCCCAACACCAATTTGCTGGAATTCGAAAACCAGTTTTTAATTCAAAAACGAGATTTTCGAATTCCAAAGCCAGACTCGTCGCCGCCAGTTGGAGGCGTCGCCGCCAGGCGCCCCTGATGTGTCAGCGATCGTGCACAGAACCGCGCCCGCAACTGCTGGCGGGCGCCGAAACCTGAAGACGACAACCACGACGACGACGTACCAAGGAAGCCCGACCGGCCGATCGGAAAGTGAGCCCCTCCCCCCCTCTCTCCTCCATCCTTCCCCTCCTCCTTCTCCTCCTCCTCCTCCTCCTCCTCCTCCTCCTCCTCCTCCTCCTCCACACTTCGCAGCCATCTGGGGAGCCGCGAGGTCTAAACTGGGCCCCCCTGGACCTCCACTCCGCAGGACCTCCCAGGAGCCCACGAAAGTTGCGACACTTGCGCACTTCGCAGCCCCCCCGGGAGCCGCGAGGACTCAACTGTCCCCGTGGACCTCCAGTTCGCGGGGCCCAAGCCCCACGAATGTGGCGACAGTTGCCCACTTCGCAGCCCCCAAGGAGCCGCGAGGTCTCAACTGGGTCCCCGTGGTCCGCCAGTCCGCGAGTCCTCCCGTGGGCCCACGAGGGTGGCGACGGTTGCGCACTTCGCAGCCTCCCTGGGAGCCGCGAGGTCTCAACTGGGTACCCGTAGACCCTCAGTCCGCGGGACCTTCCAGGAGCCCACGAAAGTGGCGACAGTTGCGCACCTCGCAGCCCCCAGGAAGCCGCGAGGTCTCAACTGGGTCCCCGTGGACCTCCACACCGCGGGACCTCCCAGGAGCCCACGAGGGTGGCGACGGTTGCGCACTTCGCAGCCTCCCTGGGAGCCGCGAGGTCTCCACTGGGTACCCGTAGACCCTCAGTCCGCGGGACCTTCCAGGAGCCCACGAAAGTGGCGACAGTTGCGCACCTCGCAGCCCCCAGGAAGCCGCGAGGTCTCAACTGGGTCCCCGTGGACCTCCACACCGCGGGACCTCCCAGGAGCCCACGAGGGTTGCGACGGTTGCGCACTTCGCAGCCTCCCTGGGAGCCGCGAGGTCTCAACTGGGTACCCGTAGACCCTCAGTCCGCGGGACCTTCCAGGAGCCCACGAAAGTGGCGACAGTTGCGCACCTCGCAGCCCCCAGGAAGCCGCGAGGTCTCAACTGGGTCCCCGTGGACCTCCACACCGCGGGACCTCCCAGGAGCCCACGAGGGTGGCGACGGTTGCGCACTTCGCAGCCTCCCTGGGAGCCGCGAGGTCTCCACTGGGTACCCGTAGACCCTCAGTCCGCGGGACCTTCCAGGAGCCCACGAAAGTGGCGACAGTTGCGCACCTCGCAGCCCCCAGGAAGCCGCGAGGTCTCAACTGGGTCCCCGTGGACCTCCACACCGCGGGACCTCCCAGGAGCCCGTGAAAGTGGCGACGGTTGCGCATTTCGCAGCCCCCTTTATGGGCGCAATCAGTACGAAGAAGGAGCAGGGAGGAGGAGAGGAGACAGGGGGCAGGAAGTAGGAGCCAGGAGGCAGGAGAGGGGGGGGCGGAGGAGGAACCTTGGACAGCACATTGCTCTACTCAAAGCGAGGGTCCAGCACAGGAGACTTGGGAATCAAGCGAGTGGCGCGAGGAGGAAGGGAGGAGGAGGAGGAGGAGGAGGAGGAGGAGGAGGAGGAGGAGGAGGAGGAGGAGGAGAAGGAGGAGGAGGGGGGGAGGAGGTGCGGAGTCGGACCGCGCAGTGCTCCATCTTCAAGACGAGAGCCCAGCACAGGAGGCTTGGGAACCAGAGCAGTGGCGACCCCCCTTGGCTCTGCCCCGAGGTCGTGGAGGGCCTGGCGCGGGTGAGCGGCGCGGAGGCCACCGCCCTCGCGCTGCTCGACGAGCTCGAGGACGAGGGGCGGCCAAAGCCGTTGTTGCGGCCATCCCGCCGATCAGTGGCGGCTTCTCCTCGCGCTGCTCTCCTCTCCCATCAAAGGGGGAAACATTACATAATCATAAACTGTTCTACGATCCGCGTATGCGCGCGGATTTCTTGGATCCGCGCTGGGCCCCCCGGCGGCGCCCCTGGCGCGCACTCCGCTCGCCAGGGGAGGGGAGCCCCAGCGCAGAACTTAGAAGTCCGCGCGGAAGTCCCAGCGCAGAATTTGTCGTTTGTTCATTGCCCTCTCCATAGCAAGCTGGAAGCGTTCGGCCGTGTGGTCGGCTCTCAATGGGCGGTCTTGGCCATTCAATGTTATCCAGCGGCGAACCACGGCTTTTCTCAGAAATTGTGTTAACATCCTCAATGAACACGCCATGTGAACGAGTCCCCCCTTCTCTAGACGCACGTACTGTTTCCTCTGATCGTGGCGCGAATCTGTATAGCACACTACCGAGTTCCACCGCCTGCACCCTTCATACGCTCACCTTCTGGCGCACGGGCTTGACCCCTTGACCATCTGTTTTCTTTCTGGGTCCCACCGTTGGCCAATCGCGACTTCGTGTTCGCGCCCAAACTCCGTTTCGGGCCATCAGCCGGACCGTTTTCGTTTTAGCCCGTCCCGAATGAACACGCCAAACGCTGTGTCGGCCGGGCCCTGCCGCAGGAGTTCCAGGGCATCCGCTTCGACCCGAAGCTGCGCTCGCGGCTCACCAGCAAGGCTCGGAGCTGAAAAAGCTACAAATGTTTAGAGGCCCGCGTGGGTTTCTCGGACCGTCGTCGGGGACTTCTTGGTGGCGTCGGGCCGCCTCTGGCGCGCTCCGCGCGTCAGGGAGGGGAGCCTGGTGCCGATCCAAAAGATCTGCACTGACCTGCGAGAGTTTAGGGTGAGCGGAAGGACTAAGGAACACTTACTTCTCAAGAGGGTCTCGGTCGTTCCTTAGGTTTGCATGCGTTTCTTACCGTTTCTTATTCGTTGTCCATTATTCATCGTTCCTTATGCGTTACTCCTTGCAAAAAGGGGCTTCGGTCTTTATGTATCATTCCTTTGGTCAGGCCGATGACTGTACTTTGCATTGCTCGGACGTGTGCATTCCTCCTCGGCGAGGAACGCCGGATCAGCCTGCAAAAAGAGAAGAGCGGGGCACAGATGTTGACGTTGACGGGCGCCCTGTCCGCCTCCCCGTCGCCTCTTCCTCCTCCGCCTCCTCCTCCTCCTCCTCGTCCTCCTCCTCCTCCTCCTTCTCCTCGTCCTCCTCCTGCTCCCTGTCGTCTCCTCCTCCTCCTCCTCCTCGTCCTCCTCCTCCTCCTCCTCCTCCTCGTCGTCCTCCTCCTCCTCCTCCTCCTCCTCCTCCTCCTCCTCCTCTTCTCTCGTCCTCCTGGGCGCGGCCCTCAGAGGCCTGTCTTGCCTTCGGCCTCGGCCTGGGCCAGGGGCGACGGGGCTCTCGCAGGCAGGTGGCGGGGACGCTCTTCTGGCCCTCTCCGTCTCTGCCGTCGCGAGGCGCACAGAAAGGGGGGGGATCGGGAAAGGGGGGGTTACGACATCTGCTGCATGCAGCTGGTCTCGGCCCCGCCCCCGGGCCCATTCCTCGATACCTGGGCGCCTCCCGGCGCCGGGAGGCGCTGGGAAAGTCAGCGATGTAAGCTGATGATTTGCCCTACCCGTTGCGGACATGCCCGACCTAACCCTAGATGGGGTCGGGGCAGATGGTGTCGGGGCACTGCGGCACAATTTTGGGCCCAATTTTCTCGACGCCGACAGTGCCGATGCATCGCTGACGTCGCCAGTACATGGCCGATGCATCGCCGATGCATCGGCGATGCATCGCCGATATATCGGCGATGCGGTGAGATCATCCGACCCCATCTACTCGGACCTCATCTTGAAGGCCTCTACGAGCGATGGCAAGGTTGTGCTTGTGCCTGCTTGGCTCTTCTCTGAGAGGCGGCGCGTTCCTCCGAGTCTGCCAGGCGCTGAGCCTGGGCTAGGCCGAGCCGCAGCTGACCCGCGGGGATTATTGGCAGTTGCGCTCGTCCTCCTCCGCCTCCATTGTTAGATTGTAAGTCACGGAAGCGTTGGCTCGTGTTGCATGACCTGCATGTCGGCGAATCGCGTCTAATAGCACTCGATCGCACGCACGTTGCGACCCCATAGCGGCTATGAGCGCGCAGTAAACCCAAGATCGCCCACACAGCACCCAATTATGCCTACTAGCGCCGAACAGTGCCCAGATACCGCCCTTTAAGGCCCAATGACTCCATGAGAGAGAGATGCATCACGTCCGCTCTGCGCGCCATTGGACGCTGTGTTGGGAGCGATGGGGACGACCAGAACGCTTTCTGTGAGTTACTTTCTAACCTCCTCCTCCTCCACCTCCTCCTCCTCCTCCTCATCCTCCTCTTCCTCCCCCCCCTCCCCCTCCTCCCGGCATTAGCTGCAGTGTGGCACGGCGCTCGTGCTGCCCTGGGCAGGCATCGCTGCCGCCGTCCAGCTCCCTCGCAGGGGTCCGCGCACCCCCGCGCGTGCGCGGGCGCGCGCACGTGGAGTGTGAGGCTGCCTGCGCTGCCTGCCCCCGTGGCAGGCTTCGTGGCCCCCAGGGCTTGGAAAGCACACTCGGAGGCCCCTGGCAGGCCCTCGGAGGTCTTGGAGGCCATCGGCCTGAGCTCTTGACCTCCTCCTCCTCCTCCTCCTCCTCCTCCTCCTCCTCCTCGATCCTCCTCCTCCTCCTCCTCGATCCTGCTCCCTGCCGTCTCATCCTCCTCCTCCTCCTCCTCCTTCCCCTCCTCCCCCTCCTCCTCCTCCTCCTCCTTCCCCCTCCCCCTCCCTCCTCCTCCTCCTCCTCCTCCTCTTCCTCCTCCTCCTCCTCGGTGGAGCCCCTGCTCCCGCGGCCGTCTCGCAGGGGTGGAGGCCCCTCGGAGGGCCTTCGGCTCCTCTCGGGCATCCAGCGGCCTTGAGACCGCGTGCCTGGGTCATGGGCCGAGCTCTCGTGCATGCCTCTCTGGCTTTCTCGGGGTAGCAGTGACAGAGCATGCTTGCGGGCATGGGTCGCACATGGTGAGCTGTTGCACTTTCGATGTGCAGTCTACGTGATGGAAATTGTCGTGAGCCCGCGCGCGCGACCAAAGTCTCATGCTCGAGCGATCATCATACCCACCCGCCCGCAACGTGTTGCGCAGACCCGCCGCGTGCAGATCCATGGCTCTATTGGATGAGTGATGATGACGACCACAACGGCGTCCGTGCGGGCTAATACAGTGGTACTGGTGATGGTGATGATGGCCATGGCGACGACGCTTGCGATGTGGAAAGTTACGGTGAGGACGAAAGTGGTGATGATGAGAGTGGCAAGGACGACGGTAGTTGTGATGGTGAAGATGGTGATGGCAATGGTGATAAACATGTCGGCGCTTGCGGTGATGATGGCGATGCAGTTGAGGGGAGATGGGAGCGCTGATTTTACCACCAGATTCCACTGAACCCTACCAGTTCCGAGCAGGAATACGAACAGCCGAGCTGGATGAGCAACGCTAATTAGCTTCTAGTGGATTCCATTGGACCCGACGGGATTCCAGTGAGCTCCATTGCCTTTCAGTGGGCCCGATTTGATTCATCATCCTCTTTCCCCTCCTGATCTCTCGTTCTCAACGGACGTCGAGCGCTTTGTCTTCCCATGCCACATCCACCTCGAGAGCAAGATTTCGAACATCAGCTCCAGCTGCAGTTCTCACATGAAGGCTTGCGCCGCTGCGCTGGACCAGGGCTCAAACTGTGCGCCCGGAGGCCCCGCCCGCGCCGCGTGGAGCCGGATTCCTCCACTGCACCCCGCTTCTGCACTGTCGTTTCCGCTTCCCCGACCCCCTGTCCCCTTGGCGGCCGTTGCGCTGCCGCGTGCTGCGGCGCCGAGTTCGGGGCGTCTTCGGGAGGGCAGAGGGGTAGATGCGTGGCGGGGGTTCGGCGGGGGGAAGAGGGGGGGGGGGAGAAGGAGGACGAGGAGGAGGCCGAAGACGGGGACGGGGAGAGGGAGAGGAGGAGGAGTGATGATGAGACGAGAAGGAGGGCGAAAGTGTTCGAGGAGAGACGATGAGGAATAATGAGAAGGAGGGGCAACGAAGGGGAGGACGTAGAAAGGGTGATGATACGATATCCCTTCGCGCGATACGGCAGGGACGCAGTGGATTGCACGGCGCGGTGCTGGTTTTTCGGGGGCCCAAGACGGGCCACAGGGAGCCGGCCAGTGGATGGTTTTTGTTGGAAGGCCGCGTCCGAGGTGGTCGTTCTCGGTTGTCGACCGCTGGATCCCGCTAGTTGTTGTATTGTTCCTGTCCCCCCCTCCCTCTCATCCTCGTTTTCTTCCCCCTTGCCCTTCTGAGCTGCCCCGTCGCGCTCTACCTCCCCCGCCTCATGTTGCCGCTCCTCGTCTCCTCCCGGCCTTCGCTCCGCAGCGTCCGCGTGTCCGACACCTCTGCCGCCGCCCAGCCCTGAGTTTCTTAGGGGGCTGATCGTCACCTCGCGCGGGGGTGCTCCGAGGTGCCTGCAGCAAAGGCCCCCGAGATCATCCTGAAGGCGCGCGTCGCTCTTGCGCGTGTTCCCCCTTTTCTCTTATCCGATGACCAGGGGAACTCTTTGAACACGGCGTCCCGGACGACGCGACGGCCCGAAAATTTGAAGGCGGTTTTTTCCGGCGTTGAGCCGCACCCCGCCGTAGCGTGACGCGGGGTCTGGGGCCCGACGGTTTTAATGAAAGGAGGACGTCCCTCGGTCCGAATGCGCGATGCCGCAGAACAAAAAACGACCAGAGCGCTTGATTTAAGTCGGGCGTATCCCTCTGCAGGAGGAATATTCCAAAATAGTAAAAGACAGTATTCAGGGGACGACTTTTGAGTATTGTTTGATTACAACATTTTGTTCGCGGACTTCTTTCGAGCTGGAACGAACCCCGAGGGCCCCGAACAAAAACATTACTCCGACGGAAGGACCCCACATGAGAATCTCTTTAGCTTGCATGGGGGTATCCTCCTGCCCCTTCCCTTCTCCCACCTACTCTTGCCTCCTCGTTCTCCTCCTGTCTGCTCCTCCTCCTGCCTCAACCCCTGCCTCTTCCTCCTCTTCTTGCCTCCTCCACCTCCTCCCCCTCCCCCTCGTTATGCTTCCTCCCCCCCATTCCCCTTGCCCCTCCCGCCTCCTGCCTCCTCCTCCTGCTCTCCCTCTCCCTTCTCCTCCTCCTCCTCCTCATCCCCTGTCCTCCTCCTCTCCCTCTCCCTCATCCGCTTCCTCCTCCTCTTCCTCCTCCTCGTTTCCATATTCCTCCCCCCTCCTCTCCCCCCCTCCTCCTCCTCCTCCTCCTCCTCCTCCTCCTCCTCCTCCTCCTCCTCATCCTGCCTCCTCCTTAGGCCTCCTGCCCCCTCCTGGAGCCTCCTGGGGCCTCCTGGAGCCTTCTGGGCCTTCCGGGACCTACTGGGGCCTCCTCGGGCATTCCTCCTCCTCCTTTTCCTCCTCGTCCTTCCTCCCCTCAGCCTCTTCCTCTTCCTGCTTTCCTGTCTCGTCCTGCATCATCCCTCCTCCTTTTCCTGGCAATCCTCCTCCTCCTCGTCCTCGTGCGGAACACGACCCAGAGGAAGCGCACGACGTGCGTCCCAGCCGATACGCGCCGGAGGACGACCCAGAGGAAGCGCGCGCCGGAGGATGACCCGGAGGAACCACGTGAGCTGCGGGACCCATAGGAAGGCTCCCGCCTGACGCGTCCTCACAATTCACTCACAGACGAGGGTCCCGCTTGATACTTCTTCCAAATTCAGACCTGAGGAGCCCAAAAGTGACGACAGTTACAGGAATCCGATGACCCGTTCGGATTAATAACATGATCTGCGGGCCCCATAGGGAGGGGGCTCCCGCCTGAGACTTGCTCGCAATTCACTGACAATCGAGGCTCCCGCCTGATACTTCCTCCAAATTCAGACCTGAGGAGCACAAAAGTGACGACAGTTACAGGAATCCGATGACCCGCTTGGATTGATAACATGATCTGCGGGCCCCATAGGGAGGAGGCTCCGGCCTGAGAGTACTTCACAATCCATTCACAGACGAGGCTCCCGCTTGATACTTCCTCCAAATTCAGACCTGAGGAGCCCAAAAGTGACGACAGTTACAGGAATCCGATGACCCGCTCGGATTAGTAACATGATCTGCGGGCCCCATAGAGAAGGGGCCCCCGCCTGACGCGTCCTCACAATTCACTCACAGACAAGGGTCCCGCTTGATACTTCTTCCAAATTCAGACCTGAGGAGCCCAAAAGTGAGGACAGTTACAGGAATCCGATGACCCGCTCGGATTAATAACATGATCTGCAGGCCCCATAGGGAGGGGGCTCCCGCCTGAGACTTGCTCGCAATTCACTAACAAACGAGGCTCCCGCCTGATACTTCCTCCAAATTCAGACCTGAGGAGCCCAAAAGTGACGACAATCACACGAATCCGATGACCCGCTCGGATTAGTAACATGATCTGCGGGCCCCATAGGGAGGGGGCTCCCGCCTGAGACTTCCTCGCAATTCACTCACAGACGAGGCTCCCGCTTGATACTTCCTCCAAATTCAGACCTGAGGAACCCAAAAGTGACGACAGTTACAGAAATCCAATGACCCGTTCGGATTAGTAACATGATCTGCGGGCCCCATAGGGAGGGGGCTCCCGCCTGAGACTTCCTCACAATTCACTCACAAACGAGGGTCCCGCCTGATACTTCCTCCATATTCAGGCCTCAAGTCAGCGAGTAGTGATGATGATGATGCTGATAATCGTTCGATGCCGATGATGGTGAGTGATCGTGGGATGGTGATGGTGATGCTAATGGTGATGATGATGATGATGATGATGAGTGGGGAGTGATGATGATGGTGATGATGATGCGGAGGAGGAAGCAAAGAGGAACAGAGGAGAGGGAGGAGGACGGGAGATCCTGCGCGGAGGGTGTGCAGAGAAAACAAGAACCCCACTTAGGATGTGGGGAATAATCAAAGCAAACACCCGGGGTGTGGCAACTTGCGGCGCCCAGATCCCTTGGGAAAAGTAGGGAGGTACTCTGAAGCGGCACCTTCTCTCCATGGCGGCTACTCCTCCTCCTCCTTCTCCTCCTCCTCCTCCTCCTCCGCCTCCTCTTCCTCCTCCTCCTCCCCGTGTGGCTGGGGACTAAGCGGGCAGCCGCCTCTGTCGGCTTGACGGTCAACAGCAAGTTTTGGCTTGCTTTTGTTCACCCTCCAGGCCTTTACTGCCGCATACCGAAATCTAGTGACGGTGCCACCCAAAAAGAACCTGGATGCGTAATACCGAAATTCGTCATATATGTTTAAACGACGGCGACATTGCTGAACCACTGACTGCCCTCGCGCGCTGTCGCGATTTGGCAAGGGGATGGCATAACAAACGCTCGCCAGCGAAAACCTATTCCTCGCCTTGTGGAATTTGGCGGTGGCGTCGTTCACACCTGGCCCACGTAACGAACTGAGCGTTTCTTTGGCGTCTGAAGCAGCAGAGGACCACTTGGGTGCCACCCTGGCCTGGGGGCCCTCCCCCCGTGGCAGCCGCAGGGCCCCCCCCCCCCTCCCGAGGCCCCCGCTCCCAGCAGGGCAGCGGAGGGCAGCGCTTCCGACTCCGCCAGGCAGAGTTGGACCAATCGCCGCCCACCGGACCCCCACCCCCCAGCCCGAAGGCTCCAAGTCGCCCTCCGTTTCCAGTGGGGGGGGCCGTCGGGGAGCATTGAAAAACACTTTTTACCATCCAGCGGAGCCCAGTGGCAGGGAGGCAGGAGGCGGCAGGGGGGAGGGAGCGGGGAGGGGAGGGGGAGGGCCAGGCGCGCGGCTCGCAGCCCGGCTGCTGCATTGAAAAACAGATGTGGCACCCATACCCCCCCCAACCCGAAATGTTTGGTCTTCGGGTTCGGTTTTGGAGCTGTCGGGCAGGTAACTAGTCAACCAAGGGCTTACAGGCCTGGCCACCCCGCATCGCCCCCGCCAGCGTGCCCGCGGCAGCCGCATGCCCTCGGATCTGGGCGTCGCCCAAAAGAGGCACCGCCGTTTTGCGCCACGGTTCTCAGGAGGGGAAAACACAGACAAAATTAATCGTCGATCCGCAGGAAAACAAGTAGGAAAACATGGACAATGGGTTGGGGAGGACGAACACCCAGAACATGCAGGAAAACATTGGGGTTCCTGGGATTAGTGTGTGTGTGTATTTCTTTGTGTCTCCCTGGGCCCCTTCAAGTCCGCTTCCCGACTCCGAGACCGTCGGCAGAGTTGACGTGCTGCTGCGAGCGATCCCCACGCAGGAAGCGCGAGGCGGGATACTCCCAGGGGGCAGCGGCACACTCTCGGGCCTGGCGGCCGCGGTATGCAGTAGTCGTTCGTCGGAGGCACGAGGCGGGATCCCCAGAGCCCACCCTCCTCACATTTTGGGCCTGGTGGCCGCGGTGTGCAAGGTGTGCGAGGCGGGGCGGGGGCCCTTCTTTTCACATCTCACAACCCCAGCCACTGCCGGACGACTCAGGATTATAAGCCAGTCCCACTGAAGGGCTCGAGATCCCTTGGGGTCGGTGTCAAACAAACAAACAAACGTGACGTCGGAAGAGATGGTGGATCATAGGCGAAGTTAGGTTGACGTGGCAACCCATCAGATGAGTGCGCGTTGGCAATTCTAGGTTTCCATGTTATTTGCGTTGAGCCTCCTGGGGTGTCGCCACGGCTCGATACGCCACCATGTAGTGCTCGAAGCGAACAGAGAGAATCAGTGTCTGCGACTTCGGGCGGCACGGGAAACAACATAACGAGCACGTTCCCGCAATCTCGGCATCTAGGAGCAGTTGCCGGACCCCGGGGCCATTACAGGGAGAGACCCCCGACGACAAATCAAGCCTTGCCGGTGTGGTTGGTAGCTCCAGGGACCAAGATTTTGACACATGTTTGGGCTCGTTTCTGGTCTCGGGAGCCTCGGACTGGTCTGGGCAATCTGCTGATACCAGTCCACTTGGCTCCGTGTTGACACGTTCTCGTGTGCGTTCGCGCACGCACGCGTCCTTATGTGGAGATCCAGCGGCACGTTGGTACGCACGCTCGCACGAGCATGTGCAAACGTGTACGTGTGCGCGCTGGTACTCCTACAGTGTATTGTCGCGTAGACGCGTAGGCCGAAGCATTTTTGTTGTGCACAGACGCCGACGCACGGACATGTTCTGTGTTCAATCGCGCATGCGCTCGCGTGCAGCAGCCCGACATCAGCGAGATGCCATGTTGGTTTCGCTTGTGTTTGTGGAGTTGTCAGTCCTTCTCGCAGTTGCTTTATTTTCTCCGCAAGGTGTGCGCCGCGGCATTCCCTCAGGCGCCTGCTTTCTTGACAATGTGGCAGGACCGAGGAGGAGACCCGCCCTCGGACAAGGACAATTCGTGAGTGGGTCTCGCATCTAGCATCTAGTCTCCTTCGGCCAAACCCGCCACTGTGCCTGGCTTGTGGGCCAGAAGCCTCTTACATGTTTTGTGGGGGTCTCTTGGAACTACTATAAGCGGCATGCTTGGGGCCTCGTGGGGGGTATCTTTGGGGGCATCTTTGGTGACCTTATGGTGCCTTCTTCGGGCACTTCGGCAGTCTCTTTGGGGGCGTCCTGACGACCTCGTTGGCCACGCAGTCGACCTGAACATTAAGGATGACCTTCCTGAGGGTACTCTTGCATCCTTGCCTCCTCGGCCCATCCTTGGCCGCTTTCGCTGGCCGCGCCCCGCCCGAAAAGCTTCGAAACGGCCTTCCAGGGCCCTTGCATCCTTACGGTGCATCCGTATGACACGGGCCGACTGTATCAGAGAGGGGGCCCCAAAGGTCAGTTCGAGTTCCCCCTCCTGGGCTTGCGGAGGCCTCTTGGACCTCTTGGGGGCGTTTTAGGTTGTCCTGGGGGCACAGTTGGTGCCATCTTGGGCCGTTTGAGGAGCGCCTCTCGGACCGAACATCCAGGCATGTCCAGTCATACAACAATTCGCTCGAGTGGCCCTCCCCCTGGTTATCTGGGCCAGCCAGGGTCCTCTTGGGCCTCCCTGGGGCCCTTCTTTGGCCCCCTCTGTGGCCGTCTCGTCGCCCAGTGCCCCCTGAAAGAAGTCATGCGACCAGCCCCCGCGTTTCTGGCTATCGGTGGCCTGTGCTTCGTAGAGCGTACCACACATTTGAATACAGAGGACTCAGAAGGGGTCGGGGAGCACTCCACCCAGTGCCCACGGCAGGTTGCCGGATTCAACGCTGGACTCAGTTTTCTTCCACGACGGATCCAGCCCGCCGAAGACGGTTGGCGGCAACCGTCGGTGGGAGGTGTGGCTTGGGTACCCGCATGGAGATGCCCCGCTAGACCCCATGGGCTCAGGAAATTGCGACAGTTTGCGCACAGGGCTTTCGTGTCTCAGTTGGGCCTGCGACCGCTGCACGCTTGACGGAACACTAGTGGAGCTCAATGTTTCATCTGGGGCTGAGGAAGTCAGCAGTCTGCTGGACTCCCCAGGCAACCGCTCGTGGGTACGAGCGCATGGTGAAAGGAACGGGTTCAGGGTCTCGACCTGAATGTGATCACCGAGGAGCGAATCACCGCAGTCACCATGCTGCGATGACAGTGGCCACAGAGGGAGAGGCACGGTTTCACACACGAGCGAACGTGGCTAGTTCTGCTTTGCAGTGAAAGGGAACGTCATGTCAGGTTCCGTCTCCTGAGAAGTCGTGTTCAGCATCGGCCTTGGCATATGTATCCTGCTCTGTGGCCCCCGTGTTGGGCTCAGCAGTCTTTTGTCGTTACCGAGAAGACCTCCGATAAGCTACCTCTTAAGCTTTACTGGCCTGGGATTTCCACTACCATTCCAGGCCTTCTTGGCCCCGATTCGCTGGTCCTGCCTTGGCGCCTTGGTGCCTCCAAGACTTGGTGCCCGGCGTGGCCGCAGTGGCGACCTTTTTGAGCCTCTGGCGCCCGTTCGGAACGCTCTCGACGAGGCGCAGCCACTCGAGCACATCCCGGCGCAGCCACTCGAGCACATCCCGAGGCTGGGAAACCGCGGCGGCCATCCAGGCCGAGACGCTGGAGGCCCTGGGGAGGCCACCGCGGCCCTGCAGCTCTCTCGCGGCCTCCGGCCAAGACGCTGGAGGCCCTGGGGAGGCCACCGTGGGCCTCCAGCTCTCTCGCGGCCCCCGGAAGCCCACGCGCACTCGCCCCGCGACCCTTCCCTTCTCCTCGGGTGGGACGGAGGATCGCGCCGCACCGCCGATGCTTTGGAGATCGGGTTCGGTGCGGAGCCCGCTTTTCTCCATGCCGACGTCGCCGATGCGTCGCCGACGCATCGGCGATGCATCGCCGACGCATCGGCGATGCGGCGCGATCTTCCGACCACATCTGCTCGGACCTAATCTGGGAGGCCCTCTCTGTTGGGAGGAGGAGGAGGAGGAGGAACAGGAGGAGGAGGAGAAGGAAGAGGAGGAGGAGGAGGAGGAGGAGGAGGAGGAGGGGGCAGGAATAGGATGAGGATGACGAGGAGGAGGAGGAGGAGGAGGAGGGAGAGGAGGAAGGAGGAGGAGGAAGGAGCAGGAGCAGAGGGAGGGGGGGGGGGGCCGCGGCCCGCCTCTCGCCGCGGGCCGCGGCCATCGGCGGGCGTCGGGAGTCCGCGGCCGGCCACGCCGCCGCGGCCGCCGCGGCCACGAGCGGGGGGCGGCGGCCTCCCCGACGCGGCGGGAGGCCTCCGGCGGGAGGCCCGAGGTCGAGGGCCCGTGGGGGCCGCGGGCGTCGGCGGGCCGCGGCCTCGGCGGGCGTCGGGAGGCCGAGGGCGGACGCTGGCGCGCGGCCGCGGCCTCCGCGACGCCTCCCCGCGGGGCGCGGCGGGCGTTTGTTTGTTTGTTTGTTTGTTTGCTTGTTTGTTTGTTTGTTTGTTTGTTTGTTTGTTTGGGTATCTTTGTTTTTCATGGTATATATATAAATGTTTATAAATGTATACATAAACATATTATATATATATATAAATATAGATACAAGACTGCAGTGGCGCTTCGCGCCATGCACCTTGGTCCTTGAAGTTTGGTATGCTGGCGGAGTAGCAGGAAGGTCAAGCTGACAATTCAGCGATAACTCCTGGTTGCCTTTTCTGGCATCGCCGCTATAATAGTGTTATTCGTTATCCTTCCTCCATGCTTCTTTTTCCTGATTTTCGCCATGCCCTGCGCATTCTCCCCATCCTCCTCAGCTCTTTTTTGCGGAGGCTCCTCCTTGGAGAGCCTCTAGGGGCCTCACAAAAGTTGTTTCAGGCTTTCTTAAGGCCTTCTGGAGACCTCCTGGGCGTATTCTGGGGGCCTCTGGGGGCTTCCTCGGGCCACCCTGCCTCCAACCGCGGTCTCCCTGAACGACCGAATCACGATTTGGAATTCTTCGGAGGGTGTCTTTGGGCCATCTTGGACCGCCATGGGGCCCTCTGAGGGCCATCTTGGACCCGTGTTATGTCGTTTTGGGGCTCTCTTGGACTGCCTGGAAACCCTTTCGGATGGTTGTGGGGCGATTGTGGAACCTCCCAGGCGACTTCGGACGCCCAGAAGACCGCCGTCTTGGAGCGTCGGGAAGCCCAAAAGAGGAAGAACCCTAAAATTCACCAAAAACCAAGAGAAAGTCAATGAGTTTTGCCTCGGGGGGCCTTCTTGGGAGTGCTCTTGGAGGCCTCTTTGGGGCCGTCCTGGAGGCCTCTTGGGCCATCTTGAGTTCACGTCGGTCACTCTTGGAGCGCTCTTGTGCTGTCGTGTCTTGGACGTCTCCGATGACCCCCCTGATCGCCCTAGGTGTTCTGGGAAGGCTTGGCAAAGCGCCATGTGAGGCCCGGGGGCCGCTTCGAGGCCCGTCTGGAGGGTCCCAATTCCCAGATCCCGGGAGTCCGGTTTTGGGGGGGGAGGGGGTGATGGGTTTTCCCCCCGCCCGGGCTTATAAAAATATAGGAAGAGGAGTATCGATAGATGTGTGTATATAGATAGACTCCTTCCTGTACCGTCTTTTATACAATTATACAGGAGCCCCGACGTCGTGTTTGTGTTCCAAGGCGTGGGCCCTGGAGGTGGTCTCCGAGAGGGGATCGGTTGCAGGATGGAGTTGCCCCAGAATGGACATCCTCGCCGAGTCCACGACGCAGACGTTGAGTTTTCGCACCTCTACGAACATCGCACATGTTCAAGTAAATCGCACGAAAGGAGGAACAGTTTGAGGCTACATCAATTCTGTAGCCGATCTCCTACCCGAAGTCTGGACCTTTACTCTGGGGCAGGATTGTTCCTGCCCCGTCGTTCTGACGCTCCCGGGGCCCGGCGAGGGCCCCCAGAGGCAGAATTGATTCTGGACGCCCGACATGGGCACTGAAAGAATGGGTACGATGCCCAACTGCAGTTCCTGTTCATTTTGAACAGGGCTCGCTGTCCGCGCCGCCGCGGCCCGTGTCCATTTGAGACAGAGGGCTGCCCGCCCAACAGCGGCCGCTGTTGGTTTGGGGCAACATTTGTTGTTGGGCATTGTACCCATTCTTTCCGTGCCCATTTTCGGGCGTCCGAATTGATCCAAGTTTCGGGGCGTCCACGAGGGGGGTAATGAGGGGTGGTGGTGGATGTCATGGCTGGTTCCACGAAATCACCCTGATCTCATGTCCCTCTTTTCTTCCTCCGATCCGTCCCCTGCCCCCCCGCCCCTCGCCCGCGCACACGCCTCGGGCCACGACCTGCGAACCCCTCTCCTTGGATTCAAAAAGCCCGGACTCCCCCGGAACAGCCCGCCGTCGTGACCTCTCCGCGGACGCGAGGGGGTCGTGCTCTCCGCCGCCGGCCGCGTGGGGTCGCAGCCCCCTCTCGGCTGCCGGCGCGCTGCTGGCGGTGGGCGCTGGCGGCTCTGCCGGTCGCCGCGCCGCCGCCGCCGCCGGGCCGCGGGGGCGATGTTGAACCCCGACGGGTCGCGCGGTGGCTCCGCCGGTGGCGGCTCCGAGCCGCGGGCTCGGCTGCTGCTCCTCCACCCTTCCTGCCTGCTCTTCCCGCCTCCGTCATCCTCCTCCCCCTCCCTCCTCCAGCTTCTCGTCGGAGTGCTCCTCCTCCTCTTCCTCCTCCCCGTCCGTCTGCTCATCCCCCTCCTCCCCGTTCCCCTCCTCCTGCCCTCCTCCCCCTTCTCCTCCTCCTCCTTCTCCTCCTCCTCCTCCTCCTCCTCCTTCTCCTCCTCCTCCTCCTCCTCCCATTCCTCCTCCTCCTCCTCCCTCTTCCCCCCTAATTGTCCTTCCGGTTTGTTTTCTCCTCCTGCTCCTCCCCCTCCTCTCCTCCTTTTCCTCCTCACTATCCTTTCCGCCCGTCAACTACTGTCCCATCTCTCCGTGCCCCTCCTACTCTCCTCCTCCCCTTCCTCTCCTCCAACACGTTCTCCTTCTCCTTCCCGTTGGATATTTCTTGGAGCACGTTGACTGTTCGCAGTCGCGTCCTCCGTTCTGGAAAAACATGTTGCCTGGACAATAACTTCTGTCAGACAGCAGCAGGTACCGCGATCAGGGGGGCACCACGTACTACAGCTGCCCCATTTTGCGCCAGTCGAGTTGCAATGCGCAGCCTTTCGGATTGTCGGATCCGCTCAGAATAGCTTTGTGTCTGTTGCCAGTTCTTGCGCGCCCATGAAGTGACCGAGAAAGGTGGCCGGAGCAGGGGCGCACATGGAAGCCACGATGTGTCGCGCCCTTCGCTGTTAGTGACATGTTATGTTGCTTGATTTGTGGAGCATGAAGCACCCAGCAATCGGAATGCCATAGCCCCCCGCAGTTGCGGATAAGATTTTTGGGGCGGCGGAGTCGTCGGTAGTGCTTGTGATATTCAAGAGTAGAACGCCGCAGGTGCCCTTCTCTTTCACATTCCATACAAGCCCGCCGATTAGGTGGTGACCTTCCGTCAAAGCAATGATGGGCGGGTCGCGGGTGGGTCGCGAGCGGGTCGCGGGTGGGTCGCCGCCGGGTCGCGGGTGGATCGCGGGCGGGTGGCGGGATGGTCGCGGGCGGGTCGCGGGCGGGTCGCGGCCGAGGATTGCGACAACCACACGCAGCAAGCAACAACCAACAATTCTCACCGAGGAAGCCCACCTTCAGAAACGCCACCCCCGGAAGATGTCAGCCCGTTCGGACCCCTTCACTCTCTGGCTTTGGGTGACGAGCGCCCTCGCCGTCCGGGATTAAATCGGGCATGTTCCTCTAGCCATTCGGCCCGCAGCTGCGTTCCTATTGGCTGTCTGGGTGCATCGGCGCCCCCGCTTGCCATGGTCGTTTCCAGTCGCTGGCGTTTTTTTGCTGACTTGCTTGGTTCAGGACGGAGTTTCGATGCCCATTTGTCGAGCAATCCGAGCACCCACACTGAGGAAGTCAAGGTAATGGTCAAGCCTACCAGTGTCCAAGGCAATCCGACTTGGGCGTTGTTCATAGGAAATGTGCTCCACTTCCTTCTCCAAGTGTCCGAAGCGGCTGCTATTACATTATGGTGTAACCCTCGTTGTGGCATTGTACTTACAACATGTCTCAGGCTTGTCGGTTGTCACTGATCCCTTCGGCGGCAATGCACCCACTCGTCCTACTGCAATGGATGTGAGCACTGAGCCGGCTTCCGGCGTTGATGCCGATGTGCGCCTTGCTGACGATACGTCGCATGGTGACCGGCCAGCTGACGAGACCCTTGTGAACGAGATGAAGGATTTGAGGACCATGTTGCTACTGCAGGAAGAGAGGTTGCGAGGCCAATTCTGAGGACTTCGGGCATCCCCTCATGTCGGCCATCAAGGGAATCAAGGCCAAAGTGCTGGAACTCGAGGTTCGCTTTCCCGCTGTCGCAGCGGAACACGGCCTGGAGCATATCTTTCAGGCGGTCAGTTGCGACATAGACGCTATTATCCAGGAGCGTGATGATTGCTCGGCTAAGGTTGCAGCGATGGCAACAAAAGTCGGGCATGTCCCTCTACAGAAGGAATATTCGAGAGCAGAACAGGATGTGCACGATGTTTCGACTATGTTCGACCATCCTTGTTTTTTACACTGCATTATGATTTCTTCCCACAATCCGCGCGTAAGAGGACATGCCCGACCTGAGTCTAGGCAGGCGGGCTCTCAGAGCCCCGAGCGGATCTCCAGAGGTATGTTGCCCGGCTCCTGCTCGTGGAGCACCTGGGCCGTCGGGGTTGCGCGCCGCACGGGCATATATATAGAGAGAGAGAGAAGGAGAGAGAGAGAGAAAGAAAGAGAGAGAGAGAGAGAGAGGGAGATAGAGAGAGAGCGAGAGAGAGAGTCTGCGCCGCCTGCTGCGGCGGCAGCCGCTTTCCCCGCCTCCGCAAGCCCGGGTGCCACGAGTGGCTTCTTAGCTTGAAGTTTGCCAAAATCCGCCTGTAGGTGGACGCGCTCGACCTAATCCTAGCTCGCGCGCGCTCCACGCAGCCCCGTGTCGCGAAAGCTCGGATTCACGGAGGCGAAGCAGACTTCGACTCCCCGCTGCCCCTCTCTCTGCCGCGCGCGCGCCACCTGCCTGGTACCACTTTTTGGCTCAAGGGTGGAGCCGCTCGTCTCCCGTGCGCCCACCCCTGCATGGGGAAGCAGTCAAAGGATAGTTGTCCGAATCCACAGTCGACACCAAACGTGTCAACCCGACGCGCCGAAAGCGCGCCGCGGTGATGTGCGTCCGAGGTTGCCCAGCGAGCGTGGGCGAAATTTGAGCCACCGATTCGGACAGGAAGGAGGAAGATGCGAGTCGCCCGGGTCGCCCACACCTGTATTTTTCTTTTCTCGTCGTCCTACTTTTTTCGGCGCCTATGCGTCCGCAACTGCGTGGGGCCTCGAGCCTGAACCGTCCGCCTGAACCAGGGCTGCTCATCGGGAAACGAGTGGTAGCATAATCATGAGTTTCGAAGCCCCGCGCGGATTTTTGGCGTTTGCCCCCCCTCCCCCTGGCGAGATCCGCGAGCCAGGGAGGGGTGCCCGGCGCCGCTTCAGGAAATCCGCGCGGAGTTCCGACAACTCATGTCGGCGCAGTTGTTTGTTTTTCTGTTGTGTCGGGGGCGTTCGTTAAATAATGTGCCCAGGAGGCTTCAGACCCTGTGTGGTTCCTTGTGCGGTGAGGGCGGCGTTGATATCTATGGCCGCTCCACGATTCGAGGTTCACAGGCTTACAGGAGTTCTTGGTGTTTCAGCAGGGCGTGGACGGTCTCTGGGGTGGGTTCGAGGTTGGCGAGCGGGACATGGATGTGATCTTGATGGAAGGAAAGGCTTTAATTCGGCGCATCCAGGCTCTCACCGCCTTTTTATCTCTGATGTTATTTCTTTTCAGGGGCGCGCTTTGCTCTATGTTGGGACGTAGCGGGCCCTCTGAGTTTTGGGTCGGCTGCCTTCGCATATGAGCTGCAGCGTCAGCTGCAGTATACTGGGCACGCAGGCCGCCTAGGGCCCTGAGCAGCCAATGGCGCTTTCCCTTCTCTCTCTCTCTCTTTCCCCCTATCCCCTTCCCTCGAAATGTAGTTCCTTCATGGTTGCGTCGGCAAAAACAAAAAATGCTCTAGCCGTAGTGTGGATTGCGGCATCTTGGTCGTTCGCTGTGTTGCTTCGCCAGGGCGAGAGGTCGGCCAGAGCGCGACGTTCCCTCCAGGCGGCGGGGCATCAGTGCAGTGCTGCCCGGGTGCGTCTCGGTGTTCCGGATCGCGAAAGCGTCAGTTTCACACAGCTTGCTGGCCTGTCCCTCTACAGGGGAAATATCCCAACATAGTCGAAAAATAGTCGGGTGACGATCTTTTGTTTGACAATGTTTGAATGTGTCTGGTGTATTTTTCTAGTATCTGGTATTTTTTTGTCCAGAGTCCCCCTGTAGGGGGACACGCCCGACCTAACACCTGTCGGCGTTGCATTCATGTGGGAATCGCGGTTTCGATTTCTGACCGCAGATTTGTCATTGTTGCGGTTCTTGGTAAGTCGTGGGTGGGATCGCCATTGCGATTTCGAGTCGTCGAGTTTCGATATGAATCGCGTCGAAATCGATGGAGTCCCCAGTGGAAGCCACGTTTTCGACCTTTCTGGTCAAATGCCAAACGGGTTGGCAAGTCGAACCGGCGATTCCGCTCAAGACCCCTCCAAAACCAAACCACAAGTTCGACCGATGCAGATCATTTGAGGTTCGAGATTGACACGGAGATTTCGCCCAGGATTCCCTCCTCATCAGAAGGCGACGCTCTCCCCGCTCAGAGCCAAAGTGGCGATTCCGCCCAGAGGTTCCTTCAATCCACAAGTCGAATCATTTTCGGCTCGTTGTCGGTATTGCGATTCCGCCCAGTTGTCTTGGGTGAGTCGCGGAATTGGCCGAAACTCTCGCGGCGCCGATGTACATGCCGCCGTATACCTCTCTCCTCCTCCCCCTCTTCCTCTCTCCTGCCTGCCCGCCGAACCACCCAAACCCAACCCGAAGGTCCTAATTTGCCCTCCGTTTTCAGTGTGGGGGGGCATCTGGGAACATTGAACAAACACGCATAAGACCCCAACGCCACCCAACCTTAGAATCAGAGAACTCGGGTTGGCCTTGAGTGGTCTGGTAGGTAGTCAGCTTCCTTCTCCTCCACCTCCTCCCCCTCCCTGCTCCTCCCTCGAGGAGGAGGAGGAGGAGGAGGAGGAGGAGGAGGAGGAGGAGGAGGAGGAGGAGTTGGAGGTGGCTCCGTAGCCATTTGGGCTCAAGCACTTGTGGCTCAGGGCGCCCCAGCTCTGGTTGGCTGCTGCGGCCCGAGGTGTTTTCCCCACCCGCAGCTGCGTTCCTCGCAGGGCGGTCGGCTGGAACCCATGGAGCGCAGGGAGCTCGCAGAGTGGATGGAGCGGGTGGAGTCCAAGCTGGACGGGCTCACCGAGGCGCTCGACAGGCAGCGCCTCGCGCTGCCCCTGGAGGGCATGGCCCCGATGGTCAGAGGGCTGTCTCGAGGGGCCACATTCGAGCGCGGGTCCTCGAGCTTGTTCCACAAGAAGCAGTCGGGCTCCCTGGCCGCGGCAGGGCCGCTTGATTCGTCGCACCCCTGTGGCGGTCAGACCGGTACCCAGCCACCAGATGCCAGCGGCTGGAGCTGCGAGGACGAGGCGGCCCGAGTGGTCACGCCGCGGAGCCAGGCCCACGAGAGCCCCACACTAAGCAGGGTTAGCGAGGACGACTCCTTCAGCCAAAGTCAAGCAACGCACGACGGGAAACGAGGGAGAGACCAGGACTGCGCAACGGAAAGCATGTGCAGTCCCGCGAGCACGTTCGGGAGGGCGTCGAGGAAGCTGACCAAGAATTCGAGGGGTCAGGAGCTCACAGAGCGCATGGCGTCCCAGGAGCTCAGAACGCAGCAGGGCCGCTTGGGCAGGCTTGTGAACTCTGGATGGTTTGACTGCATGGTCACTGTCATAATTGTTATCAACTCTTTGGTGCTTGGGTTGGAAGTGCAGCTCCGAGCCACCTCAGTTAAAGATTTCAAGTGGTTCGACGACTTGGATATTATGTTCACGGTGGTCTTCACAGTCGAACTTATCATGCGGCTTGCGGTGCACCGTTCCAGATTCCTCACCGACAGCGACGAGCGTTGGTGGAATGTGTTCGACTTCGCTCTTATAGCTGCCTCATGGGTCCATCTGCTGCTCAACCACAGCATGCCAGACTCCAGTGCATTCTTCTCGAAGATCGGGAGGCTCATGCGGATGTTCCGCATCATACGCGTCATTCGCACGGTAAGGTTTGTCTCGCAGCTGCGCGTGTTGCTGCTCATGATTATGGGAACGATGCAGTCTCTGTTCTGGTTGATGATCATCCGTAAGGGCTTCGCCCCATGCCGCCGGCTCCCTGTCTCGGATAATGGGAGATTCAAAAGCTAAATCATGATGTCTGGTCGCCGCCGTGAAGCAGTGTCGGGACCTGTTTGTTTTTCGACCCTGACCCTACGGATCTGCTTCACGGGTGCCACCGGATTTTAGAAATGTGGCAAATCTCATGTGTTTTTGGACTCTGACCCTGCGGATCTGCGTGAGGGGTGCCGCCGAATTTCAGAAATGTGGCAAATCCCATCTGTTTTTGGACCCTGACCCTGCCGACCTGTGTGAGGGGTGCCGCCGCACTTTAGACATGTTGCAATTCCCATATGTTTTTGGGCCCTGACCCGCCGATCTACGTGAGGGGTGCCACCGAATTTCAGAAATGTGGCCAATGTATTTGTTTTTGGACCCTGATCTCGCCGATCTGCATGAGGAATGTTAGAAATGATGCAAATCCCGTGGGTTTTTGCACCCTGACGCCGCCGATCTGCGTGAGGGGTGCCACCGAATGTCAGACATGTGGCAAATCCTGTGTGTTTTTGGACCCTGACCCTGCCGATCTGCATGAGGGGTGCCACCGAATGTCAGAAATGTAGCAACTCCTTTGTGTTGCTGGACCCTGACCCCGCCGATCTGCATGACGGGTGCCACTGGATTTCAGAAATGTGGCAAATCCCTTGTGTTTTTGGACCTTGACCCCGCCGATCTGCGTGAGGGGTGCCACCGGATTTTAGACATGTGGAAAATCCCTTGTGTTGTTGGACCCTGACCCCGCCGA
Source organism: Prorocentrum cordatum (assembly GCA_963575745.1). Lineage (NCBI taxonomy): Eukaryota > Dinophyceae > Prorocentrales > Prorocentraceae > Prorocentrum > Prorocentrum cordatum. The sequence goes on along the minus strand of CAUYUJ010001113.1, from coordinate 1,594,149 downwards.
TCTGCGTGAGGGGTGGCAACTTTTACACACCCCAGCAATTCAGACAACACGCTCAGGGCGTGGTAGAAATGTTTGTTTTGGGCCTCCCCCCCTCGCGCGGTCCATCAACAAGGAACAGTAAGCAGCAAGAAGCAGAACTGTAACAGTGGAAACTGGAAGCTGCAACTTGTGCAGGAAGCTGCGAACCTTCGGCCTACAGCCTGGTGGCCCCACACGGGGGCCGGCGGATACTGCTTGGCATGATTTACAGCTTCTCCGTAATACTGACGCAGGGCGCAACGGACTACTTGAAACCCCCTGACAATCAGGTGCCTCCCGATCATAGGGATGTGAGCCTCCTGTTCGGCTCACTGTCCCAAACCATGTACACTCTGGTCCAATGCATGTCTGGAGGCATCAACTGGGGCGAGGCCTCAAACTCGATGAGCGGGCCTGGCTGGGTCATGCAGGCTGTCTTGATGATGTTCATGTTCTTCACTTTGTTCTCGGTGGTGAACGTAGTGAATGGTCCAGTGGCAGATCATGGGAGCCTGGTGTACCATCTAAATTCCATCTTTAGCATCGGGTAGCGTCGAGTAGCGTCTGGGAATCGATGAGATAGCGCCGTTTTAGCGTCGTCAAGCGTTGAGCAGCTTCGATTTCGCGTGGACTAGCGTCGATTCGCAAGAACCGACAAGATGGTATGAGAGGGTGCCATGACTTGCCACCGGAGAATGGCCTCTTCGTCGACACCGCTATTCAGCTCGCCAAGAATGATCGGATGGCTTTCGTGGAGAAGCAGCGGCTCGAAGATCGAGCGAAGGAAGCTCAGCTTCTGCACTTGTTGCAGGCCATGGACAGCAATCGCGACAACATTGTCACTTTCGAAGAGTTCAACCAGAGTTTGCACCGGGAGGAAATCATCGACTATTTTGCCGCGCTGCACGTCGACATCGAAGACGCAAAGCAGTTCTTCTTGTTGTTGGACCTAGACGGCTGCGGGCATGTCGACATTGTGCAGTTCGTGACAGGGATGGAGAGGCTTCGGGGGGAGGCTCGGAGCGCCGATCTCCACATCGTGCTGCACCAGAACAGGATGGTGATGACCATGCTGAGCAGGCTCGTGGGGCTCCTCCGCGGCTCGGGAGAGGTGTTCTACTAGGGCGTGCCCATTGCGCCGCCGCGCGTGGCGATCGCTCGCTCCTCGATGCCACCAGGCCGCAGAGCCCTCTGGCCCGTCTCCGACGGAAGGCGCTCGGGGTGGGGAGCAGGAGGGGGAGGCGAAGCAAGCGGTGGCGAAGCGTCCTGGCGTCCCTGTAGGCCCACCACCCAGTTCAGGAGGAGGAGGAGGAGGCGGAGGAGGTTGGATTTCTGCCCTTGGATGTAGAGTTGCCACTGTGATCTGTCTTTGCTTAGGTCTTTGCCGTCCGGCCCGGGGGGCGTGCCCTGCGCCTCCCGCAGCCCGCCTCCTCCGACGGGTGGGGACTCTGCTTCAACCACCGCCTGGGCCCTGGGCTGACCAAGTGCGACAGGGTCGCGTCGTGTCGACCAGTGGCGTCCCCGCCGCTGGCGACCCAGAATCGGTCGATGCCGAACGAGCTGACGTTTCGGAAACTGCCGATCGTTCAGGGTTGAACCGGGGGCATGGCGGTGCTTGTGTCAGAGAGAAGGAGGGGGAGGATCCGTCCGGCTTCTCGCTGCTCGTTTTTTCCCTGCTCGCATCTCCAAGCCCACGTCGAGGCCCATCGTGGTTAGCGCGCGTGGTATTCGAAGGCATCGTTGCATCGCCCTTTCTCAGATATGTCTGGGGAGCGGAGGGGCAGAGAGCGGAGGAAGAGAAGGAAGACCACCTCCATCACGCGATTCGTCGGATGGCCCGCGTCGATTCTCTCTGTGCAGTGACATCGGGCACGTCCCTCTACAGGAGGGATCTTCAAACATAGCCAAAAAAACAGCCTGGGCACGATGTTTTGACTCGTTCCGCGCATTTTTGAGCATTTTCGTTTTTTTTGTTTCTTCATCTTTCGTTGAAAATCCGCTTGAATGGGGGGCATGCCCGACCTCAATGCATGCCGATCTCTGTATGTGCAGGGAGGCGGTGCGCGGCCTCCAGGGGGGTGTGCGTGCGCGGGCCGCGTCCTCGGCTATGGCGCCGCGCGCGGCAGTCCTCCGCGGAGCCACGCACTCGTGGAGGGGGAGGCGAAGCAAGCAGTGACGAAGCGTCCTGCCGTGCCTATAGGCCCACCACCCAGTTCAGGAGGAGGAGGAGGAGGAGGAGGAGGGGGAGGAGGAGGGGGAGGAGGAGGGGGAGGAGGGGGAGGAGGAGGAGGAGGAGGAGGAGGAGGAATGGGAGGGGGAGTAGGTGAATCGAGCACTTGCTAAGCGTCCCGGCGTGCCTGTAGGCCCACCAGAGATTGTTCTGAGAACACTGTTTGTGGTTTCCACGAACTGTTATTGTAACATGTCTGGCTGGGACTCTCTTGTTTTAGCGCATCGGGTTCATGCTCTAAGAGCCTTGTTTTCTTCTTAAAACATTTTTGGGTTCTGAGAAGATCTCGTGGTAGGCCTATAGAAATGCCGGGACGATCGGTCCCTGCTCAAGTAAAGAAGGTCCGGAGGACAGCTCAGCAGTTTGCGCAAAGTTGTTCGTTCTCCGGCGCTGCACTCGACATGCGACAACGTGTCATAGCTGCCATGACCGTCGGTGCGGGCAATCGCAGAGAACAGATCGGGATAATGGCGGGGGAGTGTGTGTATAAAGTTGGGAGAGGCGGAGGAGGACCGTGCTACATGCGCCCACGGTATGGCAGACTCTTGCGGCTTGACGCTGTTATGCAATGCCTAGTGCTAGTGCCAGGTCATGGTACTTTCGCTCGAGATGCGTCGGCGCGCTACTCGCAGTCTGGCGTCGTCTGGTTGCTCGCAGTCTTCACAGACAATTGTATTGCCACGTCGCGCTCTCCGTCATCGTGAATATGTTTCTTCCTTGTCCTCCTCGTCTGCCCCCTTTCACGCTTTGGCGTCCTTTCCCGTCGCAGCAACCATAATATACCTTGTGCACCTCCTCAAGCAGTTCGGAGCGGCGGGGCTTCATCGAACCGGAAAACAAAGTTCATGACCATGATTTCTTAGGACGCTCGATGAGGGCTGTATGGAGGCAGTGGTGGAGGTGGTGTGATGGAGGTGGGATGGGACGTAGTCGTCTTGACATCTCCCCAGACAGCTGGGCGCAAGGACTTAGCCCTAACATGCAGAGGCAGCGCAGCAATCCACCTCTGAAGCCGCCACAACGTATACCGAGCTACAAGAGCCACGTTTGAACTACAACTCATCCACTTTGATTTTGCCCGCGTATGTTTCATGCGCTGTTGGTCTCGCCCGATGTTGTTTCATCCGCTTTTGCTTCGCCAAGTTTTGTTTCAGCTGCTTGTTATGCGACCGACTTTGAATATTTGAATCATGTCGCTCACCAGAGAACAGAGCGGGCGAGCACACAGAGATGAATCTTCATTCGGGAGAATTCAAGTCGGATGTATGTAATCCCAGGCAAGCTAAACCCGATGAATTCAAACACGGGCGAGTTCCAGCCAGATAAATGTTTCATTCGGTCGAACTTGAGCCGGATGGTATTGAAGTTAAACGAATCTTTGGCGGTATACAGCCGGACAAGTTCAGGAGGGTGAATTGACACGGAAGAATCGATCTGGGCGAATTGAAACGGACGAATCGACAAGGAATAATTTAATGTTGGGCGAATTGCAATTGAGCGACATCAAGCTGGAACGCAATTGAACGGGTGGTTCTACGCGGGGGAGTCTGAATGGGTGCATCGGAACGGATAATGTGTTTTAACCTGGGCGAAACAAAGCAGAATCTTGCAAGTCGGCTTTGGGAGGCCAGCGCAGGGCCTATGATTGCGCAGCCGCGGTGAGGGGCCTTGGCGCCGTGTGTGTTTGTGGAATGATTATTCGTCATGGCAGCTGGATTGTTCAGAGCCTGGGGTTTCGGCAATCGGCAGATTGTCGGAGCTGGCATCCTCCCACCGACGGAATCAGCTTCCACTTCAATGTAGGAACGGATGTTTTCACACAGGGTGTCACTCCACTCGTGCGAGGGTCAGAAAGTATAACCCTCTTCGAAGCGACAGCCATGGGTTTGCTGATTGCGGCCAGTAATGCAGTTCAAATTATGACCCTTGTGCATCTATTTGCATACGCTCCTCCAGCATATGTTCGAGTGCCACAAGGAACGAGTCGATCGAAGCTGCATTCCCATTGTTGTAACCATGAACGTCGCCAGAAAGTGTTCTCTCGCGGTCGTCCAAGCATTGAGCTGTCGACTTGTTTGAGCCCCTCGCGCCTGAATCTTGAAGAAGCCTCAGGCGGGAGCTTCCTTTGCGTGTGAATTGCGAGGACGTCTAAGGCGGGAGCCCTTCCCCATGGAGCCCGCACTTCATGTTGGTAATCCGAGCGGGCCATCCAAATCCTGTAACCGTCGTCGCTGTTGGGCCCCTCGCGCCTGAATCTTGAAGAAGCCTCAGACGGGAGCTTCATCTGTGAGTGAATTGTGAGGAAGTCTTAGTCAAGAGCCCTCTCTCTATGGAACCCGCATTGCATATAGGTTCTCCCAGCGGGGCATCCAAATCCTGTAACCGGCGTCGCCTGTGGGTTCCCCGCAGTTGGATTTTGAACAAATCTTAGACGGGAGTTTTGTTTCGAAGTGAATTGCGAGGAAGTCTCAGGTGGGAGCCCCCTACCTATGGAGCCCGCATGTCATGTTGGTGGTTCGAGCGGGCCATCCAAATCCTGTAACCGTCGTCGCTGCTGTTGGGACTTTCGCGCCTGATTCTTTAAGAAGCCTCAGGTGGGAACCTCATCTGCGTGTGAATTGCGAGGAAGTCTTAGGCAGGAACCCCCTCCCTATGGGGCCCGCGCTGCGCATTGTCAATCCTAGCGGGTTATTCGAAACCTGGACCTGTCGTCAATTTTGGTTCCCCCAGCCAGGCTTGAATCTGGAGGAAGTCTCAGGCGGGAGCCTCGTCTGTGAGCGAGTCGCAAGGCAGTCTCGAGCCGGAGCCCCTTCGCTATGGGGCCCGAGTGAGCCGCAGCTCCATGTCAGAGTCCGAGCGAGTCTTCGGGATCGCGTCGTTGTCGTCACTGTTGGGCTCCACAGGAACGAAGGGTGATGTGACCACTCGCGGGCCAATCCGAGCGGGGTCACTGTTATGTTCTTAAGAGGGCGCTTCGCTCGTCTGAACCAATTCCCCCGACGCGGCGATTGCGCCACCATCGACTGAGCCAGGGATAAGAACGCTGGTCGCACGGGCATGTCGGCCGAGCAGTGGTGGCTGCACCTCTACGTCATGCATGTTCTCCCGCGTCACGCGTGTGCGGAACATGCTGGTTCTGCGGCCGCCCACGCGAAAGTTCCTGGAACGCGGCCCGCCGGCGCCCCTGCGGAAGGGCTCCCCAAGTTCGACGAGATAGCGGAGATTTCCAGAGCTGAGGCGGAACAGTTCGCAGCACGGCTGGTTTTCGCGCTGCCACCCGCCTGAGTGCGGCCGCGTCCACCTCGAGGCCCGCGAGGTTGTCCCAATGGCCTGTCCCGCGGGGTTGTCCCGACGGCCCGCCCCTGCGGCCCAGCGGCCCGCGGAGGTGTCCCAAGGGCATGGCCCACGGTTTTGTTTCAAAGGTTTCGCGATCTAACCGTCGGCGAACGCGCGGGCGCTGGCCGAATCGACGACGGCGCCGAAGAAAATCGACTTGCTTGCCCCGGCCAGGGGGGAGTGGCGGTGCACATGGAGAAGAGCTCGAGGGGTGGGGGGAAGGGTACGGGGAAGAGCGATGATGATGAGCAGGTGGAACAAGAGAAGGATGATGATGATGATGAGGAGGAGGAGGAGGAGGAGGAGGAGGAGGAGGAGGACAGCGAAACGGAGGAGGTGGAGGAGGAGGAGGATACATACCAGGAGGAAGGGGAGGAGAGGGCAGAGCAGACTGCGATAGGAGAGTGTCCGCCAGGGCGAGGGGGAAAAGGCCAAAGGCAAACTAAATGTATTCACGTGCGGGGTCCTGCCGTCGGAGTAATTCGGGGTCTCGCCCTTTCGGGCTTCCGACGGCCCCGGCCAGCTCAAGAAACGCCACGAAGCGCCCAACGATTGCCAAGGAGGGTTCCAAGAACGTTCCAAAAATGCCAAAGATAGCCTCCAAGAGCGGCCCGAGAGAACCCCAAGACGGCCCAAGAAGGAACCAAAACGTTCCGGGAAGGGGCTTCAGAGAACCCCAAGAGGGCACCACAAAGTCCCCACGAGAGCCCCAAGACGGCCAAAGTACCGTAAGACAGAGGGTTCGAGCACAGCCCAAGAGGATGTCAAGAAAACCCCCAAGAGGATTCGAGGAGGGCAGAAGCATGGATTGTCTTTGAGGTTCCGTCTTAAGCGGGCCCGAGGAGGGTAAGCACACGAATCCCCCCGTATGTTCCTAATGTATTAAGGTTTTTGCAAAACAAGTTTTCTCTTTTCTGGGCTTCCGACGGCCCAAGCCAGCTCGAGAAGAAGCAAGAGTCGCCTCAAGACTGCCCAACAGGCCTCCAGGAGGGCCCAAAGAAGGCCCAAGTAAATTCCAAGAAGCCCAGGAGGGCCCCCAAGGGGTTCCCCAGAGAGCCCTAGGACGCCAAGGCTCCCCAAGGCGACCTACGAGGGCGCAGGACGGCTCCAAAACGCCCCAAGGAGACCCCCACGCAAACCTGAAGGCGCCAACAATATCAATTGTTTTCCCATGTTTGAAGGTTTTCAGGGTTCCCGCCTTCTCGGGCGACCGACGGCCCGAAACGACCGACAATGTCCCAAACATCGCCGCAAAACGGCCCAAAACGCCCCCAAGACGGCCCACGAGGGCCCCATCACGATCCAAGAGGGCCCCAAGACGCCCCCAACCGGGCACAGGAGTGCGCCAGGAGAGGTTCTAGATTGCCCAAAACCCAATGACGGCCCATGACGGCCGAGTATTGTCCCACATGGACCCCAAAGATGCCCAGGAGGCCCCCACACTGTCCCCAATTGGCGTCAAACTTGCCTCCACAATGCTGCCCACAGGTTCCGAAACAGATCCCAACGGGCATCCCTCCGGACTCTGACCAAGAAATCCCAGGCTCGTGGAAGGATGGGCTGGAGATCAGTCGATCACCGCCCACCAAGCCACCCCAGCCCAACCCGAAGGCCCCGATTTGCCCTCCATTTCCAGCAGGGGGCGATCGGGGAGCATGGACAAAAACACATATGAAGCCCGCACCCCCCTCTAGCCCGAAATTCGGCCGAGATTCGGGCCTTCGGTTTGGGTTGGGGCGGTCTGGTGGGTAGCCAGTCTAAGGGGCGGACGAGGCATGGGGCCCAGGCCCAGAGACCGCAGTGCCCCCATGGGCAACCTGGGACTGTCAAGGGTGGTTTTTTTCATAAAAAATGCTTTCTTAAATCAAAAACCAGTTTTCTGAATTCAACAACCAGTTTTCTGAATTCAAACTAAAATGACTGGAAAACTATGCTTTGGAAATTCAAAGACCTTATTCCCGAGACGAGGCGCCTTCAAGAGACAGGCGAAGAGGCCCCACAGGCAGCCAAGGCACTCCAAGAGGGTCCACGCTCCCCTGGGGGGCACGATGCGTGTGAGGGGTGCGTCGACTTGAACGGAGGGACGCTGTGATATTCAGTACCGTTTAAGCGATCCCAGTTTTAAATATACCCTTCGAAATCTGACAGGAACTCCTTGTATCCCCATCTAGGGGGGTAAACTGGCCAGTGGGGCCCAGGCCACGCGAGTGGGGATAGGGATCGGTTAAACGATGCTCAGAGATCCCGCCCCATTCCTTGCACTCCCTCCGTTCTACCTCTCTCTCGACCCCCCCGAGGCAGGGTCTTATGTCATCCTTCCTTCCGATTGTATCCTGGCTCGTCCTTCCTCCTTCCCTCGGCGCTCCATGTTCCTCCCTCTTTTCACATGGGGAAGAGCTCCCGAGGGATTCAGGAGAGCCGCTAGGCGACCAAATTTTCGAAAAGGGCCCCGTAGGGCCACAAGGAGGCCAAACATCTAGAGAGGGCCAGCTATTAACCTCAAAGGGTCTTTCGTCGCTCCCCCCCCCGATCCCTCGGCGGCGAATGAAACTTGTCCTAAAACCTCGTCTCCGCGGCGGAGATTATGTTCCCTCTATTGTTGGGCGGGTTGGGTAGTGTTGGGGGGGGGGTGCTTCTCCAGCGAAAAAATATGTTGTGGGGGCTACCCTGCACGCGGGAGGGTTTGTGAGCATTGTTTTCATGAAAATTGCAAACGGCAACTGCATCGTGTTGATTCGCGAGTTTGCTCAAAGTCGCTTGCCTAGCATTGCTGGCAGAACTCCTGCTGGCGCCTGGCCGGCGCGCTCGGCGACGTGGGATGAGCTGATGTTTATTGTTGGGCAGTTTGGGTAATGCGTTGGCGGTATTTCTTCAGCAGAAGAATTCATCTCGGGCTACTTGCCCTGCGCGCGGAAGGGTTTGCGAACATCGTCTCAGAAAAATTGCAATACAGATGTCTGCCTTTTTGATTTGCGAATTTGCTCAAAGTCGTCTGACTAGCATTGCTGGTGCCTGGTCCGCGCGCGCGGCGACATAGGGTTGGTTTCCCTCTATTGTTGGGCGGGCTGGAAAATATTCGGAGCTTATCTCTCCAGCGGAAGATTCCTCTGTGGGCCACCTTGCACAGGGGAGTGTTCGTGAGCATTTTCTCATGAGGATTGTAGAGAGCGAGTTGATTCGGTTTGATTTACGAGTTTGCTCAAAGTCGTTTTGCGTAGCACTGCTGGCAGAAATCCTGATGGCGCTTGGTCGGCGCGCGCGGCGACGTGACATCAGTTTCTCTCTATTGTTGGTTGAGCTGGATAATGTTTGGTCTTGACTTTTCCAGCGGAGTATTCCATTCTGGGTGACCCTGCGCGCGGGAGGATGTGTGAGCATGGTCTCACGAGGATTCCAATAGTGGTTGCTTCATGTTGATTCGCGAGTTTGCTCGAAGTCGTTTGCCTAACGCTGTTGGCAGAACTCCTGCTGGCGCCTGGTCGGCGCGCGCGGCGACGTGGGATTAGTTTCCCTCTATTGTTGGGCGGGCTGGGTAACCTTCGGGGGTCGTTTTCCAACGGAACAATCAATTGTGTTTTGATTCACGATGTTGCTGGAAGTCGTCTGCTTAGCACTGCGGGCGGAACTCCTGCTGGCGGTTGGCCAGCGCGAGCTGCCAACATGGCGAATTTTCCAGTGTGGGCAGTACGAACTCGCCATCGTTTTGTATTGTTTACGCTGCAGTGGATGGATTTTCTGCTGGCCCGCGCGGGGCCTGTGCATCAACGGTCCTCCTAGGATGGAATTTTCAAGATAATCCTTTTCAGTGCCAAGTGTCTGAACCAATATTTTCCATGAAAACGCTGCTGGCGGTTCAGCGGGAGACACATGATTGACTTCCCTTTGCTGGTGGGACACCGGTCGGGCCACCGAAAGATACTTAATTTCACAAATTGGAGGGAGGGTTCCAAAGACCCTTTGGGGTTACGTCAAATAAGCCCTTCCCCGAGAGGGCCCGAAGAGGCTGCCATCGCTGTTTTGCGTTGGGTTGATCTCTGGCTTTCGTTTCTCAGCCGCAAGAAGCACGGTGATGTAGCATGGACTTCACAAGGCTCTTCAGACTGAGCAGTGCCGTGCTGCCATGTTTTTGCTAGGAGGCGGCTGTCGTCTTTGGAGAGAAGACTAGGCCGCTCCACAGCGATGCGGGCTCAATGAGCCGACGGTCGTTGCTGCTGGAAGCAATGCGCGCAGATTCTTCATAGCGATGCTAGCTCAATGAGCCAGCAATCGTGGCTGCGAGCACGGCGCCTGGATTTTTCCATCGGTGACGACATTAGCAGGTTGCTCCACAACGGGTATGGGATGACAGCGAAAACATGCTCCACATAGCTGAAGTACAGCTCCAACATACCCCCTAGAGGACCCAGAGAGGGTTGGGATGTCCGAAGAGGCCTCAACGACGGCCCAACATAGTTCCAAGCCGATCCCAGAACGGCTTTACGAGATTCAACGAGGATCTTGGACAGGTCCCCAGGCAAGTCCTCTGGGCGTGTTCCCTCAAATGTTCCTGACCCCTCAGACTGCCTTCTGACAGCCCGAGGAAGCACCCGAAGAGACTCCTCCATTCAAGGCTGGAACCCTGCCTGACCCTTCCTGCATCCACCAGCGTACCCTCATCGTTCTCTCTCCTCCCCCTTTCCACCTCCCTCCGCCTGAACATCGCCTTGTCCTTCCTTTGCATCATCTCTCCTCCCTGTGGCCTTCTCCTCTTTTTGCCCCTTTCATCTCTATGTTGCATCCCCCCTTGGCCATCCGTCTTTTTCTTCCTGATCCTGCTCCGTCTGTGGTTTCCTCCATTCTGGTTCCTCCCGCTGATGCCTACTGCCCCCATTGCCCCGGTACCTTGCTGCCTTCTTCCTGTTGACCCATCCATCTTGTCCCCTTCTCTCCTGTCCCCCCCCTGTCCCCCCCTTGTCCCGCCTCCTTCCTCTGTCATCCGCCCACCCTCTTCATTGTCACTCGGGCGTCTCATTTTCCTTATGCATCCTCTGATCTCCCTCTACGCTCCTCACCCTCCTCTCTCTCACTCTCTCGCGTCCGCGTTACTGTCCCTATGCTCGAGCATGCTTCGCGATTGAATGTCCAGGCGCGTGGTGATCAAGCAGAACTCCAGCGCGCACGAAGCGCGCGATATGGCTCTAGTCGAGCTTTTTCCATACAGTCGAGCATCTTTTTAAGAAACCTCCTCCCGTAAAGCTGGGCCACCATTTCTCAACCAACTTGCCGGAAAGTTGGCCCAGTTTCTTGAGCACGTTCGCCCCCTCAGCATCAACAGCAGACTGGCCAAGGCTTGTTTCAGGAAATATCAGGGTATGTTTCGGCTGTAGTCAAAACGTGGGGTAATTCGGCCTAGTTCCTCGCAGCCCTTCTGAATCCTTTTCAATCCCAGATCCGGCTCAGTCCTTGACTGAACCCGGCGTGAACGTGGCGTATTCCAGCCTAGTGGTACCCGCGTCGAGCCTGCTTCAGCCCTGGTTCATGCTTCCACCGAGACGTCCCAGAAGTTACCTCCTACCTCTTCGCCCCTCCCTCCCCCCTTCCCTTTCTCTCCAGAACGCCGGCGCTTCGCGTTTCGATCCGCAGTGGCCTTCTGCCTGCCCCTGGGGCCCGGTGAGAACCTCTGGAGGTCGAGCAGTGCCCCGAAACCCGGCGTCGTGAATTCCTGCTGAGCGGCGAGAGGAGGGGGGTGGTCCCCTCCCCTCCCTCCCCGTCCCCCCTCTTCTCGCTCCTCGGCTCCTCGCCGTCCTGCCCTCTTCTATCCCCCTGCCCCTGCCAGCGGTTCTCTGTCGGCCCGCCCCGCTCCCAGAAGAAGAGCTGGGGGGTGCCCGCGCGGCCACGCTGGCGAACAGCTGGGCGTGACGCTCGTGGGTTTGGCATGAGTTTCGTCTTCTCGCCCGTTGATCACTTTGCCTCCCCTCCTCCTCCTCCTCCTCCTCCTCCTCCTCCTCCTCCTCCTCCTCCTCCTCCTCCTCCTCCTCCTCCTCCTCCTCCTCCTCCTCCTCCTCCTCCTCCTCCTCCTCCTCCTCCTCCTCCTTCTAGTCGGCTTAAAGGGTTAAGGGGGAGCGATCGACTTACCGAAAGCACCCATTTTACACCTTTACACGACTACGCCTCCTAACCGAGATGGCCAGGTGAGGGGGGGGGCACCCGCGTACCGCTCTGCTCTCATGCGCATTGCTGTGTACAACCCATTGTCAGCGGGGACAATCGAGAGACTTACAGACATCAGCTTGGGACTCAAACAGTGGGACATCATTATGATTTGCGGCAGTGCCGAATGGTGTGGACCAGAACCAGTATTACATATATATATATATATATATATATATATATATATATATAAAAAAAAACACTACTCCCAAACCACTGGTGTTTACGATTTGGTGCACGCAAGGGAAGATTTATCACGAAAGCTTGCGGAATTACTATCCTACTTAGCAAGCTGGTCCCGCAGACCAGCCTCAGAGCTATCTATCATCCACCAACGCAGCTCCAGGGACGAGTAGCAGGCATTAAATTGCACACCCCAGGGCAAGACTACGCATTTTTCCCAGTTTACTACGCCCCCACCCACCTCAATAACTACGTCGAGATTGGCAAGCACACCACGGACGCGCTAGGAGTCAGGACAATGGTAGTGGTAGGAGGGGACCTCAACAGTGACATGGGACTGCACCGCGACTCGGACGGCATAGTGCAGGCGAGTATGGACAGCTGTGTCGGGGGGATCGAGCGAAGGCTGGAAAACGAAAACGGGAGAATGTTCAGAGAACTCTGCACTAGCAGCACAGTTTCAGTAGTTACAACTAGGTACGACATAGGGCCCACTTACTACGGCACGCAAGGGGGGAACTCGCGAATCGACCATATAGCGATCCCAGCAGGAGCCCTGCACCTAGTTAAGCGTTGTTTGGCCCTCCACACGGCAGGGAAGCGCCTGCAGACCATCAGGTCCCGAGGACTTCGAGACCACGTACCAGTCGGACTCATCCTCGACCCGAACATGAGGCACTTCGCACGAACGCGGCCACCACCACGACTACGCTTGGACAGGGATGCACTTATGGCATGCGTGAGGAAGGGCAGGAAGAGAGAGGAGTGGCTACGAGCAGTCGATCAAGAGCTAGGTGCAATAAGTGCGGAGGACTGGGAGGAAGCAGTAGCAGCACCGACGCCCGATCGCTCTTGACACCTCTACTCCACAGCAGTCAGGACAGCACTAGGACAAACCTTTGGGCAGACACAACAACAGCCAGACGCCTCGACGCAACTCCTCAAGCAACGCAGGCAACAACTCCTGGGCAGAAGAAGAGACATCAGAGCAAAGCTAGGGCCCGAGGTAACAGACGAGGAGCAGGAGAGCATCAGAGAGCAGCTGAAGGAAGTCACGGCAGTATTGAAGCAGATCAGGGAAACGCACGAGAAGCAGAGGAAGAAGCGGCTAGTGGAGGAGATCTGGGAGGCACATGAGAGGAGCGACTTTGCAGAAATGCACCGGCTGCGAATCCAGTACCAGATGAACGGCAGAGGACCAAAAAAGAGGTACTACTTCTCACCCAAGACACACTGGGATAACAACAAGTGGGAGCAGGAACTAAGTAAGGACCCCTCCCAGGGTGGATTAGGAACTGTCCCGATCTCGCTGCAGCAACAACTACAGGAGCATGAGGAGTACTATGCCGACCAAATGCCACTACCATGCGATCACGACCTTATGGCGAGAGTAGCGCAGGACAGGAGGAGCATGTTGCAGTACAGCAAGAGAGCAGGCAAGAGGAGAGCGTGGCCAGAATGGGGATTGCCAGTAGAAGCCACCTTGCTCTTACTCGACCCGCAGATCAACCTCGGCAGCCCAGGCGAACTTAGCAAGCGAAGAGAAGCTAGAGCAATCAGAGAGGCTGAGAAAAGGAACGACGAAGAGGAGCTGGATAAGTTGAGTACAGCATGCAGTTTTCGAAGGGGACGGCAACTGTTAGGAAACATGGGATGGGACGGAGGACGACTAGGTGTTAGAGAGGGCCTGGTTATGCAAGAAAACGACGTGGTGAACTACACAGTTGGAAGGGGACAGTACGCAGGACAAGGTATTGAAGTGGCGGCAGACGGCAGCAACAGGTTATTCCACGACAGACTCACTGAGGTGCTTGTGAAATGCCGCACGACGCAGACTACACCCCTGGACTGGCACCGATCCAAGGCATTCGATGCAGACAAGGGGAACGGGAATGATGGTATCCAGGGGAAAAGAGTGATGCATGCATATTGCAGCACGGGCATGTCTTGGTTTGCAGGGACCCACAAAAGAGGAGAGCCCCAGCAGCACCCCCCCTGGGCCCATGGAGGACTCCCCCACAGGTGCAGAGAAAACTCGATCGCTACTATTATGACGGCAAAGTGGAAGGCAGAACAGCATGGATATAGCACTGTGTTCACCAACTACGATTGCTCCAGCGCTTTCGCCAGCACACACAAGTCTCTACTGCAGGCAGTTGCCTTTAAACAAGCCGACGAATGGGACAAGCCACACGCAGTGAACGCGAGCGGTTACACGACCCTCACCATGGATGCAGCAGAAGGGGAGACGACAATGGCAACAACTACAGGGTCACAGATGGGATTTACTACGGCGCCGAGACAATTCAACCATGGATACAACATCTACGTGGAAAAGTGGAACACCCAGGAGCGACAGGACCCTCGACAACGGCTGCACGACACGCCGCACCCTATCACTGGCAAAGTGTGCGACCTGGCCCTCAACACATTTATGGACGATATCACCAAAACCCGTTCAATGCTACCAGCAGCAAGTGCTACAACAATAGTGGAGCACCTCAATGGGGCGACGGCAGCGCCGGAACAAACTATTGCCACAGGCGGCTGGGAACTGAACGCTGGAAAAACGAACCACCTCCTCAGCTTACGAGGCCGAGGCAGCCACGCGAGCACGAGGAAGATAAGAAGGAGCAAAGAAATAAAGGGGTTACCTCTCAGAGAGATGCGCGTGTTAGGACCGTACCTTCCGCCCGACCAAGGGCTCTCAGGCGAAATGCAAAGGAGATGCGCTGCCATACGCCTTGCATGGAGGCAAGGAGGAACTTTTTGGGTGTCAAAAGCAGCCTTTGCAGTTAAAAATATGATGTTTACGGCATTTGTATTCGGAGCCGGCCTTAGCGGCCTCACAGCCCTCGTCCTACCAGCAGCCGGCACCAATGCACTGGACGCGCTATTTGGGAAATATCTTCGTACTCTCGCCAGAGGAGCAATGTCCTGGACTACAGAAGCAGGCGACACAAGGTGCAAAGCACAAAACAGGTGTTTAAATGGTGGAGGTTAGAGAGATCGGCAGTTGCATTACGCACTCGCAGGCTCAAGTGGTACCAAGAATTGGCACTGTATCATGCAGAACATGCTAATGTGGTTGCGGCAATCTTTGGCGGCTCTACGATGGACCGACTACATAACAAAAGAAGATTACTAAACGGCGACTGGATTGGTAACGATTTGACCCCAATGGCCAAACAATACCTCGACGACCTAGAACAACTAGCGCAAACAGATGAAAACATGAGAGGATGGTGGGAGAGGAGGAGGTCCGACCTACACATCTTAACATGGGAGACGGAGGAATGGCATCAGTGGATCAACCCCGACCCCGCCATCTTGCGCAGTGCAGCGACGCATTGGAATGATGCGTCGGAGGAGGTGAATGAGGAGGAGGGGGAGGAGCACATCTCTAAACCGTACTGGTGCGATCATGCGTGCGTTGACGACAACGGAGTGGAATCTACTTGTGCTGCGCGGTTCGCTACCTCACAAGGGCTAGGTGCGCACAAACGAGGAGTCCACAAAACACACACCCTGCTTTCAAAACTTATCGTTACAAACCAGTGCACATGGTGCCTCAGTTCTTTCAGCAATAGGATCACGGCATTGGACCATGCGAAGAGGGCTAAAGAGAAACACGGCACGTGCTACGAAGACCGTAGCAAGTGGGCCCACGAGGTCATCATCCCTGACACGCTCACATGTGCTATCTGTGGCTATGAGGCTCAAGAGCTACCCTCTCTTCAGCAACGCCTCAGATCTCACCACCCTGGACCAGCTGATCTTCGCCCAGCCCACGATGGCGCTCCCCGCGCAAGCGGGGCGGCAGGTCGCAAAGCGAGGGCCCCAAGCCACAGGAGCCGCGGGAGCCGCCAAGAAGGGCAAGGGCAGCACGGGCAAGGGCGGAGCAGCCAGTGGCTCGGGAGGCGGCCGCGCACCTGCTGGGGACGACTTAGACTTCGAGAACGAGGGCTACGGCAACAAGCTCACCACGATCCAGAAGCTGAGCTTGCGGAACAGCCAAGACATCAGGGAGCTGTGCCACGCGTCGACGGACTTCTGGCTCATTCCAGTAGCCAGCCCACCATTCAAGGAAGCGATCGCAGCAGCCCGCACATACGGACAATAAGTACGCAAAGCAGGGAAGAAGCACGGCTTGGGCCCGCCTCACGCCCACGTGGCAGTGGCAGCCATCAGGGGGATGTGGGAGTCCCTCGACGGCGACCAAGGGAGCGAGACAGCGAAAGCGGCGAAAGCCATCCTGCAGGAGTACGTCGAGGCGACGAACCACGCTCTCGGACTCCTCATCGCGCAGGAGACCATCTTCACTTTCCAGGTCGCGGAGACCTACGAGAAGGAGGATCTGGACGAGACGGAGCGGATGGGCAGGATGCACTACGCCTTGGCGCCCCAGCCCACGATCGTGGCCATCTTGCAGAAGAGCGAGCCTGGAGAGCAGGTGCTCCTGGCCGCCAGGAACTACAGCCCCGTCAAGCTCAAGGAAGCGATGACCACGGTGCTACTCTGCTGCAACGGAACCAAAGCGACAGGAGCGGGACCGAAGACCGCCCTCGAGCGAGCCGTGGAGGCGCAGCTGCGCAGGAACGCCAGGGTTCGCCAGTGACTGCGACGGGGACGCCAAGCGGAGTGCAACCGGCACCGACAGAGGCACCGACGCAGGTAGCCATCGGTCCGTCCTCCCTCCTCCGCGCGCGCGCCCCCGCAGGTGCTCGCGAGGCAGCGTGGCCGCCCCACTCAGAAAGGGAAAAGATAGCAAATGAAATCAGCATGGGTCCCAGGAGATATGGAGCGCTCACAAGACAGCGCACGATCAGTCCTCACTTCCAAGAATTGTATTCTCCAGCTACAAGCTGCCGAGACAGGCGAAGAAGGATTGCCGAACTGGGACCCCCACCAGGCCTCAGCAGACCTCCAGAGCCCCCCTCGGATCAGCGAGCAGACCCTTAAGACATTGTACAGGATGTTTCACGGCCTCTGAGAGTTGTTACAACTACGTCTCTCATTCCTACTCCGACCTACCACCACCTCCTCCACGGCATGCTGATGTGACGTGACATGTGCGCTTGCTCCCACGAAGTTGCGATCTTCCAAAATACTCGGATCGGACAGCAGATGTGAAGTGACACGCGTGTTTGCTCCTACGAAGCTCCGATCTACCTACGTTCTAAATACTCGGATCGGACAACATATGTGAAAGCAGGAGCCCATTCTCATTGCACACCAGCAGAAGGTCTCTCTATTCTTCCTACTATGCAGACGGTACTCAGCTAATTTTGGTTCAGAAGTGCGAGCTCGCCTCTCCTCGATTTCTTCGCCACCTCACTACAACCAGAGCGATGCTGCCACAAGGGCATGGCCCACCAGCAGCGCCACCAGCGCACCTCGCGCACTTCGACATCCGCTACAACAGCGCCAGTGGCCGCTTGATGACAGGCAACAGCAGGCCGAGGTCTACGAGGCCTGTGCTTGACGAGCAGATCGCCCCGCTGAACGGCATCATCTCAGCGCTCATCAGGCAGCAGACGCTCGTTCACTTGTCGCTTGAGCGGCTTGCGCCCCCAGTGGTCATGGAGCAGGAAGAGATGCTGGAGCGCCAGGAAGTCATCAGGCAGCTGGCGAGCCAGCGCACGATCCTCGCGAAAGCAGTGATGGGCTTGAGGTACGGCCTGAACCAGATTCAGACAGAGGATAAATCGCTCGTCGGCCCTTGGCCCGACGAAATCAACTACGTCGACGAGCTGGGCCTCAACAGCGGCGTGGCAGCCGCAGCGGGTGATTGGACATCCAGAGCCCCCAGAGCAGCAGGTGCACCAGCTGAGACCAGCAAGTAGTGAGCACAAGATGAGCCCACGTAGCAAGCCAGGCATGCGCGCTCGAGGCTATAGGCCTGGCAAGCGCCCGCTCAGGACATATATGCGAAGTACGACCTTCCCGATTCTTCTGGAGGGCGAGAGTGCCCCCCATAGGGATCAGGCGGGGAGTGCGGAGCAGATCGATCAGCCAGAGGTGGGCAAGAGCTCACCGCCCCCCTGCCCCCTCCTCGAGAGTGTCGTGTGTCGACCCTCGCCTCCCCCCTCGCTCGCACGAGAGAACCCGACCAGTGCCCCTTGCGGCAGCTGTTCGCCAAAGGGGCCAGCAGCAGCCGCCTCCGCGAGATAATGGACGGATATGCAAAGTACGACCTTCCCGATTCCCTTGGAGGGCCAGTGCGCCCCCCATCGGGATCAGGCAGGGAATGCGGCGCAGATCGGTCTACCAGAGGCGGGCAGGAGCCCCGCCGCCGTCTTGCCACCTCCCCCCGAGGTACTCGGGCGGAGGTCGCATGGGCAGGCCTCATCTGGAGCAGAGGCCTCCCGCTCCATATCTCACGCTGATGGCTATGCAAAGTATAGCCCGAGCGCGTCTGGCGCTCGAGCTAGAGCATGAAGGAAGCCGTCCGAAGCGCCTTACCTTACCTTATCTTACCTCCTCCTTCTCCTCCTCCTCCTCCTCCTCCTCCTCCTCCTCCTCCTCCTCCTCACCCTCCCCTCCTCCTCCTCCTCCTCCTCCTCCTCCTCCTCCTCCCCTCCTCCTCCTCCTCCTCCTCCTCCTCCTCCTCCTCCTCCTCCTCCCCCTCCTCCTGCCCCTCCCCTTCCGCACCCGCCCCGGTCTCGCGGAGATCCTCCTCCTCTTCCGCAGAGCAAGCCGCGGGGGCCGCGGCGGGGCCGAGGTCACGGGCTCTGGTGTCCAGGAGCGCTCCTCGCAGCAGGGCGGTTTTGATGCTCGTTTTGGGGGACTTTATTTCCCGGGGCCCACGTAACGCATCTGTTCGATTCTAGTTCGACCCCAGTTCGATTCACATTCAACTCAAGTTCGACTCAGGTTCAACCCAGTGTCCAACTTGACGGACGTTCGACGCAGCTTCGACGCAAGAGTGGAGCGAGTGGTTCCAGGAAGGTCCCCAGAATGAGCATCCAAGGTTGGGGGGGAGGTAGTCGCCGTTGCCCTCTTCGTCGTGGAAGGGCTGAGGTGCCAGCGGGAGGCTCGGGGTCATCCTCCTGCCGCGCCTCGACGTGCGGGACTTCCCGAAACGTCCCACATGCTCCTTGTTTCTTTCCTTCCTGGCCGTCGGACGGGGGGAGGAGGGGGGGAGGAGGGGGAGGGGGAGGAGGACGGGGAGGAGGCGGGGGATCGAGCCGTCGCGAATGGGGGACTGGAGGAGCGTGGGCGAGCAGAGCTCCCTCCAAGCTCGCGCGCTGCCACCCGCATGGCCCACAGGGCGCTTCTCCCTGCGCCCACGCCCGCGCCGCGAGGCCCACGAAGCCGGCACCGCCTAGCCTATGGCAGCAGGTCTGGTGCCCCCCAGCGCCACGCGGCAGCCGGCTGGCCTGAAGTCGGGTTTGTCCCTCGACGGTTGGAATACTCAAAGATAGTCGCAAATTAGTCTGGGAACGATGTCTCTACCATGTTTGGCCGTCCGGGAGTTTTTGCTGGACAATGTTTATGTCTCGTCCAAAATCCGCTTGTATGTGGACATGCCCGACCTAGCCCCAACGCGCCCTCGCACGTGCCGCGCAGTCCACTCCACTCCACGCGCACGTCAGGTCAAATTCTGACCTTGGCGCTGGTTCGAAATCCAGCGTAGTCCGGTTTCATTTCGCACAGTCCGGCTCAATCCCGCCTCACCCAGTTAAATCCCGCTTAGTCCGCGGCCTAATCCGGCGTAGCGGCCCCCCAATGAGGCTTAATGTGCTTCAACCCTTCCGACGAAGACCTCCTAGAAGTTGCGTCCTAACGCACGTCGAGCAAATCCTTGAGTCCTGCGCCGGACATCGCGGTCTCGCCACGCGCCTTGCCGACCACCAGGCACGGCTTTCTTTTTTTCAGCGGCTGGGCCACCACACTTCGGCTAGCTCGCGCCCCTCACCATGGCCACTGACCAAGCTCGAAGACATCTCCACATAAGATTTCCCTCCACGGCGCACAGCGAAGCCCCGGAGGCGGCAGAAATGCGCGATACGGTTTGATGGGGCAAACGTAAGACCCGAGTTCGCCGGAATACAGGTTGACCGCCGCTTTTTGATTAGCGCGACCTGGATTTTGACGGTCCAGTTTGCTGTGTGATTTTTGCAGCGGGTGTTCGCGTCAAATTTCAGATTGGGTCTCGTCATTTTCATGATGGCCCCGTCAGGACAGTCCGAGTCCCCCGAGCCCGAATTTTACGTCTCCCCAGTCTGAGGCCGTCCTCGTTGAGGGCTACCAGTTACCAGTTGGAGCAAAAACCATTATTGATCGTGTGCGCGCACTGCTGGAGCCAGGACCTGATGGTTCCATTGCGACGCCGGCAACTTCTGCGCCCACGGAGGGACGCCGGGCCTCGCTCAGCAAATGGGCAGGACAAGCGGCAACTGGACGCGAGCTGTCACCTCGCACGCTCGAGCCACGTAGCACCCGTGACCAACCAGGCGCCAGCCACCGCTGGCGCGATTGGGCTAGCTGCTGACAGCGCCAGTAGACACGCACGAGCCAGGGCAGTGTGCTGCAACCACTAGGCCCCCCAGCGCGTGAGCATCCGCGTCTCTGCCAGCGCCCGCGCGTGCCCTCCCGCACCCAGGGATCCCTGCGACCCAGCCCAACGGCAACTCGGCCGCCTCACATCGCGCGGGTCCACGCGCGCGAGGTCGCTCTCCGCTGGCACGCCTCGACATGCCCCAGCAGTCTCGATGATCCATCGGCCACAGGACGATTGTTTCGCCGAGCGCGTTCCCGCTACTCGCAAAGTGCACACTCGCAGACGTCCACACAGAACACATGAGGTTCGACGCAGTGGAGCTTGCTTGCCTCGATGCAGTGGATCCACGCCATTTGCGAGCAGCTACTTGGCGAGTCGTGGAGCGCGCTGGTCCAGTTTTAGCCTTAACTCGGGCCCGTCCCTCTGCAGGAGGAATATTCGGAATTTGTTAAAAAATGGTCGGGGGACGATTCTTTTACAATTTTTTGACGATTTGGGCGTGTGTTTGGTGTATTCTTGATTCTTCGCCCAAACTCTGCCTGTAGGGGGACATGCCCGACCCAGTTTGGGCCCCAGCGTGCGTGGCGACGTGGCCCTCGGAAGGGTCTCGTGTCCTCTCCGCGTGCCTTGCCCCATCGGGTCCGACCGTAACTCTGCGAGTCGTGGAGAGCGCTGCAGGGCTCATTTCGATTCCTCCGATACGATTAGATTAGATTTCGATGGATTCCGACTCCGATTCGATTTCGATTTCGGGTTCCGATTTGGGATCCGATTCCTTATTGGAGGCAGACTAGCCTGCCGATTTCCGCCGATTCGACTTTTTCCGGCTCGGCTGCCGATTTCCGCCGATCCGATTCATTTCGATCGCCGATCCGACTTGTCGATTCGATTCTGGGCTCTCCTGGCGCTGGTCCAGCTCTGGCCCCCGCGGGCGTGGGCCGAGCCTGGCTCCCTCGCCCCCCGTGCTCCTCCGGCCGCCCCGCGCCCCCATCGCGCGCCCTCCGCTCGCCGTGCCCGCCCTGAGCTCCGGGCGTGCCCCGCCGCGGCTCGGCCGCAGGGGGTTCGGGGCCTGGGGCCCGGGTGTCCCGGGGGCCTGTCGCAGGCCCAGAGGCGGACACCAACATTTTTTTTTTACCTGCGCGAGAAGGTCGCCCCGTGGCTAAGGAGGAGAGAGGATAGCAGCAAGGGGGGGGAGAGCAAGAGGAGAAGCAAAAGCAGCAGCAGCAGTGCAAAAGAGGCGCGGCCGGCGGCCGACGCCTGGCGCCCCGGCTTTGCGGGGCGCTCGTCCCGGTCCAGCGGCTCCCTCCCTAGAAGGACACCAACACACCGGTATCGGCGGTGTGCCTCCACCAAGGGAAGAAGATCCCGATCTCGGCGGTGGTGGTAATAATAGTCTGGCATCCAAGGTGACCGAAATATTTTACCGCCAACGCCGGAATCCAGGATTATTCAGTCGGGCCTGTCCCTCTGCAGGAGGGATGTTCAGAAATAGTCCAACAATAGTCTGGGGGCGATATTTTGAAAAGTATGTTTGAGCATTTTGGGAATATGTTTTGATTTTTTTATTTAATCGCTTTGCTCATGCCGCCGGCCCTGGAGCCCTCTTTAGGGCCTCTTGGGGGCCTCTTGGGGACCTCTTGGGAGTCTCTTGGGGCTCCTTGGCGGCGTTTTGGAGGCCCCCAGGGCCTCTTGGGGGGCTCTTGGGGGTAGTCGATTGCGGCTCCCCCCTCGGAGGCCACGATCCTCGTGAGGGGTGTCGAAAAATACCCTCCCCTGGAGTGGTCTGGTGGCTTCTCCCGGGCTTCTCTCGGGACCTTGCCGGGGTACTTTTCGTCCGGGGGCCCCCAGGGGCCGCTCCGCGCGCGCGAACTAGAAATATTGTTAACAAGTTACCGGAGATCTTAGCACGCCTCTGGCCCGTTGGGCCGGCGAATTTTTCATCCAAAATCCCCCTGTAGGGGGACAGGCCCGACCTAAGTTTAGGGCTTGGGGCATAAGTGTTTGGGGTTTGGGGTTTAGGGCTGCAGGGTTTGATTTTTGTTGCGGCCGCTGGCCAAAGTGGTTCAGTTAGCGCAAGCGTGCGTTTTCCCCGTTCGGCTCCGCCGACAGCACGCGGCCCGTGTCGGCCCTCGATGCGCCGCCTGCGTCGTATGGAGGGGCTCCGGTCGACAGCACTCAGGAGGGACAACCGACACACAGGCATCCTGGGATGTGTGTCTACGTACGTGTGTGTGTGTGTGTCTCCGGGCCGCATTCAAGCACACATGTTGGTGCCACGAGCAAGGATTCTGAGGGTCGTCGGCGCTCCGTGGAGGACGTAGCCTCGCCTCCACTGCTGGTAGGCCTCGCGTCGAGTGGGGGCGGATGCCCCCCGTCCATGCCCTCGGGCTGAAGGAGAGAGCGCTGCGTCCCCGAGAAGTCGCGACTGCTGGGCAGCCCTGGGCGTTCTTGCAAGTTGCCTCCAACCAACGAAGGAGGTGGTTAGCAGATCACCAGAGGAGGAGAATGTAGCGACCATCGTGGCATAATCTGCCAGATCTATGGCCAAGTACCTGATGCCTTATGTCAGCGGCTTCCATGGCCGCCGAGCTTACGAGAAGTAAAGCATCGCCTTCGTCGTGACCCTGCTCGCGGTCCAGAGGTCGGAGAGCCGCTTCCTTGTGAACATAACCCCCAGATTTGTTTGCTTTGGCTTGAGGAGCGTTGGGACCAGTCTTCTGAGACGGACCCATGCCTTCCCCACGAGGCCCAAAGAGCTTTCATGAAGCATACCATCTCTTTCTTCCTCTGGGAGACAAGGTCTCTGGATTTCCCAAGACGTCTTCAGGATGCTCCGCCCGTCCTTGGAGGCCATGTCCACTGATGGACCCATGGACCCTGGGAGGCCCAAATTCCCTACAATTGTGGACAGAACAGCTCAATCCTCCTTCTGCCTCCTCCCTGCACCCCCACTTGCATCGAAGAACATCGAGCGCAAAATATCGCACAGTCATCCTCCTGCCTCCTCCCTCCCTCCTCTCGCATGTCGACGACGAGTGAGAGCCGGCTTTCGGCTCGCGGGCCCGGCTCGCCCGACGAAAATTTTGGGCGAGCCATCGACGCCGCCGCGGACGGACGACGACGACGACGACGACTGCGGAGAGGACGACGAGGACGAGGACGAGGACGACAAGGACGACGACGACGACGCCCACGACGGCGAGGACGACGCCCACGACGACGAGGACGACGTCGAGGACGACGAGGACGACGAGGACGACGACGACGATGACGACGACGACGACGACGTCAACACGATCAATGACGACGGCGGACCACGGCGTCGTCGTCGTCGCCGACTGTAAGGTTCTCTGGCGAGGTTCTTTGGGTATTCAACGTCGCGGCGGAACGCAACCCGAGACATTGGTCAAGATGGTTTGTGGAGGGGTCAGGAGATCGATCTGGTTTGATTGTGCCCGGAGAACGACGACATCGCGAAGACGATGATGTCCCGAAGACGTCGGACGACGACGGTGCCAGACGACCACAGGCGACGGACGATGGACGACGACGACGGACGGACGATGACGACGACGATGGCCTCTGGAGGTCCCAGAAGGTTCCAGAGGCCTTCGGAGAGGTCTACAGGGGGCCTCCACAGACCCAAACAAGTCCAGCATCGTCAAACTTCGTTGAGCCTTGATTGTCGAACCTCGATCGATCGATGACGACCACGACCTTAAAACGATCCTCTTACCCCGATCGTCGATCCTCGATCGATCATCGACCGATCTTCCTCCAAATCGCCCAGGCTTCTGGAATCTCAATCATCGATCGTCGGGCCTCCCACTACCGATGGCGACGGACGACGGCGAGGACTCCGACTTCGACTTCCGAAGACGGAAGATGACGCCAGCAGCGTGGAAGGACGACGAAGACGCTGACGCCGACGATGCCGCCGACGGCGATGGACGTCGGCGGACGAGGAAGCCGACAACGACGACGGCGACGGACGACGGCGTCGACGACGAGCCCAGTCCGCGGCCAGCGGTCCGACCCCAGGACGCTCCAGGCGAGCCTGGCCTCGCGCCTGCAGTTTGCAGACGTCGCGAGGCGCGAGCCGCGTGGCCGGCGGCGGCGGCCGGCCCGATTCCGAGGAGGCAGCGCTCGAGGTTTTCTGCCGCGGTCGTCGTCGGTTTTCGGCGGCCTTCCAGCCTCGGGGTGCTCTCCAGTGGCTGAGCCTCAACGAGAGGCGTACACAGGGGTGCCCGGATCGTTCCGATGGGCCGCTGGAGGCCCCAGTTATGTGTGTATAGATTCCTCTTCCTATATTTTTGCAAGCCCGGGCGGGGGGAAAACCCGTCCCCCCCCCTATAAAAAAAACGGACTCCCGGGATTTGGGGCTTGGGGACCCTCCAGACGGGCCTCGAAGCGGCCACCGGGCCTCGCAGGGCGTTTTGCCAAGCCTTCCCAGCTCACCTGGGGCGATCAGGAGGGTCATTGGAGACGTCCCAGAGACCTCCAAGACAACACAAGAGCGCTCCGAGAGTGACCGACGTGACCTCAAGATGGCCCAAGAGGCCTCCAGGACGGCCCCAAAGAGGCCTCCAAGAGCACCTGGAGGCAGGGTGGCCCGAGGAAGCCCCTGGAGGCCCCCAGAATACGCCCGGGAGGCCTCCAGAAGGCCTTCAGAAAGCCTGAAACAACCTGTGTGAGGCCCCTTGAGGCTCTCCAAGGAGGAGCCTCCGCAAAAAAGAGCTGAGGAGGATGGGGAGAATGCGCAGGGTATGGCGGAAATAATGAAAACGAAGCGTGGAGGAAGGATAACTAATAACATTATTATAGCGGCGATGCCGGAAAAGGCAACCAGGAGTTATCGCTAAATTGTCGGCTTGACCTTCCTGCTATTCCGCCTGCGTACCAAACTTCAAGGACCAAGGTGCATGGCGCGAAGCGCCACTGCAGTCTTGTATGTGTGTGTGTGTGTGGGTCTGTGTCCCGAGAGCTGCTGGGCGTCGGGGGGGGGCGCAGACATGGCGTTGAGCCCGTGGGGCCTCGGGTGGCCGCTCGGTTTTGGGGCTTAGGGTCGTTCTCCGAGGATGTCTCGAGGCTCATCCTCCTCCTCGTCCTCCTCCTTCTCATGCTCCTCCTCCTCAACCTCCTCCTCCTCCTCCTCACCCGTCCCTCTTCCTCCTGCTCCTGCTCCTGCTCCTGCTCCTGCTCCTCCTCCTCCTCCTCCTCCTCACCCGTCCCTCCTCCTCCTCCTCCTCCTCCTGCTCCTGCTCCTGCTCCGTATCCTCCTCCTCTTCCTCCTCCTCCTCCTCCTCCTCCTCTTCCTGCTCACCGTGTCAGCAGAGTGCCTTGCGAGAAGGGTCGCTGGCCCGCTCGCGCCAGAGCGCTGGGCTCCGCAGAGTGGTGGCGGTGCAGACGCAAAACCTGCGGATTCGACGGCGCCACTCGGGCGCCCGCCCGACGCTCTTGGCATCTTTGTCGTCCTCCTCGTCCTCCTCCCTCCTCCCTCCTTCTCCTCCTCCTCCTCCTCCTCCTCCTCCTCCTCCTCCTCCTCCTCCTCCTCCTCCTCCTCCTCCGTCCTCATCCTCCCTCCTCCTCCTCCTCCTCCTCCTCCCCTCCCTCCTCCTCCTCCTCCCTCCTCCTCCTCCTCCTCCTCCTTCTCCTCCTCCTCCTGCTCCGCCTTTGCCGTAGCCATTTTGGCTCAAGATGTCTGCACGAGAGGGCTTCCGCGCCCTCGTGCCAAAGCGGGATTGCTCTGTTTCCCGAGCAAGTCAAGGCAGTTCTGCTTGGCGCCGCCCGACGCGCGCGTTTCTCCTGGCCTTGTGGCTGGCATCGTTGCTCTCCCGAGCAGGCGAGGGACCATGGCGCCTGGGGGCCGCGTCGGTGGCGAGGCCAAGCCCGACTGGTACTGCCGCTTCTGCAAGTATGAGCGTGGGCCCAAGGTCGGGATGCCATGTGTCACGTTCGGGTCCAAGCAGCTCTGCCACTTCTGCGGCGGCGCCAAGGACCGCACCTTCCTGGGCCACGCCCGTGGGGAGGAGGGGCTGCGCCGTGGCCACAGTGGCACCACGGGTGCTGGTGGTGGCGCAGGGGCCGCTGGGCAGCACCTCGCCATGCAGAGGGAGCTCACCAGGCTGCGGGAGGAGCTCAAGACCCTGCGGGCGGAGGGCAAGAAGGGCCCCGTGGCGGAGGCGCCCAGCGGCGCTGACGCCGAGGAGGGCTCAGAGGGGGGTGATGAGCAGCGCAAGCTCGAACATCTTGATGGTCAGCTACGTGTGCTGCGCGGCCTCTCCGGCCCAGGGAAGGACATTCTCGACACGATCGAGCGGTTGGCGGTCCAGCGGCAGGCCTTGGCGGAGCAGGTGCGTGCCAAGAAGCCCGTTGTGGCGCAGCTGCTCACTCTCCAGAAGAAGCCCAAGTCCAAGCAGGACGCCATCAGCAGGCAAGACGCGGCGGTGGCCAAGGCGCAGGAGGCGGTCACCGCGGCGCAGGCTACGCTGGAGGCCGAGCGCGAGAAGGGCACGAAGCTGCGCGCCGACGCCGCTGAGCTGGAGGAGCAGATGGCTTGGCCGACCTGCTCAAGGAGCTGGGGGCGTCGGGTGAGGTCACCGAGAAGTTTTTGGCCCACCCCAAGATCGCGGCGTCTTTCGGCCCTAGGGCTGCGACGCGTGTTCGGCCTCCTGGTGATGGGGATCCTGGTGGCGCGGCGGCGCCGCCGCCTGACGCCAAGAGGCTGCGCACGGCGGCTGACAGGGCGCCCCTCGAGCAGCTGCGCGCCAGCATCGCGGCCGCTGGAGTCCAGGCCCCCACCGAGGAGGCGGAGATCAGGGCCAAGGCGCACCAGATCGCCGCCGCCGCCAGTGCGTGGGCCTACCGTGCCTACTAGGCGTCAGGGGCCGTGGCTTAGTCTGTTTTGGAGTACAATGCTCAGTATGATGATGGGTGTTTCAGGTAATGACAAGTGCGGTGGCAGTTCGGACACTGTCAAGGGTGTGTTGACCACGGTCAACGTTTCATGTGCGCGAGGGCTGACCCAGAGGGTGCGGGGATCGATGCTATAGATCCGCGCGCTGTGGATCTTTAATGTTAGGTCGTCTGCTCGATATGGTTCGATTTATGTATATCTCGATATGGTTCGATTTATGTATATCTCGATATGGTTCGATATATTCATGTGTGTCTATAGATGTATGCATGTTTATGTAACTGTAATGTGGGTTTATATATATGTATATATGTATACACATATAAAAAAACATATGTATATGCACATGTAGATGTTTTGTTGTATGTGTATACATAGAGAGGAGGGAGTTCTGTATTGTTCACAATAGAAAAACAGCCATGTAACTCCAAAAACTAAATTTGAATTTTCTGGGGCCCTTTAAGGAAGCCGAAGGAAGAGCCGACTTTTCTGTTGTGGACAATACAGAACCCCGCAGAGAGAGAGAGAGAGAGAAAAAACAAAAACAAGGAGAGGGAAAGGGTTGTAGGTTCTGAGCTGGGCAAATGGACAGGGTCAGGCTCGCTGTGCCCAGCCGTTTTGGCCCAGGTGTCCTCTTGTATAGTATGTCTGCTAAGAAGAAAGTTTCGAGGGCAAAACCAGGCGATGGGCTGCAGAAAATCTTGTGCCGCTTCATGAAGACGCCCGAAATGATCGAGTACACCCAAGATATGAAGGATCGGGGCCGGTGCGGATTGCGTAGCTCTGCTGCCCTCCTCATGTGTGCCGCTTCTTCGGTTTATCGTTGGACCATGGCTCCCTCGTAATCCTTCGCGTGTTCTGCTTCGCTCCCTCGCGTGTTCTGCTTCGCTCCCTCGCATTTCCTCCATGTGAGGACCCCGTGGACAAAGATGAGCTGGTCAAGCATGCTCCTCTGCTGGCTGCGGTGCGACAGTACATATGCCCCGACACTGGAATCAACCAGGCCATCTTGAAGCCACTGCTTGAGGCGGTGGCCGATGATAAGGAATCTATATGGCACCTAGGCGAGGAGACGGACAGCTGGTCTACCCAGACAGCGAAGTCGTTGAGGGCCATGTTGCGTCACGTGGCGCAGGCCGTGACGAAGGCGTGTGCCAGGCGTGATCCTCTCACTTGTCTGCGCCTCTTTTGTGCACAGTTCACGAGCACGGCATCTTCCTCCCACATTTGACAGAGAGGAGAGGCATATGGGGGGATCGATAAGGAGAGAGAGAGAGAGAGAGAGAGAGAGAGAGAGAGAGAGAGAGAGAGAGAGAGAGAGAGAGAGAGAGAGAGATGAAATAACGAACGAGAGAGACACATGCAGGTTTTGTCTGCAGTTATTCGGAAGTTATTCGGAAGTTATTCGGAAGTTATTCGGAAGTTATTCGGAAGTCATTCGGAAGTCATTCGGAAGTCATTCGGGGGTTGGTCGGGGCAGCAGCGTCGGCGACGCCCAGACGACATCCGAAAGTCGGGAAGTCATTCGGACGTCATTGATGGTGGCGGGGCAGCAGCATCGGCGACACCCAGCGCCCGCGGCCGCAGGCAGAAGGAGAAGAACGCCCCGATCCCCGACTGGATCAAGCAATTCTGGCTCCCCGAGGAGCGGCGCGCTAGCCTGTTCCGCCCACGCAGAGCAGCTGTGCTCGAGCATGCAGATGTTTGGCGGGAGGTAACGTGGGGTGGAGTGCACGCAGATCTCGGGCCTCCCCGTTGTAGTTGTGTACTTGTGCTTCCCTGGTCGTGTCCCCTTCGTGCAAGGCCTAGAACCCCCCCGTTGTCATTGTGCGTTTGTTTGCTCTCGAGGACCTCCCCGATGGCGACAAGTACCAGCACGACTTCAGTGCGCACCTTCTGGAGGGGCCGGGTAGCACAGCGCACTGCAGCGGTCTCCTCTCAGTCTCTGTCTATTGGCACTCGCCCCTATCCAACCGCCGTGCCTGGGTATAGTGGGTCAGAGGCCTCATGGGTGTTGGTTGGGATCTTGTGGTTGGCCTCCCTGGGGCCTCTGGGGACCTCTTGGGGGGCATCTTGGGACATCTTGGGGGCCTATTCGGGGCCTCTGGGGGGACTCTTGGAGCCTCTTGTCCGATATCGGGGGGGCGCGATCCTCGTGAGGGGTGTCAAACAAATAGCCCCCAAATGTCGCGCGGGAACGCGCGGGGGTCACGCGGGAAGCCCCAAGAGATTCGAGAGCGAGGGCTCTGGCCACCTTAATGAACCCCCAGGAAATTAGGATGCGCCCACTCCGTGCCCATGCGCACGGTGGCGGATATGTGTGTTTCATTGTGCGTGCCTCCGTTGCACCGTCCATCTCAAACGCTGTGGTGTCGATGTGCGTGCGACGGCGGAGGCGATGCTGCGATGGCTGTGATGTTGAGGCGTTGAGCTGCGCTGGGAAAGGGGAGGCGGGCGTGCGCATGGACATCACGCAGGACACTCCCGTGCCAGACTACTCGTTGCCGATCGTCGTGCAGGAGGGGGCCCACTCGGACAGCGAGGTCGAGGCGGAGTGGGAGGACGGAGATAAGCACAAGATGGCAGGACTGACAGTACAGAAATTCAAATCCTTGAAGGCAGAAAAGAAGGAGGGTAGGACGCTATGGGAAGAAAGCACAAAAGCTGGGCGCAGAGTTCAAGTGAGGACGTTCACACGTTTCAATAATGACGAAACATCCGAATTTGTGTCGATCTACGAGAAGCCTGAAAAAGAAAGCTGGAAGATGAGGTGCCAGATGGTGATCAAGGGTTTCTACACAGACTGGAAGGAGCTGTTCATTGAGATGGCGAAGGAATTCTTCCGAGGGAAGATAGACAAAGCGGCGATAGAAGTTAAGAAGCACGAGTACATCAGAGACATGTTCAAAGCATCAGGTAAGGAGTACGGGCCGAAGCCGAAAGCGAAGGCAAAGGAGATTGGTGCAACCAAGAAACGCCCAGCCCGCGCAGAGCAGGCGGGGCAAAATGGCCGCAACGACAAGTTCTGTAGGACAGATGATGATGATGCCGTGGTCTTGAAGAGACCCGCGGCTGCAATGAAGCGGCCTGCAGCGGCGAAGGAGGAGACAACGAAAGAGGATGCGGCTAAGAAGCCGAAGCTGCCGAAGGAGGCAGAGGAAGCAGATGAAGAGGATGAGGGCGAGGAAGAGGAGAACGAGGCTGAGGCAGAGGCAGAGGCAGAGGAGGAGGAGGAGGAGGAGGAGGAGGAGGAGAAAGATGAGGAGCATGACAAAGATACGGCGGGTGAGGATGATGACGACCAGGGCAACGGCAAGAAGGACAAGGCTGACGACGAAGAGGAGCATGGGCCAAAGACAACGAGCGGACACCCAGCCGTGGCAGTTTCCAGGGACATCCGTGATTCAGATGATACGAGCGGGAGCGGCATGTGCAGTGACGACGACGACGCACTCGCTGACCAAGTACTGGTGGCCAAAGGAAGGAGCGTCCGAGATCAGAAGGCACAAGGATCTGGCCCAGGAGGTAAAGTTGTGTATGTCGCCCCGATGCGCAAGGAAAAGACAAAGCCTGAGGATGAGGAGGCGGCAAAGCATGATGCGAAGGAGGAGCCGAAGGAGAAGCCGCAACCTGAGCGTAAGGAACCACCTGCACGTGCGAGCCGCCGTCAGATGTCTGAGCAGAAGGGCTACGACTCTGACGACATGGGCTCCTTCGACTTTTGATACCTGGCGTCGTCAGCTTCAGGCGGGGACGGGCAACGATGGGCAGATTGCAAGGCGTTGTTCCAGCGAGAGGGATAGAGACGAGAGAAGAGAGAGATATAGAGAAGGCGGTTTAGTTCTACATATTTAGTTCTACATATATATATATATATATAGATGTATATATATATGTATGCATAGAGAGATAAAGAGAGAGAGAGAGAGAGGAAGAGAGAGAAAGAGAGAACAAGAGGGATATACATGTGTCTGTTCATGTAGCCACCTTGCCTGGATGATGGGTCGGATGCCTCATGGGTGTTCGTTGGGGGCTCGTGGTCGGCCTCTGCGGGGCCTCTGGGAGGCCTGGAGGCATCCTGGAAGCAGGTTTGGGGCCTCATGGGGCCTCTTGGGGGCTTCTTTTGTGGCCTCTTGGGGCTCATTGGCGGTGTCTTGGGGGCCCCTCGAGCCTCTCGGGGGGCTCTTGGGGGTCTTGGGTCGGGAGGGGATGAGGGGGCAGTCGATTGCGGCTCCCCCTCGGGGGCCACCATCTTCGCGAGGGGCGTTTATAGGGGCGGGCGTGGCGAGGGCGGGTGGCGTCAGAAAACATTTAAGAACAATAACTGAGGGAAACAGAACGCATTCTAACGCGCCCCAGCGTGCGACGCACACACACACACACGGACACAGGCGCACGCAAACGCACACACACACATACACATACACGCGCACACGTCTTTCGCGCAGCTTTGTCGTGATGCGGTGCATGCCACACTCAGCGTGCACGATGACGCTAGGGGAGGTGCTCTGTTGTATTTGCGTATTCTGAGCTGGCCATGGTTTACACGCTCTCGAGCAGCGTCGCCGACTTGGTCCAGCCTTGCGGCCAACCTTGCCAAACAAATGGGTGGGGAGGCAGGGCGTTGTCAGTTTGGAAGTCTCCCCTCGCTGAAGTCATGCATCTTCCTCGTCCTCCTCTGCCACTCCTGCTCGTCCTCCTTCACCTCCAAACCCTCCTCCGTCTCGTCGCCCTCGCCATCCTCTGACCCGCCCTCCTTCTCCGTCGCCCCATGGGGCACCCTGCGCGTCTTAAGACCCCCCCTCCTCGGCCCCCGTACTCGTAGCCGGTGTGCTCGCCAGGGGTCTTGCGTTGATGTGAGCGCGCGGGTGCATCAGCTTCGCTGGTGCAGCACCTACACCAGAGATACAGCAGCTACAGCCGCCCTAGTCATATCAGTCTAACCTACAGCAGCTACAGCAGCAGCTACAGCAGCTACAGCAGCAGCTACAGCCTCGCCCTAGACAGCAGCTAAAGCAACTACAGCCGCAGCTATAGTAAACGCAACAGCCACCTCAGAGCTACATAAGCCCAGCAGCTACCATAGCTACTTCAGAGCTCGCGCGTGTCGAGAGCACGCGACGTAAGCAGGCGTTTAGGCTGCAAGTGTCCATGGTTGTTAGGGACGATCCCCAGCCACGTGTACATAACCAGACTGACCTGAGAGATTACATCATCATGGTGAGGCACCGCAGGCGTGCTTCAAGCACAACAGAATCGGCGAGCCCGAACCCGCGGGGGTCCAAGCAGATCAGGTCGAGCCCAACCCCGCGGCGGCCCCAGCGGAGCAGGTCCCCAACGCCTCAGGATATCAGGCATGAAGTTGGCCCTCGATCATCGACCCCTGCCTCACCTGGGCGGCCCCCTTTCTTCATCCCCCCTTCTCCTGTGGTTGGGGGGGCCTGACTCGCGCTGTAATGTCAGACGCCCTTCAAACGAGGACCGATACGTGGACTCACAGTTCGAGAATTCCTACTTGGAGCAGCATCAGCGAAGCCATCAGGCGGGGGGCAGGGAGCCCAGTCCGTCACGTGGCGGTGACTTGGAGAAGGCCTCGGATGAAGCCGCTAACGAGGAGAGGAGGGGCGTCGCGACTGAGGTTTCCCCTGCACACTCGATCCCAGCGGAGCAGGCGAGCCAGACCCCCAGGAGGATCCGAGGCAAGACGACTATTCCCTCGATCGAGCCTCTAGCGTCCACTCTTGTGGAGCCTGTCGATGGATCCCCGACGGAAAAGGCATCGCCTACAAGCCCAGCCGAGTCACAGGACGCACTCGACCATGCGCAGCGCGCTGCCTCGGGCTTGCCCACTTCGGCTCTGCCGCCGCCTATCCAGATCGACAGTTCGCCAGGTGATGCGCGGGTCGAGCCCGCCGCGCCCGCGGTCGAGATCGCGGGCGAGCCCGAGGGCGAGCCCCGCGGCCCAGCGCAGGCCGACCATGCCAAGGACGAGAAGAAGGCTGGCAGCTCCAGCTTCATATGTCCTACTCCCTGTCTACTCTGGACCCCCCCCCCATCCATTTCGCCCGTGCCTCCGAGCAGGCTGCGGCGAAGGAGGACGGCGAGGGGTCGACGACTGCTCCCTCGAGATCTGCGCCGCAGTCTCCGCCAGGGTGGCCGACAGCGTCGTCGTCGAACCGCCAGGAGCCATGCGTCCTCCACCCTCCCCTGCTTGTGCTCATCCTGCTCATCCTCCGCCCCAGGAGTGCGGAATCGGCCACGTCACCAGAGGTGGAGTTCGAGTTCGAGTTCAGGACACAGGCGAGCTGAAGACCAAGGACGATGTCATCCTTGCGCTGCAGGCGCAGACGAGCGCTCTCACCCAGGACGTCTGCACGCAAGGAGCGACCGAGGAGGTCATGATCGAGACGTTCCACGCGAAGCTGCTCAAGCTTCACGACAGTAACCTCCTGAAGAAAGCGAAAGAGTTGAGGCAGCAGGACCCAGAGTTCGCCGACGATTTCGGCGATGATTTCGAGGATGAGGAGTACGCCCACCTGAACGACGAGCAGAAGAGAAAGAATGATATGTTCGAGAAGCACGCGGCGAACGGGTATTTCTTCAGCACGTCGACGAAGAAGGGGAACGCTATCGGAGGCGTGTGGCAACGTGCACTCGCGGCAGATAAGAAGCTCCGCGAAGATTACGAGAAGGAGAGTGGATACGGTTGTCCGAAAGCGTTTCGGGCCAAGTGGCTGAAGAAGGAACACGAGAGGTGGAAGTCTCAAGTCATTTGCGAGAGGACAGAGGAGCAATCGAAGGAGAAGAAAGCGACAGGAACATACATGACACTGGGAAGGCTGGCGTGGAAGAAGGGCGGTGGCGTCACAGGCATGAAGATCGCGGTGAAGACGGCAACGTCGTGCATCCTCTTGGGAGGCATCTACATCAGGAAGGACGAGATGAGCGACGCGCTGGAGTTCCTGAACATCGAGCACCAACTGATCAGCGGATACAAGCGTAGGTGGAAAAGGATACAACGGTGGATGGGCGCTGATGATGACCAAGCAGACGATGGACATGACGCCATGGCTTGGCCTGCGCCAGCCGCCAATGCTGGGCCTGTGCCAGCCGCCAGGGCTGGGCCTGCGCCAGCCGCCGCGGCTGGGCCCAGCGATAGCGACGAGGCGCCGCTGATCCCGAAGGAGAGCGCGAAGTACGACGGCCACAAGAAGGAGAAGACGAAGGAAACGTCGAAGGAGAAGTCGAAGGAGAAGATGAAGGAGAAGCCAAAGGAGAAGACGAAGGAGAAGACGAAGGAGAAGACGAAGGAGAAGACGAAGGATAAGGATGACAAGACGGACAAACGCGAGGATAAGACACATGAGGATAAGAAGAAGAAAGATAAGAAAGACAAGGCAGATAAGGCTGAGGAAAAGACGGACAAGGCTCGAGAGAAGAAGACGCCCAAGGAGAAGCATGGCAAGTCCGAGAAAGAGAGGAAGGCGAGGAGCGTTTCGGCTGACAAGACACGCAAGAAAGAAACGAAGGACACGACGCTCAAGCAGGACGAGCCCGACATGACCGACAAGAAGCGGATGCGAGAGGAACCAGGAGCGCCGACGCCGACAAAGGCGCCCACCACGCCTGCGACGCCGACTCCTGCGACGCCGACTCCTGTGACACCCTCTGCTGCTGGCGAGCCAGGCGGTGCTGGTGGCGAGCCCGATCGCCCCAAGAAGACGAAGATGGCGGACTGGCTGAAGCTGTTCCGCAAGCTGAAGGGCGATTTCCAGTCGGGCCAGAGCCAGTGCAAGATGATCCAGAGGCTCGTCGGCAACGACGAGGCGTGGGAGTTTGCTGAGTCCGACAAGGTGCAGAACAGAATCAAGAGCTACTACGCCAGGGTGCCAAATCCTCCTCTTTCATCTCCTCCTTCTCCTCCTCCTCCTCCTCCTCCTCCTCCTCCTCCTCCTTCCTCTCCTCCTCCTCCTCCTCCTCCTCCTCCGAGGGGGGGGGGAATCTGAGCCAAAAAGAGGGCGTCAATATTTTTGGAAATATTGACGCTTGGTTTTGGGCCTTTTCGCCTCCTCCTCCTCCTCCTCCTCCTCCTCCTCTCCTCGCCCTGCTCCTCCTCGCCCCCTTCGCCCCCCCTCCCTCCCGTCCTCCCCTCCCTCCCCCCCCTCCCATTCCCCCGACCTCCTCCCTCCGCGCCCCCTTCCACCCACCCACCCCCGACCCCCGCCCCTCAATCGGTTGAGAACTTGCTCGACAGGAACCCCATCTTCGCCACGATGCTGGCTACGTCCGAGTCTGCTTACAAGGCTCAGGTCAGCCAAGGGGGGTGCCTGTCTCTTCTTCCCCCCTCGTCACTCACTCTCCCTCCTCCTTCCTCCGTCCACCCGCTCTCCCTCCTCCTTCCTCCGTCCTCCTGCCCTCCCTCCTCCTTCCTTCCTCCCTCCTCCTTCCTCCGTCCTCCTGCTCTCCCTCCTCCTGCGCCCTTCCTCCGTCTTCCTGCCCTCCGCCCTCCAGATCCTGGCGCCCGCGGGCGGGGGAGGTCGGCAAGGACGCCTTCGAGAGGAACGCTCTGAACTTCAACCAGCTCCTCGAGGGCCCCCTGACCGAAAGCAACGAGTACTGGGCGAAACTGATCCGCATGGCCCAGGCCGCCGCCTCTCGCGATATTGAAGACGAGTGATCGGTCTGCGCCATGCTTCGCTGGGGGTGTGCCTAGATTTCAGCTGCGAACGTGCCACGAGGGAGCCGGCGCCAGGATGTGGTGGTAGAGACGACACGCGGCCGCCGCCGCAGCCCGAATAACAACCGTATAACATCCATATAACCCCCGAATAACTTCCATATAACCCCTCCCAAACCGTGTAAATTCACAGGGAATGTCACGAATAACAACCGTATAACAACCGTATAACAACCGTATAACAACCATATAACATCTGCGTAAATCACGAACTCACGGCATATCGGTAAACGTTCGGGAAATTCCAGAAAATATTGTACCTGACTGGGGAATTCCAGAAATTCTGGAAAAAATCAGCCATGTTCGGGAGATTCCAGAAAATCCGTAGATCTGTGAACCTCGCGGGGGGATCCTGGGACAGCGGAGGCGCTCGTGGCACGCGCGCACACGCTGTGTAACATATGTGGCCCCAGCAGCGCGATGCCTTAATTTCCCTGGGCGCTGGTAGCACATCACTCGCCCGAGTGCCCCGTGCTTGGCCAGCAACGCTGACGACAACGGTTGCGATGCGACAAGGGGGATCGAGCGAAGGGGATAGCGACGACGAGGGTGATTGCAGCAACCGTTGAGCTCTCTTTCGTTTGAACATGG
Source organism: Prorocentrum cordatum (assembly GCA_963575745.1). Taxonomy (NCBI): domain Eukaryota; class Dinophyceae; order Prorocentrales; family Prorocentraceae; genus Prorocentrum; species Prorocentrum cordatum. Next base: position 1,557,443 of record CAUYUJ010001113.1, on the reverse strand, counting down.
CCGACCGTTTGCACTGCTGCTATCTGCTCACGTTTTCGCAGGCACGGTCGAGCGGCCGAAGTGGTAATCTTTCCTCCCTCTCCCCCTCCCTCTCTCCCCTCCCTCTCTCCCCTCCCTCTCTCCCCTCCCTCTCTCCCCTCCCTCTCTCCCCTCCCTCTCCCTCTCCCTCTCCCCTCCCTCTCTCTCTCTCTCTCTCTCTCTCCCTCTCGTCGCCATCCCTCCCCCCGCTCACCACCCTCCCGCTCCACCTCCCTCTGTCGCCAATCCTTGTGTGACTTGCATGACGCACTTAAGCATGTCATCGACATCCGTGCACGTGCAATTGTATGTTACACTGCTCCCGATCAAGTGCCACCTTCCGTTCCTCGCATCTCCCCTCCTCTTGAGACGCTGCTGGGGCCTCTTCGAACGTCTCGGCCGCATCTTGGGCCATCGTAGTGCGGCGCGAATGAGAGTGGACACATGGGGTGTAGTTTCAGTAAGCAGGGCACGCCGTAATCAGCGCGGCCCAAGTTTTGTTCCGATGCCACCCCGAACTGCACGCAGAAACCACAGGCGACCATGGATGCGCGGTGGGCAACAGAAACGACACTCTGGCAAACGGATATTTGACATACTTCTGGGGGTATATGGGTCTTGCAAACGATTGGCGGCCAGGGATTTCTGCGTGCTCTGTTGGCATTTGAGTGTCTGCGAAGTCCCAGGAGGAGAGTTCGGCCGATACAAGTGCAGGCCTGGTCAGAGCTCTGGCAATTACAAAAAGCATTTGTCAAAACGACTCCCCGACAGCGGTCCGTATTATAGAGCCGATATCCACCTTGCCTGCGGCAACCCCCGCCACCGCGCCGCGCCGTTGCAGCAGGGCCCCCCTGGGAGGCAGAATCGAAGCTTCTGGATGCCTCCTGGAGGCCGGTTGGGGCCTCATATGGCCCCTTGGTGCTCCTTGGCTGCGTGTCGGGTGCCTTTCGGGCCTCTCAGGGGGGCTCCTGGGGGTCTCTTGGGTCGGGGGCGATGTGTAGTCGTTGACCCCCCTCCCCCCCCCCTCGGCGGCCACGAGCCTCGCGGGGAGCGTCGACCAATGGCGCTCCCCAAATTCGCGGGGGACTTGGCGCGCAATGGCAGAAGTCACGATGCTCGTGAAATGTGTCGGACCATATCCCCCAATTGATACGGGTTTCCCCTCGAAAGTCACGATCCGCGTGAAGGGCGCAAACACATGACCTCCGCTGTTTTATATGAATGGGTTAGCGGGATCGTCGGGCCTAGAACACAGTCGAGCAACCTTACGGGATGGAACCAGAACGCATTATAACGCGCCTCAACGTGCGAAGTCACGGCTGCGGATTGCTGCGAATATCAGGAGGCAGTCCCATCGACCGAGCAGAAATATTGTGTTCAGACAAGTGTTCAGGACCATTGCGCAGGAAGTTAATTCAGACCCAACTTGCCTCGACCTTCTGAGAGATGGCCCCGATGGGGAGACTGATTCGGTGCTTTCACTTCCGAGTTACCGCAACCACCCGTTTGTGATTGCGGCTATAGAGGCAGACGAAGCTTTGCCTCTGCCGCTCGCCGTCTATTTGGACGGCGTGCGATATTCGGGGCAGGCGGCTGGGCGGACGGATTGCTCGGCTCCGCCGTGCCGCCAGGCAATGCAATGTATCGCCCGTATATTCCTCTCATCCCCGTCCTCTCTCCTCCGCATGTCCCCTCTTGCCCTTGTCATCCCGCCCGACCCCTCCCCCCTCGATCCCCCGTCCCGTCCCCTATCCTCCCTCCTTTTCCTTTTTGTGGGCCGATGTGGTCAGGGCAGCAGTGTGCCAGCAACGTTCGGCATGGACGCCGCGCGCCACACGCGAGTAGTGCCGCCCATTGTGTGAGGGGGGGGGCGTGCGGACAGCATACTTGGCGTATCAGTCATAAATCTGGTCACAAACAAACGACATTTATGTGGTGTGTTCAGGAAGGATTCGTATTGCTCGTGCGGTTGCAGCGGGCACTGCTCGGTGCACGGCGTGCTCGAAGTCGTCGCTTGGCAATTGCGCAATTTAGTCAAAGGCATTGTCCCTCAGTGCCGCCATGACGGCACACCTTGGTTTCGGCGAGATAATGTTCCTGACGCTGGGCGCAGCTTAGGATTTAAAGCAATGCTCTTACATATAAGAGGGGATTGGGCAGAACATTGCGATTCGTTAGGCTTGCCTGCGTGGGGGAGTACCTACCATTCATGCCCAATATGTAGTATTTCCAAGGAGCTGAACGTAGAATATACTTTGGATAGAGACGTAGCGATGTTGAAGTCTGAACAGGATTATTTCGACTGTTGTAGAAGATGCATGGTATATATAGAGATACAAACAGATGCAGATAGGGATGCGATCGCAGCATGTTTGAAAGGAGACGGTGAGACTAAAGGTAGGGTCCTGACGGCCTCTTTTCCTCTGTTAGGGCTCGAGGCAGGGGATCGGCTTGAACCATGTTCGTCGTTGTTGGTATGCAAGAAATTCGAATCGAAAGACACGCCGTTCAAGGCGTTATTCTGGCGTGCAGGTCGTGACAGATATAAGCGAATCGTAGATTTATGTCACCACAAGAGCCCCCTGTTTGATCGGTCGCTCGGCACATCGCCAACCAGATCCTTAGGATTAGACATGCTACATTGCGTCTTCCTGGGATGTCTTCAAAGGTGGGTGGCCGCTGCATTGCTCAGGATACTAGCGTCCAACCCGTGGAATGTCAGGCCCGAGCTACGATGTAAACGCCTTGAAGCCGACATGCACGTGTTTTATGACCGTACCGATGTGCCGCACGAGCGGCGATTGGGCGTGCTGAATGATAAAATGTTGGGCGGCATCAGTTCCGAAGAATGTCACGGCGGCCTGGCTCTCAAGATGAAGGGTGCTGAAACTGGTATCATGCTAGACTTTTCGCTTGACAGGCTTGGTGTCCATCGTAATATCCCTTTCCACTCTGAGCTTCTGGCGGCTGGTTTGGCAATTAGAGAATGGATAACTGTGGTTCGGACTTCGAAGGTGTGCCTGTCGGTCAGCCAATACCAGAAGCTGCGAGATTCTTGTCGCAGATTTATTTCAAACTGCCAGGCAGCCAAGGTTTCCCCGACGCCGAAGTTCCACAATTTCGACCATCTGACCTCCAGGACAGTATTTCGTGTTTAATTCAACAGTTAGTTGTGTGTCTCTGTGTGGGGGGGTGTTTCTCGTCGCCGCGAGGGCTCGGCCGAACTTGGTTCGGGGTGCATGGACTAGCGCACCCCCTAGATAGTACAACACCTTCGAGAACGATGCGATGCGACATGCAGCCAACTATGTCCGACACCTGAATGCGACGAGCGAACGCACGTAGCGATGCGACATGCAGCCAAATATGTCCGACACCTGAATGCGACGAGCGAACGCACGTAGCGACGATTCAGACGAGCATGAAACAAATCCTGCCAGGGCGTATGACATGGGGAACCCACTACTGTACGACACGTCGGTTGACGAAGGGATTAACTTGGCGCTTAGATGCGCGGCCGAACGCAGCCACCCCGCCACGATCCAAGAAACTGTGTTTGAGTGTTTTATGGTCATGGGGGTGCTCAATACTAACAAACACATTTACGGTTCGAGCCACCCTGTTTTTATTGCCCAACTAGACGAAGAGTTGATCGTCAATGCTCTTGAGGAATGGGATGACGACTCGGGGGCCGGCGGCGGCCCCAATGGCGGGGGAGGAGGAGAAGGCGTTCAGGAAACGGATTCCGACGTGGGTGACGGAGCTAGCCGCGTCCATCGCCCCCGAGAAGGAGAAGAGAGTTGCCACAGTGGAGAACATGGAGGATAGAATTGCCTCTTTGTTCTTGAAGTGGGATGGGGCTTGAGCCTCGGCGACGTGTCCTCCTGCCACCTCCACCCCCGTCATCACAGAGCCTCGCACCCCGTATATCATCCTCTTTTTGAACATGTTGCAGCGTTGCCCTTGCGCGTCCAACTCCTCTTGTCCTCCGACCCGACGCCTCCCTCCTCCTCTTCCTCTTCTTCCACCTCCTGCTCCGCCTGCTCCTCCTCGTACTCATCCTCATCATCAACCTACGATTCATCCTCCTCCTCCGCCTCCTCCTCCTCCACCTCCTCCTCCTCCTCCTCCCTTTCCCCCCCCTCCTCCTCCTCCTCCTCCCCCTCCTCCTCCTCGACGGGCTCGCGCGCAGGAGCTGGTCGAAGCGGCGAAGACGGCGACGCTCGACATGCTGGAGAAGAGCCAGATCGACCGCAAGCTGCACGCCGTCGAGCTCTTCGCGGGCACGTGCGGGGTGACGAAGGCGGTCATCGAAAGAGGAGGCGCGTGCAGACCGTTTGACAGGACTGTTCAGCTGCCAATAATGAGGAGGGGGGTGCGATGGGGGGGAGGGGGGAAATGAGCACCCGCACGAGGAGAGGGATGAACGGAGCGTGAGCAACGGCATGAGCGACAGCATGAGCAGCAGCAGCAGCAGCAGCATGAGCAGCAGCAGCAGCATGAGCAGCAGCACAGTTGGATCCAATCGACTATCAAGTCTGCCTCCTGCGTCATCCCCCCCCGTCCCCTTCGCCTCACTTTCTTCTCCTCCGCGTCCCCTTTATCACCGTTCACTGCCCCCCTCCCGTCGTCCATCGCTCCCTCCTGCGCAGCTTTCTCGAGCATGCGCGCGCGCAGCGCAGGATTCTACACAAGAGCCAGGACATCAGCACCCTCGAAGGGATGATCTGGTGCGGCTACAGCGTGCTGCAGCTGTGCGTTGGAGGCTGCCTAGTCATGGCACCTGAGTGCTCTACGTGGAAGGGTAGGGGGGCGCAGTAGTGTCGCTTGGGAGCCTTGCAACTAATGGTGAGGGATGAGTAAAGAAGGGGATGATGAAAAGGGGGAGCGATGGGGGTGAAGATGGGGGAGGGGGAGGGAGGCGGAGGGGGGAGGAAGGGGGAGGAGGAGGAGGAGGAGGAGGAGGAGGAGGAGGAGGAGGAGGAGGAGAAGGAGGAGGAAGCGGAGGATGAGGGAGGATGACGGGGTAAGGAGGAAGAGGAGAAATACAAGGACGAGGAAGGAGGGAAGTCATTCGAAGTTATTCGGAAGTTATTCGGAAGTTATTCGGATGTTATTCGGAAGTTATTCTGATATTATTCGGAACTGATTCGGATAATATTCGGAAGTCAGTCGGAAATCATCTGGTAACAACTTGGAAGTCGTTCAGAAAGTGTGTGACATGCGCTTCCACCTTCATCTCTCCTCCTCCTCCTCCTCCTCCTCCTCCTCCTCCTTCCTCACCTCCATCACTCCCGCCTCCTCCTCCCATTCCTCCCTCAACCCTAATTCACGTTCATCCCTGGTCATTCCCCATGCCCTTCGCCTTCCGTGGCCCTCATCCCCCCCCCCCTTCCCCACCATCCCTCCGTCCTCCTCCTTTTTTGCGCACTAACCATGCATGGAGGGCATAGGCTAATCTTCACGCGGGGCCACGCCAAGCGGAGCTTGGACAACATCGACGGCAACCACTGCCGCCGTGATGTATTGCATGCCAATGTTACTGCTATGTTTGTGTCCGATGCTTAGCAGCGTAAGCAGATCAGCCCTCGTCCTGCGACGGAGATCGCACCAGCAACGTTACAGGCGGAGGTCGGACGGGACGAGCCTCGGAGAGCGAGGCGGGGGGTACGGTGGACGGTTTGGTGCATCGGGTGCGCGCGACTAGTAAGGTCGTGGCTGATGATCCTCGCCGCGGCGAGGCAGGCGTTCGTGTTCGTGGAGCCGCCCAGGGGATCGATGCTATATGATCATCCCCTGATGTCGGCTGCATTGCGTGCCATTGGAGCGCGCAGAGTTGCTACTTTCCTCGGCGGGTTCGGAGGGCAGACTGTGAAGCCTCTGATCCTGTATGTAACTTTCAAAGAGTGTGCACGGCTCTCTTGCTCGATCACGCACGCTCGGAATTCAGTTGGCCATGTAAAACCATTGCACTTCGAGACTGCGAAGTCGCATCGCGCCAACGCTAAGAAATCAGCTTGGCACCGCACCGTTTGGGTCACAGGCGTGAAATCCAAGGCTGCCATGAAGGCTAGTTCTGCGTACCCGCCACCGTTCTGCGCAGCTTTAGCCAATATCATTATGGCTGCACATTGTTAGCGGAGATCGCTGCGACAAAGCACGCGTGGGCTATTGTAGAAGGCACATCGCACCCTCCTCATCTTCCTCCCTCCTTACCTCCCACATCCAATGCCACCCCGCCCGTCGCCTTCCGATCACCCCCACCCTCCCCTCTGGAAAACAAGAGGTCGGCCACCGTTAAGGCGGAAATTCACAGTAGTCGTGATCATCAGCGTAGTAATACTAGTATAAATAGTAGGAGCTCGGAGTTGGTAGGATGTGCTGGGTGAATCTGCAACTCTATAAGGAATACGCGGGTTCAAACAGAGTTCGAGTTGCGAGGGTGTCTCGGGCGACGCTGCGGGGTGGATGTCGATCCAGAAAGGGGGGTCATTCTGGGTTCACACCGCAGCAGCAATGCAGCGCAAGCTGCCCCCCCCCCCCCTCCTCGTTCACAGCGCGGCAATGGCTACCTCCCTCGTTCACCGAGGGGGAGAGGGAAGCGGACCCCGAGCCTGGAGAGGGCGAAGAGGCGCCAAAAGAGGAGGAAGAGGAAGGGGAGGAAGAACAGGAACGAGGAAGGCGGCAAGGAGGAGACGGATGATGAGGAGGAGGAGGCATATGAATAATACGAAAAGGCGTATGATGAGGAAGAGGATGGTGATGAGGAGAACGAGGAGGACGCCGGGAAGATCGCCCTCGTCAACGGGCTGCAACGCGGGCGCAATGGCGAACCCCTCGAGGGAAGAGGCCCGTGAATATCGAATGGCCTTCTGCTTATCCCGCCACCGTGCTTGGGTAGGGGGTCAGAGGCCTCATGGATGTTGGTTGGGATATCGTGGTTGACACCTCTGGAACTTCTGGTGACCTCTAGGGTGCCTCTTGGGGCTTCTTGGGGGCCTCTTGGGGCCTCTTGGGTGCCTCTTGGGGGCCCCTTGGGGCCTCTTGGTGGCCTCTTGAGTGCCCCTTGGAGCCTCTTGGGGGCCTCTCGGGGACTTCTGGTGCGGGGGGGGGCGCTCGAGTTCGGGGCTCCCTCGGAGGCCGCGATCCTCGTGAGGGGTGTAAAAAAAATAGCGTCCCCAGGGTCACGCGGGAAGGCGCGGGGGTCACGCGGGAACACGCGCGGGGTCACGCGGGAACTTAACGCATCCTCAGGATTGAGGACTGACGCTCAGGGGTGAGACACAAGACCTTAGGATACGCCCACTCCGTGCCCAGAGGCACGGTGGCGGATAAGAGGCGGCGGTATGAGCAAACACGAGAGGTCCTGGAAGACAGGGGGCACCGTCGGCTGGAGGAGGAGAGGCGGAGGGGGATCGCGGAAGATACTGTTCATGCTCATCTAAACGAGTAATTACTCCGCACCCCCCCCCCCCGCTCCATGCCCCACTCGTCTCGGCTGGAGCTCTCGAGGCGTTGGCCAGAGGACCACTCCCTCGCCGTCGTCGTCGTTGATCGTCGTCGTCGAAGGAAAAGGAGGAGGAGGAGAGGAGGAGGAAGAGGAGGAGGAGGAGGAGGAGGAGGAAGAGGAACGATGAGGAGAAGGAGGGGGAGAGGAGGAGGAGGAGGAGGAAGAGGAGGAGGAGGCAAAATGGCCCAAACTCAAGCGCCAATATTTTCAAACTATTGACGCCCTCTTGTTGGCTTAGACCCCCCCTCGGAAGAGGAGGAGGAGGGGAGGAGAGAGGAAGGGGGGAGGAAGGAAGGATGATGATGAGGATGGAGGACGAGGGTGAGGAATTAGCATCACCATGGAACATAAAAAGAAAACGACGAACGACAATCATGAGGTTCGTGCTTCGCGGTCTGGACTGAACGCGGCGCAAGTTTACGTGGATAGATGTACGTAGAACTAGGCTTGCGTACTGGATTTATTTTTGTTTAGGTCTAAAATTGTGTAAATAAAGTACATGTACATGTATACATCAAGATACGCACGTGGATCAATTTATGCACGTACATGTGTAGTTGTAGATCTATTTACCTTGCATACACACGTGGATCAATTTATGCACGTGCAGGTGTAGTTGTAGATCTATCTACCTTACATACACCGAGGTTCTATAATATAGATCCCTGCACCCTCTGGGGACCGAGTACCTCGCAGAGGACCCGAAGGGAGACATCTTCGGCGTGCAGGAGCATCGCGTCTTGGGTGACAAGTTGCGCTCCCTGCAGGGCCAGGTGAAGGACTTGGGCTTCCACGGCCTGTGGGCCCCAGGGGCGGCCACAGGCGGTGGCCCGCTGGACGTCTCGAGCGGCGTCGCGCTCCTCACGCGCAACGTCGTCCCCGTGACGGCGCCGCCCTTCGCGCCCTCCCACGTCCTGGAGGAGGCGCGCGCGCTGGCGGGGCACGTGCACTGGGGTGTGAAGGGCGGCCTCATCGTCGTTGTGGTCTACTTGAGGTACTCCGTCGGCATGGACGACGACAACTCGGACACGGTCCACGAACCGCAGCGCTACCTCAGGGTGCTCAACGCATGCGGGCTGGACTGGGTCGCCATGGGCGACTGGAACATGGAGCTGGAGGAGCTGAAGGGGCCATGACTCGAGCAGGTACGTTGCGTCCCGATCGTCCCGTCTGGGCCGACCTGCTGGCAGACGGTGGAGGTCTCCTGCTTGGACTACCTCATCGTGGCGCCGAACCTGGTCCCGAGGCTAGGCGAGGCTTAGGTCACGACGGATGCGGCGCTGCACCCACGCGTCCCCGCGCACGTGAACCTGGCCACGGTCGACCGCGAGGCCTTTGTCAGGGTCGCCGTCGAGCCGCGGGGGTTCACCGCGGTGCCGCCGGTGGGCGCGGCGCCCATCCCTCATGACCGAGGGTGGCGGGCGGCGCTGCAGCAGGTCCTCGCGGCGGAGGAGCCTGGCCTCCTGGCGCAGGCGCGGGGCGCCGTCGTCGGCGCGGCGGAGGCCGAGCTCTGCAGCCGCTGGTATTTCGTGGGGGCTGAGAGGCGGCAGCGCACTGGCAGGGCGGGCGAGCCTGTCTTCAAGCTGGCCCAGCCGACGCGGCAGCCGCCTCGACGGAGGAAGCTGTGCGACCCGCAGGTCAGCGCCCACATGGTGGCGGCGCGGTGGGCTCGGCATCTGGATGCCGCCCGCACGCGCTTGGTCAAGTTGCTGACGTGCGACCTGGACGACCGCGTCGAGCTGGCCGTGGAGCTCATCCTCGAGGCCCACCGCTACTACGGCAACGTGGAAAAGTCGCACCGCGTGCTCGGCCAGCTCTCCGAGGACGTCACGCAGTGGCTCTTGGGCGGCGTGGCCCAGATGAGCAGCGGGATGTGGGCCGCCAAGGTCGAGCAGATCGTGGCGGAGGCCGAGCGGCTCACCAAGTGCTACAATGGCGAGCGCGAGAAGGAGTGGCGTGCGTGGGCTGCCAAGAGCCTCACAGGCGGGGCTAGTGCTGCTCACCGCTTCACGAGGCTACCTCCTGAGGCTGAGGTCCGTGGGGCCATCACGCGGGCCAGCCCGCGCCAGCTGGCTGACCGCGAGCTCGACGGATGGAGGGGCGCGTGGACAGTCCACGAGCAGGGCGCCCTGGAGAAGCCTCCTGACTTCGACGACTGGACCGAGCTCCCGCGGATGAGCGTCGGACACCTCCGACGTGCGGCGCTGTGTTTCAAAGAGCGCACCGCGGTGGGCCAGACGGGCATTGCCCCGCGGGCCCTCTGGCACCTCAGCGACATCGGCCTCTACGTGCTGTCGGCGCTCTTCAGCCAGTGCGAGAGGTTGGGGGTGTGGCCGACTGACAGATTGCACGCAGTGTTTGTGCGCCTGCTCTAGGCGAGTGGAGGATGCAGGCTGATTGCCCTTGTGAGCTCCTTCCTCCGTCTGTGGGCGAAGGCGCGTTCGACGATTTCGCGTGCCTGGCTCGACCAGGCGGACGTGCCCAATCTCTGGGGCACTGGTGGAGCTGGCAGGACCTCGACGGCAGCGGCTTTCCACCACAACCTGACGGCTGAGATCATGAACATCAATGGCGGGCACAGCGTCACTGTGCTCCTAGATGCGTGGAAGGCGCTCGACAGCTTGATTGGGGGCAGGCTGCTGGACGAGGCTCGGGCCATGGGGTTTCCACTCCGCCTCATGTGGGCCATCCTCAGGTACCACCACCTGCCGAGGCGCATCAAGGCTTCCGGCTCGATGTCGAAGAGCTTCACGGCGCACCATGGCATCCTGGCGGGCTGCTCCCACTCGATGGCGGTGCTGGTGGAGGCGACGGCGCGGGCCTTGCGGCGGCTGGCCACGTACGACGTGATCCCGCGCACGCTCGCCGACGACGCCTCGGTCCAGTGGATCGGCACGGACCTGCGAGGCGTTCGCGTCCTGTGGCTGGCCGTCAAGCGCTTCAAGCATGAGGTCGGGGACGTTGGCCTCCTGCTGCAGGAGCTCAAGTCGGGCTACGTGGCGACGCCCAGGCAGAGCCGCGATGCAGCGGCGCAGCTTGCCAGGCGGCTCAGGATGGGCTCGCAGCCGCACATGGGGAACCTGGGCCACGACCTGAATGGGACCAAGGCCTGCAGGAAGGTCGTCAAGACCAGACTCAAGAACGTGAGGCCGCGGCTGAGGCGCGCGGCGAGGCTACGCCGAGCTGCTGGGGGGCGTGCGGCGCGCCTGTGGCGGACGGGCCTGCTGCCTGCTGCCGCCCACGGGGCGGCGGTGAGCGGCGTGGCCCCTTCCGAGCTGGCCGCGTTGCGCTCGGAGGCGGCCCGACTCGCTGGGGCCAAGGGCCGCGGCGGCAGCAACGCGCTCTACCTGGCCAGCGAGCGGAACCCGTGGTACGACCCAGTCTACGCGGCGATCGTCGAGCCGCTCATGCACTACGCCGCGGTCGTGTGGCAGCAGGCTGTGTCCATGAGTGCTCTGGAGAAGGCCTGGCGCGTGACGCTGGGCAGAGTCGAGGCGGGCGGGGACAAGCTGACGTGGGCGTCGGCACGCGGGCCGCTCAAGGTGGTCGTCCTGTCGCTCAAGCGGATCGGCTGGGTGATGCTGTCGTCGGTGCTGATCCAGCCTGACGCGGGGCCAGTGATTTCGCTCCTGGCCACGTCGCCTCGCCTTTTGTCGCGATCTCCTGCGGCAGGGGATTCAGCGTTGGCAGATGCGCCAGATTGCCTCTCACCATGATGCGGCCACGCCTCTTTGGCCGCGAGGCCTGCGGGCTTGTGTGGGCGGGAGGGGGGCGACGGTTATTGGGGCGGGGGGGGGTCGGAGCTCTGCGCAGCCTGTGGTCTGGCTCCCTCTGGCCAAAAGCTAAGTTGCATAGCAAAGGAATGTGCGATGATCAGAAGTGTCGTGCGTGCCCGCATGAGGCCGAGACGCTTGGCCATTGTTTCGTCGAGTGCCCAGCGCTGAGACAGCGCTTGTGAGATGATGAGGAGGATTGTGGTCTCGATCCCAAGTTGGCCTCAGCTCGCGACACCATGTTGGAGCATGGGCCGATCGGAGAGGGCCGCCAGGATGTTGATTCGTGTGCCCTCTCGGTCGGGATCCCTAGGTGGCCCAATCTTGAAGTGCCGCCGCCTCCCGAGGCGCCTCCATGCTTCTTTTTGGGGGATTGGGAGTCGGATCCCGAACAGTGGAGTGATTGTGTTTTTACCGATGGCTCGGGATACCACAACGAGTATCCTGAGCCCCGTCGTTGCGGATGGTCTGCGGTCATGTTGAATGCCAATGGAGTCCCCACTCGTGCGCTGTATGGCGGGCTCGCAGGCGCGCAGCAGACAGTAGGCCGTGCAGAGCGTGTTGCGGGCCTCAAGGCCTTTCAGCACATGCCCTCGGTCCAGTGTGTGATTTCTGACTTGCTGGAATTTGTGCAGGAAGGCAAGCTGTGGGGCCAAGGAGAGAAGGATGTCCTCACTGATGCCAGCAGTGCATACCCTGCAGTAAGGCGCCAGCTGGTGGCGCTGAAAAGAACGCCGCCTGCCTTTGCATGGGTCCCGCCCCACAGGACTGAGGATGAGGTTCTCTTCCCCGCTCCTGAGGACCCTCCGCCCCCTCCCTACCTCTGGGTCGTGGGGAATAGCTGGGCCGACTTGTTCGCTAAGCTGGGAGCCCTCTCGGTCAAGCTCCCAGAGGCCCACGCTATGTTCTATAAGGACTCGCTGTCAGAGGCTGCCCAGTATGCCAAGTATTTGTCTTGGGCGGTCCAGAGAAGCTGTCAGCTCGAGCTGTGGTCTGAGAAGGCAGTTCTGACGCCCGCCCCGAGCAGGACTCCCAAGGCTAACGGAGCTGGAGTGGTGCTGCTGATACATGAGCACGACCTCATCGAAGTTCAGGGGAGGCTCATGCGTCGTCGATGCCGTCGCACTGCGAAGACCGCCGAGGCTCGCAGGCAGTTGACTGGAGGCACTGATCGACGGTGTGTGCCTTCTACGATTTCCCGAACGCAGGCAAATCTGATCGAGGCTGCCGCCAGTGCCGCTGCGAGGCCGCCGACGGCCCGCTGGGGTTCTGCGGGGGGGCCGCCTGGTGGCCCTGTGGGTGCCCGTGGGGATGGGGCCTCGGCTGGGTCGGTTCCTGCTGCCGCTGGGCTTGGGTCGGCTGCGGCTGGGAGCTCGGCTGGGGTGCGCTGGGGAGGGCCTGTGCATGCCCGCGAGGGCGGGGCTGGGGCTTCCGTGGGGGCTGGGCCTGGGGGCTCGGCGTCTTTGGCCTCTGAGGAGGCCGTGCGTGAGGGGCCTGTGCCTGCCCGCGAGGGCGAGGCTGGGGCCCCTGTTGGGGGTGCCGCGGGCTCTGGGGAGCCCGCGGTGGCGGAGAGGTGTCGCGCGCCTGGGGGACACGACGTCACCGCCACGGGTACGGTCGTCTGGTGTCGGCGGTGCGGGGCCTACGGGTCCGTCAGGGTGGGGAAGGCCTTCAGCTCCCCCTGTCCTGACCCCAAAGACTTGCCCAAGAGCAGGAGGTCAGTCCTCAGTGCTCTCTCGAGAGGCAAGCACCCCAAGACTGGGAAGTCCCTCACTGGGTGACTGACGGCTTGGGGGTTTAAGTTTCCCTCTTAGAGTGGTGTCTGTGAGCAGACCCTTTCTCTTCAGTGCTTCCCTGCGTCCCTCCTGCTCTGCCTCCTCCTCCTCCTCCTCCGCCTCCTCCCTTCTCGTCCTCCTACTCGTCCTTCTCCTCTTCCTCCTCCTCCTCCTTCTCTTCCGCCCGCCCGCCCGACGGTCTTGTTTGAGCAGCCTGCGGTGAAGCGTGTTTTCTTGAGGCCGCTGGCCTGGTCAGCACAGTGTCTTGTAAGATGCGTCGTTGGCCCTTCGCGCCAGCGCGCTGGGCCCGCAAATCAGATGCGGTGCCGGCGCAGAACCTTCAAATCCGACAGCGGTCGAATGATGCCGAGGTCACCGCACAGTGTGCCACAGCACCGCTTGTTTCACCCCCAGATGGCGGCGACCGACAGGACAGTGGTCGACGGTCGACGGGCGGGCCCAGCACGGGCATGCCTCGCTCCAGAGCGTTTCGGAGCGCTCTGGGATGGCTGCTGCACCCGAGTGCGTCCTCCGGCCCTGCCAGATCTCGGTCAGAGATCTCGGATGAGCGACGCAGACCCTCAAGCAGTGGCGAAGCGTCCGTGCTCGCCTATAGGCCTACCAAACACTGTTCTAAGAACCTTTTTAGTGGTTTCCACGAACTGTTCTTTGAACATTTCTGGCTTGGGCTGTCTTGTTTTCACACATAAGGCTTAAGTTCTAAGAACATTGCTTTGTTATTAGAACAGTTTGGGTTCTAAGAACATTTCGTGGTAGGACTATAGGAATGCCGGGACGGTCGGTCCCTGCTCAAGGCACGGGCTCGACGGTGCCGACATTCGCACGCAAGTTGTCCGCGTAAGGTCGCGTGTAAGCGCCCTCGTCGCCAATGCAGCGTGCCGCGCTGGCGGCCCGCGTAAGCAGCGGCGCGAGGTCGCTACGTCATCTCGCATAGGACAATTTCGTTTCGTCGCCCAGATGTGTCGTAGTCCGGTTGTGTCCTAGCTTCGTCTTGTCGTAGGAACGCAAGGCTCGAGTCCGTCGGAGCTCGAACTTGCCGTCACCTGTTGACGGCCTGTCTCTGAAGTGCGATGGCCCAGTTTCCGCGGGATGTTTGCAGCGGGAGCTTGCTTGCCGTCAAAGTTCAGGCAGGGCCTCATCATTTCCTTGGCGGCCCTGTCGGGCCGACGCTCGGGGAATAGAAGAATGCCATCAAGGTAAACTGGTGGAGATCCGCTTGACTTTGTCGCATCGGGGCTGGAGACCCCATGGCAGCTCCAGACCTCCGAAAGTTTACGTTTCCCCGTCAGGTTGTTCTTGTGAGACTCTTGAACCTCACCGAAAGCATGTCTGCTGGCCTTCAGCAGCCACTGGCGGCGAAGAGGGTGTGACTTGGTGGAGAGTCGGCGCGGGGCGTGCGCCGCCATTTGCTACTGACCCGTTGCCGCTATTTTGCCGCTCGTCCGTCGTCATCCTGACCAAGATTCGAGCAGGGGATCGACTACAGAACTCAGTCGCCCCAGAATGAATTTGCGCATCGAGCCCACGAGAGACAATGCGCAGGGCAGTCCACAGAGCTGCGGAGCATTGCAGGTGCGCTTCGCAGGCTCGACAGCACATCCACTTCGGGGCATGTCGCTTGTGTCGTCGATCTCCTGCTCTGAAGGCAGGCCCCTCCCCCCGGCCCCCAAAAAAACGGAGGGGGGAGGGGGAGGGGGAGTGGGAGGGGGAGGGGGAGGGGGAGGAGGAGGAGGAGGAGGAGGAGGAGGAGGAGGAGGAGGAGGGAGGAGGAGGGAGGAGGAGGAGGAGGAGGGGAGGAGGAGGGAGGAGGAGGAGGAGGAGGAGGAGGAGGAGGAGGAGGAGGAGGAGGAGGAGGAGGAGGAGGAGGAGGAGGAGGAGGAGGAGCGTCATTCCCCACAGACGCTTCGGTCGACGGCGGCCGACCAGGCGACGGCCGAGCCCGGCGGGCGGGGGGCGGCGACGGACGGCGGGCGCCCCCCACAGGCCGGGGTGCGCCCGGCGCTCCGCGCACGCGGCCGCGCGCAGCGTCGGCCCGCCCACGCCGGGTTTCGGTCGGGCCCGTCCCTCCGCAGGTCAGGAGGGGAAAAAACACACAGACACAATTAATCTTCGATTCCCAGGAAAATATGGGAAAATATGGGAAGTGGGGGGGAAGACAGAAACCCAGAAAATATGGGAAAATATGGGGAATCTTTTTATTTGTGTGTATTTATTTGTGTGTCCTAATTTCCCTTTAGCAGGGGGAGCATGCAAGAATCGTGCAAACATGGTCTGGGGACTCCTGTCGGATTCTTTCTGGACCAATTTGGGGGTATTTTCTTGTATTGTGAATGTTTCGTCGACAGTGCCCCTGTAGGGGGACACGCCCGACCGAACGCTAGGTTCGCGTCGTGTCGTCCGGTGGCGACCCCGCCGCCTGCGTTCAATGTTGGACGCCGCCAGCGCCCCAGGAACGGTCGATCTGGAACGATCTGACGTTTCGGGAACGGCTGATCGTTCAAGGTTGAACGATCCCCGCGGTGTCAGGAACCAACGCCAGGGTCGACACGACACGATCCTGCCGCAGCAAGGGTGAGCAGTTTTCCAAGGCTGCCCCTGCAGCCGTTTCCCTCGGCCAATCCTTGGCACCGTTCGCTGGCCGCGTCCCGCTCGCGAAGTGTGGACATGGCCTCCCAAGCCCCTCGCATCGTTATCGCGCATCCTTATGATACTGGCCGGCTGTAAAAGTGACCCTTCAACTGAGTGACCTTTGGTGCGGGCACACAGGGGTCCCCTCAGCAGTGGCTGCCGCGCTTGGATTTACCCCCCCTCGCGGTCCCCTGAAGCTGCGCACCAAAGGTCACTCCTGTCTAGGGTCGCTCTTGCGTGTAGTCGACTCTCGATGAGTGTATTGGTCCTATCAGGGGCAACTTCAGGGCGAGGTCGAGGATCGACTTCCGGGTTCGAGGGTCGAGGCTTTGTCGAGCATTTTCAAGCCACGGGGTGCTCTCCAGCAGCTGCGCCTCGCCGAGAGCGTTCCAGTGGTGCCCGGATCGTCCCCAACGGCCGCGTCAGGCCCGACTTATCGATGTGGAGCACATGCTTCCCCACGCCGATGTCGCCAGTGCATGGCCGACGACGCAGGTGCATCGCCGATGCATCGGCGATGCACTGGCGATGCGGTGCGGTCGCCCGACCCCTATCTGCCCGGACCCTATCTATCAGGAGGGGAAAAAACACACAGACACAATTAATCTTCGATTCCCAGGGAAATATGGGAAAATATGGGAAGTGGGGGGGAAGACAGAAACACAGAAAATATGGGAAAATATGGGGAATCTTTTTATTTGTGTGTATTTATGTGTGTGTCCTAATTTCCCTTTAATCTAAGGGGTCCCCTTGGATTTATGACCCGATAACTACCTGTGGATTGGCTCAGGGGGGCACCGCATCGACCACTACGGCCCAGTCCTCGCCGATGTTGGCCTCACACAGTCAACCCACACAGTAAGGATGGGCAACTTTCCCAAGGGCACCCCTGCATCCTTGCCTCCGCGGTCCATCCTTCGCAGCTTTCGTTGGCCGCTCCCCGCTCGAAAACCTTCGAGATGTTGCGTCCAAGGCCCTTGCATCATTATCGCACACTCTTACGATGCGGGTTGGCTGCAGCCCGCCCCACCCATGAACTTGCGGCTCTGCTGCCGAGAGCCTGTCGCCGAGCTATCGGCGATGTGTTGCCGATTCCAGCTCGATGCTGCCCTCTGAGGCGATCCCCTCCGATGGTTCCCCCTCGAGATAGCCGCGCGCCGCGCGCCGCGGCTTGCTCTGCACTGCAGGGCCGCCCTGTCTAAGGGGGCCCTCGACGGTCGGAGGTTGATAGACCTCCTGCCCCGACACGCCGACTAGCGAATTGGCCGTTTTCGGTTCGCCAGAGGGCGTCGCGGCCTCCATTTTTGCGGGTCCAGGTCCGTCGGTTTCGGCCCTGGACCGTTTTCATATTAAAGGGTGGTTTATGAAACGGAGTCTTGTCCACCGCCGAGAGGGGGCGCGAAGGTGCGCTCGCGTCGCGCGTTCGCGGGGCGCGACGCGCGAGTCTGGGCGGACCCCGTTGCCGTCCGTCGGCAACGGCGTCGGGGACTTCTTCGCTGTTGCCGCGACGGCAGCGACGACGTTCGCAGAGCACCGCCGTGCCTCTCCACATTTCCATGCCGTCCCCACTTGGTTGCAACTGCCCTGGCACTTTCTCGGTGCGGATCTAGCCCAATCTGATTGAGGCCAGCCTAGCACGGCGCAAGCTTCCGCAGCCCTGGCTTATCTGGCTGAATCAATTGCTGGATTTGGCGCGATAGTTTGTCTAATGCCGCTTCATAGCTCCTAAATCGTGCCCGCGAAGACCTACCAGCAGTTGCCAGCCACTACCCCCCTTCCCAAGATCATCCTGCCCCTCAAATTCCCTGACCCTCTGCCTCGCCACCTCATCCCCCCTCCTCTCGCTCCCCCTCCACCGCCTCCCCCTCCACCCTTTCTCCCCTCGCGTGGCCTTTCTCTCCCCTCATCTCCCCTCCTTCCATCCTCCCTCCCTCCTGCCCCCCTCCTCACTGACGGCGCTGCGGAGCGTGACTGCCGAGCCAACCCGACCTCTCCTCGCCATTGCCGCCGCTGCAGCCACTGCTGCCGCGACGACAGCGCAGGGGAACGGGGGGCAACGCCCTTGGGCAGGTACGTCGGCATCTCCACCACGCCGCCCCACCGCCATGCGGCCGCCGCCTCCGCCGACCCGAGGAGGTCCACGCAGACCGCAGGCGCCCCCCCCCCAACGGCCCCGCTGGCGGCCTGCTGGCCCCCCCGCCCTGCCCCGCTCGGCGAGGCCTGCTGCCGCGGACCCTGGCCAGCGACGAACGCCCGAGCCGGAAGAGATCGAAACACAGGAGACGGCATCGACATCATTTCTGAGTTCTGCGCGAATTTCTGGCATCGGCGTTGGCCCCCCCCCCTGTCGGCGCCTCGGGTGCCGCCCCCGGTGCGCTGCGCGCAGCAGGGAGGGGGGGCCCAGCGCCGCGCCCGAACATCGGGGGAAGGAGAAGCGACACCACCACCACCACCACCACCACCACCACCACCACCACCACCACCACCACCACCACCACCACCACCACCAGGGCGGGCACACTCGGCGAGGAGGTCCACGATGCCTCCCCGAGCTGGGGATGGGGGGGTCTCGAGCGAGAGAGGGGGGGGGGGCACACCACGAAGGCCCCCCCTCCTGGCTCCTCCCGCTGGTGGTCCCTGGTGGTGGTTCTGTCGCTTTTATCGATTCCTACGAAAGGGGACAAATAACTAGGAACGTTGAGCTGGTAGCTCTCCGTGGGCGGAGCGCGCAGCGGGGATTCCTGCCTGATTTTCGCGATGGTGCCCTGCACACGTGCCCTGGACACGCTCTGACTTTACTCCTAGATCCAACTCTGGTGTGCGCGTCGCAGTGCGCTGCCAGTACGGCCCTATGTGGGGCCTCTGAGGCAAATGGTTGCGGAGGTGGGGAAACGCTGCTTCAATCCCTCCTATCCCGCCTGGCCTGCTCTTGCGAAGGTGCCCTGGCCACACGGACTACCAGACCTGATGGCGCGGTCCTCGTGGGGGCGTCGCGTGGAGCGCGCAGCCTGCCTCTGAGCAGCGTCACTCGGCAGGGTGGCACGGTGGGCCCGCGCCGCAGCGAGCCTTGGCACGGTTGCCCGCGCCGAGCTTGGCGCTGCGGCAGCCTTGCTCGCGCGGGCGCTCCACAGGCTGAGCTTCGCGCACTGGCCGCCTGAGAGCTCGGCCGGTGGGGAGCGACCTCGGCCGATGGGAGGGCGGCGACGGGTCCGAGGCTGAACATCGAAGAGGAAGAATAGTAATAATAGCTGTGCAAATCAGCACGAGCATATAGTCGCGGAGGTCCGCGCCGGTTTCTTGGATCTGCTCTGGACTCCCTTCCTTGGCGCGCGGAGCGCGCTGGGTGGCTCCAGCGCAGATCCAGGACATCCGCGCCGACCTCGGGGAGTTTGTGTTTTGTATGTTTCCTGCTCCTCTTAGGCCGTGGGCCAAGGGGCTCCGGCGCAGACCCGGGAGCTCTGCGCTGTCTGAGCATTTTCTGAGGGTGGAGGGCTCAGAGTGAAATCCATATGGGCTTTTGCACCTCGAACATCAATCCGTCTTGTGATTCACCTTTTGCAGGTTCAAGCATCGAAAACCCATCGGAACTGCATTTCAGATTTCACCCTTTGCCCTCCACCCAAAGAACATGCTCGGGCTGTGACCTCGGACAGCTTGCGGCGGCGGCTTTGGATAAGGAACGTCCTGGGGCCCAGACCTTGGCGCGTGCCTTCTTGCTTCAAGGCGGGGTGGGTGGTCCACGTTTGGCCGCCCTTCGGCCGCGAGACCCTGGCGCGCTTATCGAAGGCAGTTCTATCTAAAACCTCCACCGCGTGCTTGCATGTTCTGCGTTTCTCGATCGGAACGCCGGAGGCCAGCGCCTTTGTCGTCGTGGCGCGGGCCTGCCGAGTCGGGTGCGGGTGCCACCACGAGGCGGAGCACACCTTGCCGCGCGACAGCTGCTGCTGCTGCTGCTGCTGCTGCTGCCCGCTGCTGCCCACAGTCTCGGGCCGGCCCCGCGCCCTTCGCCTCCGCCCATGCCCATTTGGCCCAAGGCCGGGCCTGCAGAGGAGCAGTGACGAGGAAGGAGGGAAGAAGGACAAAAACCGAAGGAGGAGGCAGAGAGAGGGGGGTACTGGCAGAGAGCAGGAGGGAGGGCGGAGGAAGGTACTGGCAGAGGGGGGAGGGAGAGAGAGAGAGAGAGAGGGGGGGGAGGGGGGGATCGAGGGATGAGGTGCTGGCAGAGAGTAGGATAAGGAGGAGCAGCTGGAGAAGCTGGGGGAGGGAGCAGGGGGAGCGGGAGGAGGAAGCAGTCCAACCGAGGAGGATGAGGAGGAGGAGGAGGAGGAGGAGGACCGAGGCGGAGGAGGAGGAGGAGGAGGAGGAGGAGGAGGACGACGACGAGAAGGAGGAGGAGGAGGAGGAGGAGGAGCAGGAGGAGGCGGAGGAGGAGGAGGAGGAGGCGAATGAGGAGGAGGAGGAGGACCGAGGCGGAGGAGGAGGAGGGAGGGAGGAGGAGAGGAGGAGGAGGAGGAGCAGGAAGAGGATGAGAAAGAGGATGAGGATGAGGAGGAGGAGGAGGAAGAAGAAGAAGAAGAGGAGGAGGAGGAGGAGGAGCAAGCAGTCCGACCAAGGGGGGGAAGGAGGAAAAGGAGCAGAGGAAAGAAGGAGAAGAAAGGAGGAGGAAGGTGCAATGACGAAGGAGGAGTGGCTCGGACGAGGACGAGTAATGCGTGAGGAAGGGAGGGGAGGGAGGATCTGGATCTGGTGGCATGATGATGGAGGGGTGGGAGGGAAGATAACCACGTGTGAGGCACGGTGGAGTTTTCGCTGGCCCGCACTCCCTTGTGACATCCGCTTAACAGGAATACTTGATACAGTCAAGCGCCGTTGTAAATCTGCAGTCCAGGAGGCGCACCCAAAGGGACCTGTATGACAGCAGGCATCCAACGAAACTGTATGGTTCCCCTGTTTCCTTTTAGGCGCTTTGATGGCCATTTGTTGAAGGAACGTGTGACACATTGCCTTTTGTCACACATTCTGTTACCAGCGTTGACCCCAAACAGTGACCTGGCGCACCGATGATGTGCAATCTATGGTGGTGGAAGGTTGAAGGTATTTGGTGCAGGCGATGTGAAGCAAGTGTGCCAAGTCGAGCATGGTACGCTGGTCTCGGGCAGGGCGCTTGCGCCCATGTTTCCGAGGCGGGGATTGATCAAAAGCCACCGCCCCGGGGATAGATCTATCCGGGGGCTTCGTCAGACGGTGTGATACGTACAGGCGATGTGAGTATACATATATATATATATATATATACACATGTGCGCATGAATCACGTATTTGCATCAAAATATGGATCTACTGACTTGGGCCGTAGATGGGCCAGCCATGTTCCACCGCCTGCAGAGGCTCTGAAGATCGATCCCCCAGGTGGTGGTCATGGAGTAGGGGGGGGGCTGGGGGCCAGAAGCGCATTCGCTTGCTGGCCGAGATGGAGCAGGCGTGATCGGCCTCATGTTGGCGCGGCCTCGTCGCAACGTCCCCTGCGATTCGACGCTGGAGCAAAAACTGCAACATCTCGAAAGAGCACTAGAGGAGGAGGAGGAGGAGGAGGAGGAGGAGGAGCAGGAGGAGGAGGAGCAGGAGGAGGAGGAGGAGGCGTAGGAGGTGGAGGAGGAGGAGGCGGAGGAGGCATTTCCCGAGCCAGATCACTCCGTGACGGTTCCAGGGTCCGAGGCACGGCAGAGCCGCATCTCGAGGCCGTGCGGGAGCAGCCTCTTTTCGCAGCGTTCGCGGACCTCGTGAGGGTTTCGCTGCCTTGCAGCGCCTGCGCCGCCCCCGCCCCCCAGTGACCTTGTTTTTCTTCGGAGGTTGATCGACCTCCTACCCTGACACGTCGATTAGCGAATTGGCCGGTTTCGGTTCGCGAGAGGGTGTCGCGGCCGTCATTGCTGCGGGTCCAGGTCCGTCGGTTTCGGTCCTAGGCCGTTTTCACTAAAAGGCGGTTGATTAAATCGAGATTTGTCCACCGCCGATTTCTCTCCCCGACAGTTATTTGACGGCGGCTTCTGGTTGCGGCGGGCTCGCGAATTGCGACCGGAGTCTGCACGCAGAGTTGGTGTTCTTGCTTGAGGCACCGACGGTTGTCACGTGCACATGTTCTGATATTTTGGGCCCTCCGGACCGCTCAGCGATCAGCGACATCCCAGGTCACCCTATGATGATGTCTGCACTAGAGAAGCAGTTGTTTGACGACCCCGAGGCTCGGTGAGGGCCCCCAGACGCCGAAAACGACGAAATTCCTTCCGTCTTACTGTTTGTTTGCAACGCGTTGGAGGTCTGGCTTACCGCCTCGCAGCGTCTGCGCCGCGCCACCTCCAGGCGCGCTGAAGCAGGGATCGTTTGAAACACCGACTGCGAAACAGAGCAGGACAGAGACGTGAAAGACAAAGACGCCAGGGAGGGGGGAAGGAGAAGGATGGCATAATGTAGAGGGAGGGAGGGAGGGTGTTGCTGATATCGACCATGTTGCCCGCAATCGTGATGGCCGACCCCCTCTTGCTGCTCGCCGTCGTGATGCTGGTCGAAGGCGTACTGCTCGCTGCCCTTCACGTCTCGCTCGTGGGCGTCAGGCTGGATCGGCTACCCGTCGTGCTGCCCAGCGTCGTGCTGCTCCTCGTCGTGGTGGCCCCGAGCGCTCTGCTGCACGGCGCACCGCACTGGCTCCCTGCACAGCTCGCTGCGCCGTGGTGCTCGACTCCGCCGTGCTGCTCCTCGTCGTATGGTGGTGTCTCCTGGGCGCGCTGCTGCACGGCGTGCTACTCCCGGCACCGCTCGCTGCGCTCATCGGCGCGCGGAGGGTTCCCGCCACGCGGCGCACGCCCCTGCCGGCGCGCGCGAATAGAGGTGGGACGAGGGCGGCAGGATCGAGGAGGAGGACCCAGAAGGACCGAGGAGGCGGAGGAGGACCGAGGTGGAGGAGGAGGACCGAGGAGGAGGAAGAGGAGGAGGAGGAGGAGGAGGAGGAGGAGGAGGAGGAGGAGGAGGAGGAGGAGGAGGAGGAGGAGGAGGAGGAGGAGGAGGAGGAGGAGGAGGAGGAGGAGGAGGAGGACAGGAGGAGACGGAGGAGGAGGAGGCTCCGTCAGTACGACCGTCAAGCATCCAGGAACCAGGAACCAGGAGGAGGAGGAGGAGTAGGAGGAGGGGGAGGAGGAGGAGGAGGAAATGGAGGAGGACGAGGAGGAGGAGGCGGAGGAGGAGGAGGAGGAGGAGGAAGATGAGGAAGAGGATGAGGAAGAGGACCCCCGCCCCAGGCACACCGTCGGCCTCCAGTGCGGGCAGCCGCCCCCCCCCGCGAGCTCGCAGGGGCTCCCCCCCGCTGGGCCAGGCGGCCAGGACGGGGCTGGGCGGTGCCACACACCCTGGGGGGGGCCGATCCTCGGCATGCATCGCCAATGCATCGCCGGCGTCTCCGAGGCATCGCCGATGCATCGGCGATGCACCGCCGATGCGGCACGATCCTCCGACTCCAGCTACTCGGATTCCATCTAGGATGCCTCTATGTCTGTTCCATGCGCGGCCGATGGTCTTCACCTCGGGGTTGGCGCTTCGGCCCGTGCGGCACAGCGCTGCGTAGCAGTGCGGCGGCGGTCTGCACCCCTCTCGGCTGGGCTTTGCGGAGCTGCTTCGCCACCTCCTTTTATATTAGCTGGCTCGTACTGCTAACGGAACGCGTGCGGGCCAACGACAACAGCATCGAAACATGTACAAGGCGATGTTG
The DNA here is from genome assembly GCA_963575745.1 of Prorocentrum cordatum. Classification (NCBI taxonomy): domain Eukaryota; class Dinophyceae; order Prorocentrales; family Prorocentraceae; genus Prorocentrum; species Prorocentrum cordatum. The sequence continues at coordinate 1,533,959 of CAUYUJ010001113.1, read as the reverse complement.
TCATGGAACTCGTCGTTTGTTTATTCCTTGTTTTGCCGATTGGCGCGGGCCCTCGCACCCCCCCTTCCCCCCCCCTTGGAGTGGATCTTGGCTGTTTTTGGTTTGGTGCCTGTTTCGAGCAGGTGGAGTCCCTCCCCCATAGGACGCACTGCTGCAAACAGTCGCACTAAGCAGAGGTCCAGAGCCAGGCCCCCCCCTCCCCCCCCTCTTCGCTCAATGTCGAAACACCGAATAAGAAAACGCTCACAAACGACAGTTCGCGGTCCCAGAGGTCTCGACCCACCCTATGGGGCAAACTGTTTGTCCCCCATCCTGCTTCGACGGCCCTGGGGCCCGACAGGGCACTCGGGGCCAAAATTATCCTCTGAGGTCAGGATCACCCTTGTCCGCGCTGGCGCCGGCGTCATCGCTTCACCCAGGAGGAAAAAGCAATGACGGTCCCGCGGCGGGACAGCTTGCCGATTGCACAGTCGCATCCTGAACGTCGGCGTCGCGTCATTGGTCGAACCGTCAGATGTCTGGGCGGCCCCAGCCGTCCAGACCCTGCCAATGGGGCCAACCTTTCGCCCCAGATCCGTTTTCAGTGGCCCGGGAGCTCTATAACGGGCCTCAGTGGGCGAATTCGTGAACAAACGCGACAGTCGAAGAAAACCGATAGTCTGAGACATCAAGGAAAAACGAGACCGAAGATTGGAACAATCACATCTTCGGAGATCAGGGTCTCGGAAATGTCGAACCACCGGATGGCTAGGTCGGGGCGGCGGCGGCGGCAGCGGCCGCGCTGTCGTCGTCGTCGTCGTCGTCGTCGTCGTCGTCGACGTCGTGGTCGTCGTCGTCGTCGTTGTCGTCGTCGTCGTCGTGGTCGTCGTCGTCGCAGTCGTCGTTGTCGTCGTCGTCGTCGTCGTGGTCGTCGTCGTCGTAGTCATCGTCGTCGTCGTCGTCGTCGTCGTCGCGGTCGTCTCATGACGTCGTCGTCGTCGTGGTCGTCGGTGTGGTCGTCGTGGCCTTGGTGGTCATAGTCGTCGTCGTTGTTGTCGTCGTCTTTGTCGTCGTCGTCGTTGTGGTCGTCGTCGTCGCTGCCGTCGTCGTCGTCGACGGTGTCTTCGTCGTGGTTGTGGTCGTCGCCGTCGTGGTCGTCGTCGTCGAAGCCATCGGCGGCTTCGGCATTGTCGTCGTGGTCGTGGTCGTCGTCGTGGTCGTCGTCGTCGTGGTCGTGGGCGTCATCGCCGCCTGACCGTCGTCAACGTCGTCATGGTCGTCGGTTTCGTCGTCATGATCGTCGTCGCAGTCGTCCTCGTCCTCCCCAGCGTCACCATGGACGTCGTGGTCGTGGTCGTCGTTTTGGCCGCCGTCGTCGTCATCGTCGTCGTGATCGTTGTCGTCGTGGTTGTCGAGTTCGTCGTCGTGGTCGTCGTCTTCGCTGTCGTCGTGACGTCGCAGTCGTTATCGTCGTTGTCGTCGTGGTCGTGGTCGTCGTTATCGTCGTCGTGGTGGCCGTGGTCGTCGTCGTCCACGTGGTCGTCGTCGTCGTCGCTGCCGTCGTCGTCAACTTTGTCGTCGATGTCATCGTCGTTGTCGTCGTCGTCGTGTTCATGATCGTCGTCGTCGTCGTGATCGTCGTGATCGTAGTCGTGGTCGTTGTTGTCATGGTCGCCTCCATTCTGGTCGAGCTCGTGGTCGTCGTCGTTGTCGTCATAGTGGTCGTGGGTCATCGCCATCGTCGTCGTCGTGGTCATCGTGTCGCGGTCGTCGCCGTCGTCGTCGTCGTCGTCGTCATGGTCGTCGTCATGATCGCCGGCGCGGTCGTCGTCGTGGTCGATTTCACCATCGTCGTCGTCGTGGTCGTGGTCGTCGTCGTGGTCGTCGACGTCGTGGTCGTGACTGTGGTCGCCGCCGTCGTGATCGTCATTGTCGTCGTCGTAGTCGTCGTCGTCGTTAACGTCGTCGTCGTGTTGTTCCGTGTTGTGGTCGTCGTCGTCGTCGTCGTCGTCACTGCGGTCGTCGTCGTCGTCGTTGTCGTCATGGTGGTCGTCGTTGTTGTCGCCGTCATGGTTGTCGTCTTTGTCGACATTGTCGTCGTTATCGTTGTCACTGTTGTCGTCGTCGTTGTCATCGTCGCTGTTGTGGTTGTGATCGTCGCCGTGTCAGCTTTGTGGTCGTGGCCGACGTCGTGGTCGTCGTCGTGGTCGTGGTCGTCACTGTCGTGGTCGTGATCGTGGTCGTCGTCATCGTCGTCGTCGAGGCCGCGATCGACGTCGTCGTGGTCGTCGTGGTCGTCGTCGCGCTGGTCGTGGTCGTGGTTGTCGTCGTTGTCAAGGTCGTGGTCGTCATCGTGCTCGTGGTCGTCGTCGTCGTCGTCGTGGTCGTCGTCGTCGTAGTCGTCGTCTTCGTCGTTGTCGTGTTGGGTGGTGGTGGGTCTTCGTCGTAGTCGTCATTGTTGCCACCGTTGCCGTCGTCGTCGTCATCGGTGTTGTTACGGGGTTGTCGTCGCGGTCGCCATCGCCGTCGACGTCGTGGTCGTGTACGTTGTCGTCATCGTCGCTTTCGTCTCAGTCGTCGTTGCCGCTGTTGCCGTTGTCGTCGTCATCGTCGTTGTTCTCGTGGTCATCGTCGCAGTTGTCGTCGTTGTGGACGTCGTCGTCGTGGGCGTTGTCGTCATCGTCGCCGTCGTCGTGGTCGCTGCTGTATTCGTGGTAGTCGTCGTCGTCGTCGTGGTCGTGGTCGCTGTCGTCCTCGACGCCAGCGTCGTGGTCGTCGCCGTCGTCGCCGCCGTCGTCGCCATCAGGGTCGTGGTGGTCGTTGTCTGTTTCGTCTTTGTCGGCGTCGTAGCCGCCGCGATTGTGGTCGTTTGTGGTCGTCGCTGTCATCGTTGCAGTCGTCTTCGTCGTCGTGATCGTCGCGTCGTGGTCGTCGTTGCAGTCGTCGCGGTCGTGGTCGTCGTCATCGCAGTCGTGGTCGTGGTCGCGGTCGTCGTCGTCGTGCTCGTGGTCGTAGTCGTTGGCATCGTCGTTGTTGTAGTCGTGGTCGTCGTCTTCGTCGTCGCGTTCGAGGTCGTGGTCGTCGTGGTCGTCGTCATTGTCGTGGTCGTCGTGGTCGTGGTCGTGGTCGTGGTCGTGGTCGTCATCGTCGTCAAAGTGGTCTTCGTCGCCGTCGACGTCATTAGTGTCGCCGTTATCGTGGTCGTCGCCGTCGTCGTGGTCGTCGTGGTCGTGGTCGTCGTCGTGGTCGTGGTCGTCGTCGCCGTGGTCGTCGTCGTCGTTGTTGTCGTTGTGATCGTCGTCGCCATGGCCGTCGGCGTCGACGTCGTCGTCGTGGTCGTCGTCGTTGTCGCGGTTGTGGTTGTCATCGTCGTCGTGGTCGTCGTCGTCGTCGACGTCGTCGCCGTCGGCGTGGTTGTGGTCGTAAATGTGGTCGCTCCGTCGTGGTCATGCTTGTGGTCGTTGTCGTTGTGGCCGTCGTCGTGGTGGTTGTCGTCGTCTTTGTCCTCGTCGTCGTCGTCGTCGGCGTGGTCGTTGTCCTGGTTGTGTTCGTCGTCGTCGTGGTCGTTGTCGTGGTTGTCGTCGTCGTCGTCGTCGTGGTCGTGATGGTCGTCACCGTCGTGGTCGTCGTCGTCGTGGTCGTCTCGGTCATGGTCGTCGGTGGTCGTCTTGCTCGTCGGTGTGGTCGTTGTCGTCGTCATTGTCGTCGTCGCCGTCGTCACGGTCATGGTTTTCGTGGCCGTCGTCGTCGTGGTCGTGGTCGTGGTCGTGGCGGTCGTCATCGTGGTCGTCGTCCTCGTCGTCGTCGTAGTAATTGCCGTCGTCGTTGTCGTCGTCGTCGTGGTCGTGGTGGTGGTGGTCGTCGTCGTTGTGGTCGTGGTCGTCGTCGTGGCCGTGATGGTCGTCGTCGTCGTCGTGGTCGTTGTCGTCGTTGTGGTCGTGGTCGTCGTCGTCGTCGTAGTCGTGGGCGTCGTCGCGGTCGTCGTCGTGGTCGTCGTTCAGCCGAGCGGCGCTGGGCCGCGATCGCGCTGCAGGACCGGCGAGGCTCTCCAGAGCATGACGTGCCCATCGTGGTCGTGGTCGTCGCTATGGTCGTCGTCGTCGTCGTGGTCGTTGTTGTCGCCGTCGTCCTGGTCGTCATTGTCGTCGTGGACGTGGTTTTGGATATCGTCGTCGTCGTGGTCGTCGTTGTCGCCGTCGCGGTCGTGGTCGTCGTCGTCGCCGTCGTCGTGGTAATGGTCGTCGTCTTCGTCGTCGTCGTGGTCATCGTCGTACGAGCAATGCTCAGCGGAGAAATTCAAAAAAGTCGTGGTCATCGTCGTCGTCGTCGAGGTCGGGGTCGTCGTCGTGTTCGTGGCCGTGGTCGTCGTAATCGCCATCGTGGTCGTGTTTCTCGTCGTCGTTTTTTTGCCGTAGTCGTCGTCGTCGTCGTCGTCGTCGTCGTCATGGTCGTCATCATCGTCGTTGCCGTCGTTGTCATCGGCATATTCCTTGTTATCGTCGTTGTCGTTGTCGTCGCCGTCGTGGTCGTCGTGGTCGTCGTGGTCGAGGTCGTCGTCGTTGTTATCGTCGTGGTCGTTGTCTTTGTCATCGTCGTCGTCGTGGTCGTCGTCGACCTCGTGGTCTTTGTGGTCGAGGTCGTTGTAGTCGTGCTCCTGTTTGTGGTCGTCGTGGTTGTCGTGGTCGCGGTCGTCGTCGTCGTTGTCGTCGCCAGCGTGGTCGTGGTCTTCGTTGTCATCGTGGTCGTGGTAGTCGTCGTCGTTTTCAAAGTCGTGGTCGTCATCGTGCTCGTGGTCGTCGTCGTCGTCGTGGTTGAGGGCGTCGTGGTCGTTGTCGTGATCGTCGTTTTCGTCGTGGGCGTTGTCGTCTTATTCGCCGTGGTCGTCGTCGTGGTCTTGGTCGTCGTGGTCGTCGTGGCCGTTGTCGTAGTCGTCGTCTTCGTGGCCAATGTCGTCGTGGACGTGGTCGTGGTCGTTGTCGTCGTTGTGGTCGGTCGTCGTCATCGGCGTGGTTATTTGTCGTCGTTGTCGTTCTCGTAGTTCGTGGTCGTCTTTGTCGTCGTCGTCGTGGTCGTGATCGTCGTTGCCGCTGTGGTCATCGTCGTCGTCGTGATCGTCGGTGTCGTTTTCGTCGTCGTCGTCGTTGTCGTCGTCGTCGTCGTCGTGGTCGTGGTCGTCGTCGTCGTGGTGGTCGTCGTTGTCGTGGTCGTGGTCGTCGTCGTCGCCGTCGTCGTGGTGGTCGTCTTCGTGGTCGTCGTCGTCTTCGTGGTCGTCGTCGTCGTGGTCGTCGTCGTTGTTGTCGTCGTTATCGGCGTCGTCGTCCTAGTGGTCGTCGCTGCGTCGCTGGACCGCGCCCGCGCTGCAGGAGCGGCGAGGCCCTCCGCAGCAGCTCGAGCCCCTCGCTGCCCCGCGGCGCCGCCGCCAGCCCGACGGGCTGGCCCGCCGCGCAGGGCTGCAGGCGCGCTGGCGCCCTTGGCGGGGCGACGCTTCTTCACCACGAGGGGGCCGTCCAGTGTTGGAGCCGGCGGGGGGCCTGCGGTGGCCCAGCGTTGGTTCCAGCGCGCAGGAGGAGGAGGAGGAGGAGGAGGAGGAGGAGGAGGAGGAGGAGGAGGAGGAGGAGGTAAGAAGCCCGAGGCTCGAGGGGCTGTTGTCGGAAAGGTTTTCTTGCCCCTTTCGGCCTCCCGGGGCCGCTTCTGGGCCCCGGGACCGTCAACAAATGGATCTAGGGTATCAATCTGCACTACCCCCGGAGGGGTCCAGGGACCGATTTGGCTTCATCTCCCCTCCTGCCCGTCTTTGGGGGGTCCCAACCAGTTCATACCCCCTGGCCGCCTCCAGCACAAGGCGCGCCAGGTCTCCACCAGGGGGTCCTCCGGTGGTGGTCTGTCCCAGAGCTCCGACGTGTTGTCAAGAAAAACGTGGAGATGTATTTCGGTAGAAAACCATGTGTGCCTTGTGTGTCCTCGTATATCCGACTTCAGAATGCGTTAGCGCGCGCGAGCGATTGGTAATCGATGGGAGGGTGCCGATTTAGAGTCGATGTGCGTCGATTTGGCGTCGATGCCGCGTCGATATAGTGTCGATTGAGTGTCGTTTAGCGTCGATCAGCATCGGACAGCGTCGCTTCGAAAGAGGCAGCAAGATGACATGGGAGAGTCCCATGAGTTGCCACCGAACATTCGGTGATGATCTGTCCGAGAGCTCCGACGGCTTGACAAAGAGAACGGATGAGGTTTTGCATCGTCTTCGGCGCCTGGGGTCCGTCGCCAGGCCCGGGGCCGTCAAAACACGCTCAGGGACGAAAACACACGGAAGTGGTCCACAGTTCTTGGGTCCCCGACGTCTAACATAAAGACATTTGGATCATCGCGAAAGGCCATGGTCAATATTGTGATGAAGGAAGAATTTGCTGGAGCATCTTTTTTTGGCGTTCAGCGCGGATTTCTTGCATCGGCGCTGGACCCCCCTGGCGGCGCCTCTGGCGTCGGGGGTCCAGCGCAGATCCAAAACATCCGCGCGGACCTCCAGAAGTATACTTGGTCGCTTTTTTGTTCCTCTGTTATTGGATCGACAAGCGTGGCGTTTAGACCCAGACCCCTCGCGTTGTGAAGAATCTGTGGCGGAAGGGTTTTCCCTATCTTCGTACTCTGGGGGCCCTTTACCAGGCCTTAAAGAAAAGCCGGTCCCCAGGAAGGAGTCCAGACAAGGAGTCCAGACCTCTGGGGGCCCACGTAGTACGACAAAAACAGGGTGTCGAGGATCTGTGGACAGGATCTCGCTCTCGAGAGGTCCAGAAGTCGACCTTTCTTGCTTCGCGGAAGGCGGCAGAAGCAAAGAGAGGACGGCTCCGCCAGCGGGAGCAAGCGGAGACGACGGATGAATTTCCAAGCAGCGGATGTGAAGGATGAACTTCCAGGAGGTATCAACATGTGCACGACGGCATAAAACGGGGTCGATTGCGCCGACATCCGCGCGACGCTGCCCGCGTAAGGTCGCGCGTAAGTGCCCTCGATTCCAAAGTGGCGTGCGGCGCTGGCGGCCCGAGTAGGCAACCGCGTAAAGTCGCTATGTCATCTCGCGTTGGAGCCCTTTTTTCGTCGCTCATTTGGTGTTCCAGAATTCTTGAAGCGGGACGTGACTAAGAGGGAAAATGGGGCCCTGAGAGAAACGGAGTAGGAGTTGTTGTTTTGGCCCCCGTGGCCCTTGCAAAGCCCCTGGGGCCGTCAGAGAACGGCTCAGCGTGACACGCGCAGGTCTCAGGGAGAAACCCTGGGTTGGGTCCAGCACCCGTCTTCTTTTGTGGCTTTTTCTCTCATGTTTGGTGCGCGCGTGTCTGTTTGAGAAGGGGGGGCAGGGCAGCCGACGACCATGAGCTTCTCCTAAATGTTGAAAACGACCCACGCTGCATCCTTGAATCCGTTCCAAATTTTGAAAAATGCGCGCGTCGCTAAGATGAAAAAACAATGCTCAAAACGGCACGCCCTCCAGCCTTGACACCGTGGCAAGTTCCAAACTCCACTGCCATAAGTGGGGAGTAACGGCAGACGCCCAACCAGCCCTACTGACCCTGAGGGGCTGTGACAGGGAGAGGTTACTTACAAGGAAAAGGGGTGGAGGGACGGGGACTGCAAGGAGAGGCCCAGAGGAGAAGAGGAGGAGGAGGAGCAGGAGGAGGAGCAGGAGGACGGATCACGACGAGGACGGAGCGCGGCAGGCAAACTGGCGGAGGAATTTGAGGAGCGTGGGCCGGCGGGACAGCGGGAAGGGTGGGGAAGGAGGAGGGGCAGGACGGGGACTGGAGGAGCTGCAGGAGGAGGAGGAGGAGGCACGAGGAGCAAGTATGAGGCAGGAATAGCTTCCCTTCGTTCAGGATCGTTTAACCGATCCCCATCCACATCCCCATCTCCATCCAGACCCCCAACATCTCAGCACCCTAGTTGGGGATACACCCTTCGAAACCCGAAGGAATCCGCCTATATCCCAATCTAGGGCATTAAATTGGCCAGTGGGGCCTAGCCCATAGGTGCTGATGGCGATGGGGATCGGTTAAACGATGCTGATTCATCTCGCTGCCCGAGCTGCAGGAGGAGGAGGAAGAGGAGGCACGAGTAGGAGGGATGAGGCAGGAATAGGCCCGAGGAGGAGGAGGAGGAGGAGGAGGAGGCACGAGGAGGAGGGAGGCACGAGGAGGAGGGATGAGGCTCCCCTTCATCCCGCCCCCGGCGCAGGCAGGCGCGGCCGGCGGAGGCCGAGCTTCCCCGTGCGGCCAGCACGGGGGGCGGCAGGCTCGTGCGTGCCCGTGAGGACGCCCGTGTCACCGGAGAGGAGGAGGAGGAGGAGGAGGAGGAGGAGGAGGAGGAGGAGGAGGAGTTGGAGGGAGGAGGAGAGGAGGAGGAGGGGAGGAGGGGATGATGGGGAGTATGGGGAGGAGGGAGGAGGAGGCGGGGAGGGGGTAGGAGGAGGGAGAAGGAAAAGGAAGAAGGATAGGAGGGTGGAGGATATGATGAGGAGGAGGAGGAGGTTGATGAGGAGGTGGGGGAGTGAGAGAAGGATGAGGAGGGAGGAGGAGGAGGAGGAGGGAGGATATGAGGAGATAGGAAGATGGAGGATGAGGGAGGATAGGTGGATATAGGAGGAGGATGAAGGAGGAGGAGAGGAGGACGAGGACGAGGACGAGGAGGAGGAGAGGCGGATGAGGAGGGGGGAGGAGGAGGAGAGAGGTAGAGGAGGAGGGGGGGTAGGAGGTTGGAGGAGGAGAAGGAGGGAGGACAGGATGCGGCGGAGAAGGAGGAGAGAGGAGGAGGAAGAGGAGGAGGAGGAGGAGGAGAGGAGGAGGAGGCGGAGGAGGAGGATGAGGAGGAGGAGGCAGGAAGAGGAGAAGGAGATGGAGGAGGGAGGAGGAGGAGAGAGGCGAAGTGAGGATAGGCGAAAGAGGCGGAAAGCAGCAGTGGGGGAGCTGGTTTGGTGATTTGGCCTGATTGTTGCGGTGCGACCTGGCACCGTCGCTGTGAAATGCACGTGGCTCTTTTCCTCCTTGATTCCGTGTTCCTTGCCTTGGTGTCTAACCCTCGTGTTCTCAACGCAGGAGCCAACGAGAGGCCCTCGGGTAGGAGCAGGATGAGGAGGAGGAGGAGGAGGAGAAGGAGGGGAGGAGGGAGGAGGAGGAGGAGGAGGAGGAGGACGAGAAGGAGGAGGAGGGGGAGGAGAAGGAGGAGGAGGAGGGGGAGGAGGAGGAAGAAGAAGAAGAAGGAGGAGGAGGTGGAGGAGGAGGGATGAGGTGGCAGGAGTGGGAGGAGGGGGGGACAAGGGAGGATGGGAGAGGCTCTCGCCAAGCTTCTTGCTTCTTCCAGATGACACTGATTGTTTGGCCCACGGTTTCCGAAAGCGCCTGTCGACTTCTTGATCTTCACGGGGGGGGTGCGAGGGGACAGGAGGAGGAGGATGATGATGATGATGATGAGGAGGAGGAGGAGGAGGAGGAGGAGGAGGAGGAACAGTGTTGATGATGTGTGGCGTGTTGGGTCATCTTCTGTGGCCGTTGTTTCCACGGCTGGACCCGCCTCGAAATCCGATTCAGAACGCGCCCCAGGATTGGCCCTGAAGGGAGGGTGGGGTCCATGGGGAGGAGGAGCAGGATGATGATGAGGAGAGAAAGGGAGGAAGCAGCAAGCGCTTCCGAACTGTTTCACGTCTGTTGATTGTTGGCCTGATGGGTTCTACTGTGTATGCTGAGTTTGCTGGTTCGTCCTGGGAGGATGGATGCGGTTGGCGGTGCAGGGAGAGGATGGTGGACGACGGGGGAGGGTGAGAAGAGGGAAATGGGACGACGAGGCGGGATGAGTAGATTTCGATGGGGAGGGATGCGGAGGCGTACGTAGGAGGAGGAGGGGAAGGAGGAGGAGGAAGAGGAGGAGGAGGAGGAGGAGGAGGGCTGGGTGATGCTGAGCAGGACCTTGGAGGGGAAGGGGGAGGGGGGGAGCGGGAAGAGGAGGAAAAGGAGGAGGAGGACGACGAGGAGGAGAGGAGGAGGAGAGGAGGGGGGGGGAAGAGAGAGGGGAGGAGAGAGGGGGAGGAGTGAGGAGGAGGAGGAGGGAGGAGGAGGAGGAGGAGAGGAAGGAGGAGGAGAAGGAGGAGAAGGAGGAGGAGGAGGCGGAGGTGGGGGGGGGAGGGGGAGGAGGATGAGAGGAGGAGGAGGAGGAGGAGAAGGAGGAGGAGGCGGAAATCCGCTTGAGAAGGATGATGAGGAAGAGGAGGAGATCCCCAGGGCCAGTTTTTCCAAACAACAAAGCACTGTCAGATTCGGGACCGAAGTGCTTTGTATGTGCAAAGGCTAATTGTTTTACTCATGCTCCACTTTTTTTTAAGGTAGGAGCCCATGGCGGCCCATTGGCGGTGATACAACAACATCTGGGATAGAAACGTTCGGCCTGGGCGCGCAAGGTGTAGGAGAAAGATGATTCCTTTGGAAATCGGCAGGATGCCTTAGGATATTCGTGGGAATCTCTGGAAAACCATAAGATTCTTGAAGACAGTCATAGAACTCCTTACCAAACCAATCGACTTCCTTAGAAAATCCATGAGATCCCGAAGGAAACCCATGGGAATCCTTAGGACACGCATGGGAGTCCGCCGGGCATCTACCAGAATCCTTAGGACATCAATGAGATTCATTCGGGAGTCCATCATATTCCTTAAGAAGTGCAACGGGTTCCAGAGGAAACCCACTGGATTCAGTCGGACATGCATGAGAGTCTTTATGACATCAATGCGAGCCTTTCTATGAAAATCAACAGATTCCTCAGGCAATCCAAATGACCCCTATTGGATCCCTTGGGAAGCCCATCGGATTCCGGAGGACCTCTATTGGGTTCCTTAGGAAATCCATAACACAATCCTGCGACATCCAGTGGATCCCGTAGGAAATCCATGGGCGTCCGTCGGGAATCTATAGGATCCCTTAGGCCATCCATGCGGTTCCGTAGCAAGTCCATGGGATACCTCAGGCAATCTATATGAACCCGTTGGGAATTCATCGGGATCATTAGGAACTCCATGATATTGAATATACCCACGTGATTCTTCAAGAAAGAGGAAGGCTCAGGAGGAAGACAAGGAGGAGGAGGAGGAGGAGGAGGAGGAGAAGGAGGAGGAGGAGAAGGAGGAGGAGGAGGGAGGGGAGGCATGATGAGGATTGCCAAGGCTGTCTCTTAGGACACGTGTAAAGTATTACCATGCTCGTGCCCTACGGATTGTTATGATCCAAGTGGGTCTGGCGGAGGAGAAGGAGGAGGCGGACGAGGAGGAGGGGGAGGAGCAGGACGTCCAGCACCGAGGAGGCCATCTTCCTGGAGGTACAGAGCCCCCCCCCACCCGCCTGGAGGCCCCCTCGGAGGTCCCAGAGGCGCCAACAGAGCGCAAATACAGCGGGCGTTCGGTGGCACATTCTGGGAGCCTTGCGCAGCGAACCCGTATAATGTGATGGGCCAGCTGTCCACCACCACCACAGGTCGGACGGGGGAGAAGGGAGGACGAGGAGGTTCTACTCCTCCTCCTCCTCCTCCTTCCTCCTCCTCCTCCTCCTCCTCCTCCAACACCAGCACCGACGCCAGCACCGTCGCCAGCACGTATGCCGGCGCTTGCGCCTGCACCAACACCAGTGCCTACACCAGCACCACTGTCATCACCGTTGCCAGCACGAACGCCGACGTCGACACCAGCACCGACGCCAACGCTTACACCAGCGCCGACGCCAGCACTGACGCCAGCACGAACACCGGCGCCTGCGCCGCCACCAACGCCAGCGCCTACACCAGCACCGAGGTCAGCACCGACGTCAGCACCAACGCCGATGCCTACATCAGCACCGGCGCAAGCACCAACGCCAGCAGGAACGCCTGCGATTGTAGCGGCACCAACGCCAGCGCCTAGGCCTACACCAGCGCCGACGCCAGCACTGATGCCAGCACGAACGCCGGCGCCTGCGCTGGCACCAACGCCAGCGCCTATACCAGCACCGATGTCATCCCCGTCGCCAGCACCAACGCCGACGCCTACAGCATAACCGACGCCAGCACCGACGCCAGCACAGACGACGGCGCTTACGCCAGCGGCGGAGTCAGCATCGCCACCAGCATACATCAGCGCCGACACCAGCACTGACGCCAGCACGAACGCCATGCTGCTCGGCAGCGGAAACGCCGACGCTGGGCAGCACGACTCTGTCGAGCATGGCGGATTGCAGCAGTACGCCGATGAGCAGACAGGCGAGGGCAGCGCCCGAGTCAGCTATCCTACCTGCCAGGCAGCTCGCCAGCAGCACCAAACCCCAGCAGCGCCGTGCAACCCCAGGCTCCCATCAGGATCTGCCCTCAGGAGCGGTGGTCGTGCCCGTGGCTACGCCGTGCACTACGGGTTCTTGCCGCACGACTTTGGGCGGTTCGATGGGTACCAGCCGCACGACCTGGCGCAGCACGGATTCGGGATGAAGTTCTGAGGTGGGTGTCACACTGGCGATCCAGGCAGGCCGGACGAAGAGTCCCAGGCTATCTGGGCGGCTGGAGGCCGGGACGCGCGGCGCGAGCATTCACTGGCCTCGGGTTTGCCCCCTCCCCCTCTTCCTTCTTTGTGCCGGCAATAGCGTGCCTCGGTGGCCTCAGCATCGGCCACGCGGCCGGGACGGCAGGTGGCCATCGGAGCGGTTGGCTGCCCATTGGCGCCGCCCTCGCGCTGGCGTCCCTGTTGGCGGCCTCAGCTTTCGCACAGGGCAGTTTGTTGGCGTTGCTAGAGTGTTCATTCATACTGCTTGCTGAGGAATGGTAGTTGGGCGTTGTTCAGTTCCCCGCCCCTCGCCTCCCTGGTTCTCTCTCTCTTTTTTTTTGTTCTCTCTCTCTCTCTCTCTCTCTCTTTCGCCCCCTGGTGCATGCCCAAGTGTTCTGAGTTTTTTGTAATTTCGTCGTGCGTCCGCGGGCCAGCCCGCGCGTGCTAGGTTCTGCTCCGGGCGTGCACGCCTGCGGGGCCTGGGGGCCCTGCACGTTACAGCCATACTAGAAACTTTAGTGACTGTTGGGTGCGGCGCTGCGCTCCCTGCGGTACTTCGCTGTGTACTGTAGTTATGTTTGTATAGTCTGATTGGTTGTAGACTGCAGGTTCAGTGGGAGGGGGTGTGGGCTCAGGTAGCCATTTTGGGTCCGTAGCGTTCGGCTCTGGCCGACGCGCGGGTGTTCCGGGGGGCCGCGGGGCGGCCACAACCACAGCCGTGCTAGTCCGCGGACTAGGTGGCGCGCCTGTGGTGCCATGGCTGTGGGCTTCCTGGGAGCGCACCTGATGATCTTGGTTACGGGCGGTGCTTTCACGGTCCAAGGGGCACTTGGCTGGCTGCCGTTCGGGCGCGGGGGAAATGAGGTCCCAGCGCCGACGCCGTCAGCCCTGCCCGGGCCGCCAGCGCTGCCGCCAGGCGGTGGGGGGCAAGGCAAGGGGCGAGGACCGCCCGCCAAGCCCGCGCCTGCAGGGGGAAAGGGGCGAGGGCCGCAGGCCAAGCCCCCGGGGACGCCGGGCGTCCCCGCGCCGCCGCGGTCAGGGTCGACTACAACGACCACACCCGCGGGCATCGGGCGCGTAGGCGAGGGCGAGCCCACGGGCAGCCCAGCTACGCCGGCATACGGAGGTAACAACGAGCCCACGGGCGCGCCTGGGCAGCCGTCCGCCCCGGGAAACCGGACGGGCGATGGCGAGCCCGACCCGCCGCGCGGGCTGGACGGGTATTGGGGGTGGAGTGGTTGGGTCCCGCACCTGCCCCATTGGTGGGCTGGCCGGAACGTACCCCCACCGCCGCCGCCGCCACCTACCCCGCCCCCGGAGGCGGGGCCAGGTCCCGGTTGGGGATTCGCAGCCTGGGTCTTCGAGTTCGTGGGCTACGGAGCGTGGGTGAGCTCCCCCGACCACACGGGCACGATCCGCACGAGCGGCGGATGGATTGGATCCGCCATCGACCGCCTGGGCGTTAAGATGCTTGGGTACTGGTGGGAGACCGCGGTCCTTTGTTTCGCCCTAGGCATCTTCACGTTCGTGTTGGGTGCCCTGGCCTTCATCGTCAACACCGCCGCCCAGCCTATGCTGTGGGCAGCCGGGGGACTCCGCTGGGCGTGGTATCAGATTACCCGGTGCTGCCAGCGACGCGGAGGCGATGGGCCCGGCGCCCATCTCCCCCCACCCCCTCCGACTCCCTTGCTGGTGCGCTGGCGCGGGCCGGGCTTGGGTGGCGTGGTGGAAACGGAGTTTTACACAAAGGGGGTCCGCGGCCGAGGAACCAATCGGGCGTGCAACCACGTGCTTCTGCGCAAGCACGGGCAGGTGGCCCGCATCAGCTGCAACTTCGCGGACCGGTACCGACTGGACCGCCACGGGCTCAACATCAAGATCGGGCAGGTTCTGGGGTGCACCAGTCGCAAGTGGCGGCTGAACCTCGAGGAGACAGGGAACGTGCATCTATGCCGTGCCGTCGAGTGCGCCTCCTGTCCAGTGGCGCATCCCATGCATGTCGACCAGTACGCGGCCATTGATCACACACAGATCGTGGACTTGGCTGAGCACGGAAAGGCCACAGCCTGCCGGGCAGTCGGCGTGGGACTCCGGAAGGTATTCGGGGTCGTCAAGTGGCTGCTTTGCTCACCCTGGTCGGTACTCGGATGGCTGTGCCGGGGCCGGCCGGAGCCCCGCTACATCACCGACGCCACGGGCTATCGCCGCCTGGACATCGATTCAGAAAGCGAGGTGGAGGCGGAGGAGCGCCCCTGCCAAGCCGCACAAGTTGGGGTGCAGCTCGCAGGTGGCGCACGCCCCCTCCAGCCGGAGGGGTGCGGCGACCGAGGGATGCAGGAGGCTACTGTTCTGCTACAGGAGGACGCAGAGGTGTCGGACGTTCCCCGGCCGGGGCACTGCCTCAATGCACAGGTGCACCTCTGCGCCCACCATGCGCAGAAGTACCGGTCTACCCTGATCGGCCGCAAATGCAGCCTCCCCACTTGCCTCCGCATGGCGAAGGGTAGCTGTGGGGGGGCCCCGATGTGCGGGGAACATCTCCGACGGGACGAGGGTCACACCGTGCGCGTCGAGGCGACGGTCCAACCTGGGATCCTCGGGGGCCTGCGCCGCCGCATGCGGGCGCGGGCTCCAAGCCCCGCCAGGGTGCGCGATTGGACCGCGCATGCTGCTGATGGGGTTGGCATTGCGCCCGAGCCGGTCTACCCCCCGCCTCTACCTCCCCCCGCTGCACCGCCACCGCCCGCCGTGGCCCCATCTGTCGATGTGGAGCCCACGGGGGCGCAGGCCCTAACCTCGGGGCCGCAGCCGCGTCGCACACGCTCCGCGGAAGCTAGGGCCATCGGACGCTCACGGTCTGCCGACCGCGGGGCCCCGGGCGATCGGATCGCCCACCACGGGTGGCTTCAGGAGCCCCTACTCGCGAAGGTCTGCCCGATACTCCCGGGCGACCCTCGGGGAGCCGAGGAGGCGTACGGCGCGCCCCCGGCGAGTCCTTGGTTTATTCTATTGGGAGAATGCGAGGGGCTCGACGTACGGGGCACTGGCGGGGACGCCAGACTTATCATCGGGACTATCCTCGAGGGCGTCAGGGTGGAGGTCCCAGCCAGCGAGGTCGTACGGCACCCCCCTCCGCTGGAGGACGGGCGCTACCCGATAGATTGGTTCAATCGGCTGCTGCATGAGGTCCCCCAAGGCGCGCGGGAAGCGGGGTTGCGTGTCATCGCCCACCACATCCCGCAGGATCTGCTGGCGATGTTACGCCAGGAGCAGTGGGGCGGTGTGGACGTGGAAAGCGCGAGCGGCTGGAGGCGGCGCTACCTGACGAACACGGAGCGCCAGCAGCTGCAGCACGACCCGGTGCGCACACTCGGCCACCATCGGCGGGGCGGCGCGCAGGGGGCGCCACCTGCGCCCGGGATGGAGGGCTTGCCCCGCCCAGCCCCCGTGGCGGCACCGTCGCGCTTGGCAGCGGCCGCCGCCGGCGTGAGCGAGGATGCTGAGGAGCCCGACCCCCTCGAAATATTCATGGATTCCTTGCGAGCCGAGGATCTCAAAGGACGGGGGGGCCAAGCGGCGGCCCTCAGCGCATTAGGTATGACCGCGGACCTGCTCGGGGTTCCGCTTGATCAGGCGGAACGGCAGCTGCGGCGGAGAGGCGCACAGGTGGCAGCGGCGGGCCCACTGGGGTCCGATCTGGAGCGCGCCCTCGCGGATTTGGAGGATGCGCAGCTGGAAGCGCGCGCGCGGGAGCGTGCTGCGGCCGCCGACAAGGTTCCCCTGCAGGGCAGCCTCTCACGCGAGGGGTCGCGGAGTCGCTCGGCGCGGGGACGGGGTCCCAGCCCGAGGCAGGGACCCCGACGCGAGCTCTTCGGGGCCATGCCCCCCATCCA
>CAUYUJ010001113.1:1389041-1517452 GCA_963575745.1 Prorocentrum cordatum | reverse complement strand
GGGTGCAGGCCCTAGCCTCTGGGCCGCAGCCGCGGCGTTCGCGCTCCGCGGAAGCAAGGGCCAGCGGACGCTCACGGTCTGCCGACCGCGGAGCCCCGGGCGATCGGATCGCCCATCACGGGTGGCTTCAAGAGCCCTTACTCGTGAAGGTTGCCCGATACTCCCGGGCGACCCTCGGGGAGCCGAGGAGGCGTATGGCGCGCCCCCGGCGAGTCCTTGGTATATTCTATTGGGAGAATGCGAGGGGCTCGACGTACGGGGCACTGGCGGGGACGCACGACTTATCATCGAGACTAGCCTCGAGGGCGCCAGGGTGGAGGTCCCAGCCAGCGAGGTCGTACGGCACCCCCCTCCGCTGGAGGACGGGCGCTACCCGATAGATTGGATCAATCGGCTGCTGTACGAGGTCCCCCAAGGCGCGCGGGAAGTGGGGTTGCGTGTCATCGCCCACCACATCCCGCAGGATCTGCAGGCGATGTTACGCCAGGAGCAGTGGGACGGTGTGGGCGTGGAAAGCGCGAGCGGCTGGAGGCGGCGCTACCTGACGAACACGGAGCGCCAGCAGCTGCAGCACGACCCGGTGCGCACACTCGGCCACCATCGGCGGGGCGGCGCGCAGGGGGCGCAGCCTGCGCCCGGGATGGAGGGCTTGCCCCGCCCAGCCCCCGCGGCGGCACCGTCGCGCTTGGCGGCGGCCGCCGCCGGCGTGAGCGAGGATGCTAAGGAGCCCGACCCACTCGAAATGTTCATGGATTCCTTGCGAGCCGAGGATCTCAAAGGACGGGGGGGCCAAGCGGCGGCCCTCAGTGCATTAGGTATGGCCGCGGACCTGCTCGGGGTTCCGCTTGATCAGGCGGAGCGGCAGCGGCGGCGGAGGGTCGCACAGGTGGCCGCGGCGGGCCCACTGGGGTCCGACCTAGAGCGCGCCCTCGCGGATTTGGAGGATGCGCAGCTGGAAGCGCGCGCGCGGGAGCGTGCTTCGGCCGCCGACAAGGTTCCCCTGCAGGGCAGCCTCTCACGTGAGGGGTCGCGGAGTCGCTCGGCGCGGGGACGGGATCCCAGCCCGAAGCAGGGACCCCGACGCGAGCTCTTCGGGGCCATGCCCCCCATCCAACCCACGGGCCCACGACGGGGCCTGCTGGGCGATCGGGACCTGCTGGCACGCGATGGACGCGGGGGGGCTGCTCGTGGGGCCAACCCGCTCCTCGACGGAGCCTCGGTCCTTGGCCACCTCACTGGCCAGACGCCCCACGGGGGCGGCCTGGGTGGGGAGCGAGCCGGGGGCCCAGACGACGCCGGGGCGGCGGGCGCCCTGGGCGGGCTTACAGCCGAGGCCGAGGCCCAGATCATCGAGCGCCTGGATCGCCAGAACCGCCTCACCGAACGCCACGTCCTCGCCGCCGAGCGGCAGGCGCGGGCCACCGAGGGCGACAAGAAGGCCCGGGGCACCAGGGCAGGGATCGGTCGGGACGAGGAACTGGATCTTTACATAGCCCGGGGATGCAACACCTTCGTGGTTGAGGCCTGCGAGGGGATCACGGGGAAGGACTTGTTCGACTCTCTCAAGCGCATGTGCGCGCACTCCAAGAGCACGCTCAAGACGATCGGGTTTCCCTGCCTGGTTACCAACCGTGTGGCGCACGGCTACGCGGCGCTCGCCTTCGGGACGGGCCCACACGACCTGGCGGTGGACGACTGCGTCCCCGCGCGTGACGAGGACTTCGATGGCTACCGGCTCCCTGTGGACGACAAGCTGGAGCCCCGCCAGCGGCCCGCCACCCACATGGCGACCTGGTTCAAGAGGGCCCGGTGCGAGATCCAGATGTTCGAGTCTATCGTAGGGGTCGCACACGGGGCGGAGCGTCGGCGGTCGCTAGGGTTCTTGGAGGCGGCCTTCGAGAGGGGCCCCTCGGAGTTCCCAGACCATTGGGTCAAGGATCTGTGGGAAGAGCTCCGAAGCACCTGGGTCGAGGAGCTACGGGAGCTGAGGCGCGGCTCTGCCGAGAGCTCGACACCGAGAACCCGAGGAGGGAGGACATCAAGTACATCCTACTCATGCCGGAGAACGGCTACGACTTGCCCCGAACGTTCGACCTCGGGGACCCGAACGCCTACTACCAGCAGGTGGTCGTGCCCCGGCGCAAGGCCGCACTCACGCGCCTCCCCGAACGTTCGACCTCGGGGACCCGAACGCCTACTACCAGCAGGTGGTCGTGCCCCGGCGCAAGGCCGCACTCACGCGCCTCCTCAATGGGCAGCTGAACGCCCACCTCACGAAGCGACCGCCCAAGGCGGGAGGGAGCGAGGAAATGGGCGAGCCCCGGCCCACGGCGCAGGGGGATGACAGGCCCAAGGCGGGGGCTGGGCCCCAGCCGAAGGCGGGGCCCAAGGCGGGCACCGGGGCCCCAGCGGGGACAGCCCCCAAGAGGGCGTACCCAGCGGGCAAGGAACTAACACGCCCGGAGCGGACGCGATCCGTGGCGCATGCGCCCCGCAATAAAGACAACGTCCCTATCTGCTGGGGGGCCACCACGCACATGGGCTGCTCGCGGAAGGCTTGCGATTGCCCTAACTCCCATGACCCCATCAAGTCAACGCGCGGATTGGACTACTCGGTAGTCATGCAGCTCACGAGGCGCGGAGGGCTCCTTGGGACGCCCCGGATCGACCCCAAGCAGGTGGATGGGATGATTGCGCAGCTACGCTCGCAAGCCAAGGCAGCCGAGGCCGAGAAGGTTGGCGAGGACACATCCCCCCCTGCTGCCCCTGACTCCCAGAGGGAAAAGGGCCGTGGCCGTGGCAGCGGCTCGCGAGCGGCGGGCGACCCGGGCCCGGGATAGGCCCCGGACGATTACACTGCGCTCCAGCTTACCGCGATGGAATCCGACCTCCGGGAAGCGGTTAAGGGCCCCGACTTCGGATGGCTCGAAGACCACGACCGCCCGCGCGCGGCGGCCACTTGGGACGCCCAGCCCGCGGGTGATGGGCCGGAGCTTCGCCTCAAGCTCATGCAGGAGCTCGAATCCGAGGGCATCTTCGCGCCTCTGAAGGGGGCCAGCGAGTACTTGCAGAGCCACGTGCGCGGGCGCGTCTTGGGGGCGCGCCTGCGCGGGGAGCGGCTCACCGTGGAGCGAGCCCTCGAGGAAGCCGTGGACCGAGGCCATCGGGGACTCAGCAGTGAGGCAGCCGACCTGCATGAGGCGCTTAGCTGCGCCGCAGGATACGTCACCGAGGGCGGGGCCGAGGTTGGCCCGGTTGCTTGGGACACCGACGGGCTGATAGGCCGCGGGTCCTATACCTTCTGGGACGGGGGCACCCGCATCCAGTGGGACTTCCTCGACTACCGGGACCGCCTCAGCCCTACAGAGGAGATGGGCCAGGCGATGGGCCTGGAGGTGGGCGACGCCGAGGAGCGGCAGTGCCTGCTACTGCACGTAGCTGCGGGGGTGCTCCTGCTACGCGCGGGCGAGGGCACAGGTGAGCCCAGCCCGGACGCGGTGCAGCAGTTGGCCGCGACGTATCGCCATGCACTATGGGAGGAGGCCCATGAGGCCCTTCGCGCCCTGGGCGACTCCCCACCGTGGATCACGGCCCTGGAGGCCGATGTCCGTTCCTACATCCATGATGCGGTGCACCCGCACCACGACAAGGACTATCGCTGCCTGGCAGCATGCCCCGTCACCGACCTCGACGCCGTCACGCTCCAGGTGCACCGTGTCAACGGCAGTGGGCGCCTATGCGTGGACCACCTAATGGGGACGGGTGTCGGCGCGGAGGATCAAGTAATTCCGCTCCTGATCTGGCGTGGCCATATGCGCGTCTTGCGCCCACGCTCCCACGCGGAGGCGGCGGCCCTAGGCCAGCGCTGGGGGCACGCAGGACGCCTGTCCCGCGAGATCGTAAGTGTCGGCTGGCGCGAGATGCTCGATGAAGGCCCGGACGTTGAACCCACCGTCCCGGGCAAGAGCGCGCCCTGCACCCACTGCAAGGCAGCGGAAGGTCGGGCGGGCCGCGCAGTGGGACGCGCGCCAGCCTCGTTCGGGGAACATCCAGCCGACGTCCAGGCACGCCTCCTGGAGGCGAACGCGATGCCAATTCGACACGACCCCGCGTTCGCGTACGGTTTGATCGCCCAGGAGGTGTACGCCGGTTCAGGAAATTGGTCGGCTGCGCTTCGCGCCGAGGGCATCCGGGTGCTGGAGCCGATCGAATACTACGACGACCCTCTTCGAGAGTCCGGCCCACGGCCGGATCACGACACCCTCGACCCGGCGGTTCGCGCGCGCCTACAGGAGGCCGCACGGACCCCCATGGGCCCCGATGTGGCCAACGTTTGGTGCTGGGGTACCCCGTGTGGCTCGTGCACCGACCTCGGGCTCATGACCCAGCCTGGCGGGACCCCGCAGGGAACCCGCACGTGGGAGCACCCCGAGGGGGGCGGCTCCAAAGAATTCGAGCGCGTTGGTAACAGCCACACTCAGTTCACATGCGACACCTGCCGCATCCTACACGACGCCGGCAAGGAGTTTCTCATCGAGTCCTCCTGCCCCTCGGGCCGCTACCCCAAGATTTGGGACCAGGCCCCAATGCACGAGCTGCGTCGAGCGACGGGGGCCATGATCGTCCCGATCCACATGTGCGCCTGGGGTAAGGCCCCGTCCGACGCGCCAGAGAGCCGCTATCGCAAGGGCAGCTGGTGGCTCGTCAGCCCCCGGCTGTACCTGCACGCTCTGTTGCTGGCGCGACGTTGCCCCCGTGACCACCACCACGTCGAGCTGAAGGATCACGTGCCGGGCTCGGGCATTAAGCGCACCAAGGAGGCGCAGGTTTGGGCCCCCCGTCTTTGCGCTGCGTGGGCAAAGGTGTTGAAAGGGGCCTATCACCGCTGGTCGGTGAGCCAACTGCGTCGGCAGTTGGCGCCTATATGGGAGGATGGCCCGGGGGCGTCCCCCAAAATCGCCCGGGCGGAGGCGCCCGGGCGCCTGCAGGGCGTCGACTTCACTGGAATCGAGCGCCTACAGGCGGCTCAGGGGGCGGCTCACGAGCATTGGCGGGGCTTCCTAAGCCCCCGTTGGGCGAGACACAGGGGGAGGTGAGTGCGGGCAAGCCTCGACCCCCTTGCGAGGACCCGGCCAGAGATATCGCGGAGGACCTCGACGGGTGCAGCCCGGCGGAGCTGGCCACGGTCTACCTGACCTTCTGCACGGAGCACCCTGAGTACGACCCCGAAGCCATGCGGACCCTGGTGGGGCTGGGGGATCGGCTCCTCCAGCGGACGGGGTCCCTGAAGGAAGCGGCCGCGCTGCTTAGGCGCGCGCGCCACGAGCGCCTGGGCAACCCCCTTCGGGGTGTCCTGGGGGACAAGGTGCGACGGTGTTTAAGCCGAGAGCACTTCGAGTACGTCCGGGAGCTGGCGGAAGGGGGAGCATCCGCGCGGCGGGGCGCGCCGCGGAGGCGCGAGCGAGCTCATCCGTACCCCAGCGTGCGAGCCCACATCGACGAGGCCTACCAGAAGGTATGGGCGGATGTGACCTGGGGATCGTCTTGGTGGCTTCCCAGGCGGCAGAGGGTTTTCTGACGGAGCTGGTGGAAGCCCCCCTGGGGAGGGTCCCGAAGCAGCTACCGGACAGAACCTTATCGTCCGAAGGGCGTATGATCCACGCGATGCTCTCGGCCAACGCCGCCACGCACAAGCGCGACCACCCGCCTGCCGTCCAGCCACGCCATCGGCAGGTGGCGAGGACGGCGGTATGGCATCGCGCGCGCCATCCCGGAGCGCGCCTCCTCTGCGCCAAGCGGGACGTCTCGCGGGCCTTCAAGTGGCTGGACATCGCCCCGGCGGACGTCGGGGACTTTGGCACTTCATTACCGGGGGCCCACGCTGGCATCGAGGGGGACGTCAGAGTCGTTTACCTAGCCATGGTGTTTGGGTGGACGGGAGCCCCAGGCAATTACATGATGCTCGCCCTGGCGGCGAGGGAGCTCCACGAGAGCTATCGGCCTGGGGAGCCGCACTGGCACGACACCACCCACTTCCATTCGGAGTGGCTTATGGATGACCCTGTGGTGGTGGAGCCCGACATTGGGGTCCGGCCGTGGATGGCCTGCGACGCATTGGATGCATCCATACGTGAGGTATTCGGGTCCGAAGCAGTGAACGCAAGCAAGAGGGACGCCGAGGGGGAGCCCTCCACCACTCAGATTATCTGGGGGCTCAGCATGGACTTCGAGCGCGAGCGAGTTGGACTCCCGGAGCCCAAGGCCATGAAGATGCGCTTCCTACTGGCGGAGCCGGAGCTGAGCTTCGGCTGCCGCATGGTCCGGCTGCGAACCGCGAGGGAGCTAAGTGGGCTCGGCCAGTTCTGCGCCTGCGCAGCTCCAGCCCTGAGCCTGGAGCTCCCAGCGGTCCACCGGATGCTGTCGGGTGACCCAGGTCAGGCCTACGTCCATCCGCCGGGCGACCCCGAGATGGTAGAGGCTGCGTGGGACGATTGGCACCAGACCCTGGATTGGCTGCGCGTCTGCTTTGAGATGCCGGTCGAGGGTAACTTCGAGACCTCCTTCGAGGGCCTGCTAGGCCTTCGCGAGGCCCTCGCACTCCCGGGGGCGCTCGGCAAGCTGCGCTGGCTGGGAGGCGATGCCACCCTGGATCGGATCGGTGCGCTGGACTGGTCCTCGCGCGAGTACATCGTGGCGGAGGCGGCTCCCTACCTGGAGACGCTCCGCTCCGCCCCCGGGGTCACCTGGCAGGGGGAGGAGATCATCGCGGTGGTCGAACTCCTCTGCCTGATAGCCTTGGCGGCCGAGAAGGGCCCGGACTGGTTCCAGCTTCTATTGCCGTACGTCACTGACAACAGTAATGTCAGCCGCTGGCTGCGACGCCGCCGGGCACGGAACGCGGTGGCGCGCCGCCTGCTTCGAGTCCTGGCCATGCTGGAGCTACGGTACAAGTTCCGGGTCCTGGACGGGCTTTACTTACCCAGAGGGTTGCAGGTTCTAATTCCTAGAACGTGCATGTAAATGTGATTACGTTCTAGGTTCTAGGTTCTAGGTTCTAGTTTATACGTTCTTCTATTTTGTGGTTATATGCCTTTTATATATCATAGTTTGCGTGATATCACTATATACCGTTGCCGCGTTGAGAAGTTTAGGAAACACACAGGGGTGCCGCCAATTTGGTTGCGTATCGGGCTTTCTCAAGCGTTTCTTAAGGTCCTCGAACCGTCGGTTTGCAACGAGGTCAGTGATAGAGGAGAGCGAAGGAGGAGAGAAGAGCAGGAGAGAGAGAGAGAGAGAGAGAGAATACGTGTGTGCGTGTGTGAGAGAGAGGGAAGAAAAAACAACACAAGGGATCGAGAGGAGGCATTTGTTGCTCACCGCCGCTCGATCGAGCGCGCCACGCGTGGCACGCGCGAGGTCTAGGCCTGGCCTCTCTTGGCCTATCCTGGCCTCCTCGCCTCTGTTGGCCTCTCCTGGCCGCATCTCCTGCGGCCTCCTTGGCCCCCTGCCTCCTAGCCTCTTCTGGCCTCTCCTGGCCTCTCCTGGCCTCTCTTGGCCTCTTCCTGGCCTCTCCTGGCCTCTTCCTGGCCACTCCTGGCCTCTCTCCTGGCTTGTCGTTCTGGCCTCTCTTGGCCTCTCTCCTGGCCTCTCTCCTGGCATCTCTCCTGGCCTCTCCTCTGGCCTCTCCTGGCCTGGCCTCTCCTGGCCTGGCCTCTCCTGGCCTCTCCTGGCCTCTCGTGGCCTCACGGCCCGTTCGGGCTTGGCCTGTCCTCGAAGCCCTCGAATGCAGCCCTGCTGCGCACGATCGCGTCGAGACCAGCCTGCCTCGCCTGATCGACGATCGCTTCGAACTCCGCCGCCGCATGGTTGAACCCCTCATTAATCAAGCGCTGCTCCACCTGGTGCCTCTGTGCGGGTGGCAGCGTCCTGACGAGCCGCGTCACCTCCGCGTCCATGCAGTCCTACATCTGGGATTTGGAACACCTCCACGTCCTCCCTCGCCACCCTCTCCACCTAACTGCCCCGTTCTCCTTCCTCCGATTCGTAAACCCCCCACCCTCCCTCCCCCATCGGTCCTTGAGCGCAGTCCCGAAGGGATAGCACGCTGGAATCTCGTCCTGCCAGTGCGCGATCGAGGCCACCATGAACGCTGGCACCATCGTCAGCGCTCTGTTGACTTCGAAGCGCTGCGCGGCGCGGACCTCCCGCTCACGAGGGCTTTGTGGGACGCTCTCGGTGGGGCCTCCGAGGGCCCTGAAGTCTTCCTTCAGCAGGAGAAGTTCCTTGGGGTGTCCCCATCCCCCCGTCATCGCATCCCGCGCGAATGAGATGATCGCCCCCCCTCCTGTGGCTTCGAAGCCTACTCGGATTACGCCAACATCGGGCCCGAAGACGGCCCTCAGCGGGGCCGATGGGACTAAACGTGGGAGGAGGTAGGGGGAGAACGGGATCGAGTAGGAGTGGAATCGTTATATAGGAGCCAGAGTATGGGAAGGACTTTGGACCCAGTGGGTCCTCTTCGTCCAAGGGCCTCCACTGAGCCCTGTTCCTCGCTGAGAAGATGTCCAGCACGATCCAGCGCATCGTGAATATGCAGAAGCTGATCTCTGCGAAAGGGGACTCGTCGCTGGATTCGTCCATCTCCCAATCCACGTTATCCTGCCTCTGCCCCTCCTCTGATCTGGCGGATCGCGAAACCGCTCGAGCCAGGAGCGGCGTCGGCGGTGCAAGGGAGGGAAACAACATGCAGTCTCCTCGCTCATCGCTCCGCCCCTCTAGACTTTCTGGCAGTTCTTATCTCAGTACCGCTCTCTCGAATCTCTCACTCTCCCTCCTCTATCTCTAAAACTCTCTATATATATAGTCCTCCCTTTCTCTCCTTTTAGAGGGTATCTTCTCTCGCTCTCTCTCTCTCTCTCAATTTCTCTCTCTCTCTCTCTCTATTTCTCTCTCTCTCTCTCTCTCCACCTCTCTCTCACTCAGGTTTCAATCTCGGCAGGCTCCCTTGACTTGCCGCCTCGCCAGTTCAGCGAGCCCTCCTCCTCTCGAGTGCGGGGGGTGGCGGGAAAAAAAGAGCGGAGGAGCCAGACGTGGAGGGTTCGGATGAGGAGAAAGATGAGGAACCTGACGGAGCTCGAGGGGCGGGTGAGGAGAGCATACCTTTCCTTGGCCGCGGCGACGCCACGCGCAAGTACGTCGCATGGCTGCGCGGGCATGGGCTCTCTCAGCTCGCCCGTGTCGCCTCGGCTCGTCCTCGCCCTCCTCGCTTGGCCTCCTCGCCTCGCCTCTCGCCGCGCCTCCTCGCCTACTCGCCTCTTCGCCTCTCCTCTCCTCCTCTAGGCGGGCTCATCCCTCCTGTCGGGCCAGTATGAGCTCGAGCTTGATCCCCACCAGCCCTGGCGCTGTGAGGAGTCCTTTGCCCACCAGCCCTGGCGCTGTGAGTCCTTTGCCCACCAGCCCTGGCCCTGCGATTCCCAGCTGGGCACCCTGCTCGTCCAGTCCTCCTCCCGCGGCTTATCCTTGCACGGCATTGCTTTAGCTGGTGCCCCCGTGTCGTCTATGGCTTCTGGCTCTTCGAGGTCGTTCTTCTCTGCCTCCTTGCGCTCTTTCGCCTGCTTCGGCTCTTTCTTGCGTTTCTTCTTCTCCCTATCTTTCTCATCTGCCACTTCGCGCTCTGCTGCCTCCACCTGCTCAGCTGGCTGCGTGGCGATATCGATCTCCTTGTCGGGATCCACTGGAAGGCGCAGAATTTCCTCGTCCTCCTCCACTGACTTGATCGACCGCCCCCCGCTTTTCTCTTGCTCACGGGTTCTCTTCGCGCTCTTCATCGCAGGGAACACGAAATTGCCATGATAGAGCTCATCCAATCGTCGACCGAACTCCCGAATTAAACCGAACATCTCATCAACTCCAGGCTTTCCCGCGTGCGACGCGATGATCTCTAATAAGGCCTTTTCCTTCGAGATGATCTTCACGTTGAGCACCTCATCTTCTTCGCGGTCCCAAGCCATCATGTAGTTTGGGCCCCTCATGGCCTTGTCATTGTCTCGCTTCAGGGTTGCCTTCGGCCTTAAAATCAAGCGCATGGTCGTGAAATCTCGCCGAGTGTCCCAGCTGCTGTCGTCCATCCGCTGCTCGGCGACCTTTGGGATGACAGGGCGAGGCGAGGAGGAGGGATGACAGGGGGGATGGGAGGGGCGGCAAGGAGGATGCGATGCGGACCTTAGCCTCCAGCTCTTCCGCATCCTCGGCCTTCAAACGCGAGGTCTCCTCGCGGCGCCTTGTTTTTTTCTCCCCCCTTGCAACGATGTCATCGAAAATGCGCCTCAAGTTCTTGTCCGACTTCTTTTTCTCCTTTTTCTTCTCAGCTTTCTTGTGTTTCTCCTTATTATTTCCCTCCTCCTCTAGATCTCGAGCTGCCTCTTCCGCTGGCTTCTCCTCGTCCCAGTCAAGCGAACATGCTGGCGACCTCTTGCCATCGTCGTCGGCATCTGATGTACTCGAGGATATATCTTCTTGCGGCTTAGCCCTCTCCCTTTTCTCGTCTAGCTCGTTCCTAAACTTCGCCAGCATCTCGTGCGCGAGCGCCATTGCTTGAGGAGTGATGTCAGGTGGGCACTCGACCTTTTTCCTCGCCTCGGCATCCTTCTTCTGCTCATTGGCCCCTCCTCCTCCTCCTCGAGATCCTCCTCCTCCCTCAGCGCTGCTCGCCGCCTGCATGGCGTCGCACGGCCGCGGCCGCACGCTGGAGCGCAGCCAGGGTTCAGCCGAGCGCGGCTGCATATAGAGAATTCACCACATTCCTACGGTCAACATTCCTACAGTCAGAACTCCTACGCTGCAAATTCATACGCTCAACATTCCTACGGCACACATTCCTACGCTCGACATTCCTACGCGTAGGAATTGGGAGCGCAGGAATTCGAGGCGTAGGAGTTGGGAGCGTAGGAGTTGGGAGCGTAGGAGTTGCGAAGGAGTTGCGTAGGAGTTAGTATGTGTTTCTCTTTAGGAGGCGAAGGAGTTGCGAAGGAGTTGCGTAGGAAAGTGGATGCGTAGGAGTTTGAAGTTGCGTAGGAAAGTGAGTGCGTAGGAATGCTGTGCGTGGGAAAGTGAGCGAGGGAGTTAGAGTAGGAATGTCGTGCGTAGGAATGTTGCGAAGGAATGCTTTGCTATATATGCCATCAACCCTCTGGCACCAATCCTCTCTGGGCCGCTTATTCCTGGTTCTGGGGTCGCCATCCTGGATGTTACCGCACAAGTGGGTGACTGTGTTCATGCGGCCGAGGACCTCGAAACATTGGAACACTGATTTCTCCATGGTGGCCCTGTGGGACCGTTCTGCGCGCAGCCTCAAAAGATAGTTTAGAGACTCATCCACGAAAGTGTCGCACTCTGAAGGCGACCCCATGTATTCGCTCCTAGGGGTGCACAAGAACCCCCCTTCATTTCTCATGCCCCCCTTCCCTGTTCATCCTTAGCATCTTTCCCGTTCCCTGACCCGTCTTCCTCCTCCTCCTCCTCCTCCTCCTCCTCCTCATCATCCCCTTCTCCTCCTTATAATGCTTCCAGTGGTTCAAGTTTTTAACCCCATGCTCCTTTTCGTCAGTTGCCCGAAGAGGTGGAACTTCGGAGTGGAGTGGATCTTAGCGAGGTCGCAGTTCACCAGGAAAACGACGCAACTCTCGCGCAACACTTGGTACTCCGACACTGTCGGCTTAGACTTCGCGGAGTGGTAAACCCGCATCCAAGTAAGCAGGGCCTCACCTGCTTCAACGAGCTCCTTTCCATGCGGGACTTCGCAGCCCGATCCTACATGATACTTCAACTTGTTGACTGCGAACTTCAGAATCTGGAAGGTTTCCGAACCTTTCAACTTGCAAATTCCTCCTCCAAAGCAGGCGCACTCCTCTCCTGGAAACATCTTCTCGTTCAGCGTTCCGATCCTATTTTCATGCGGCACCTCCTCCTCCTCATAATATGTCATGAGTTCTGCCTCAAGTCGGTTCCAAACCGTTGATCGCGGCGCACCCCAAGGATTTGCAAACGTGAGTCTGCGCAAGACCGCGCTGACATACCTCTGCATGCATCCAAGGTGCACCGTGTGCAACGTGTCTAGCGCGAGCGACCGCACTGGCGATGTCCCGAGCGCCGCGCTGAACAGGGGGGACCTGTGAGTAACTGAGCCTAGTTTCCGCCCCAGGCAATCGCATCTCGGTCGCCAGAACACAGCTTTGAAGGGCAAGGGTACCTTGTGAAACTCGAGAGGTATCAGGCATTCAGGAGACGGCTCAAGACGGTCACCTTCCAGCAAGCCTAAGGGCGGACAATCGGCTTTCAACAGGAGGCCTTTGTTCTTCACTGGCACCAGCAATGCCCACAGCTTCCTGCGCGTTTCTTCTGTACCCACAACTACTTCGTGCTCGAAGGATTTACACGTTTCTTCGTACTCCTCCTCAGATCTATCTTCCCACAGCAAACCGCAGTTGTTCAAAAACTCGCCGTCCACGATCGGCAGCCCATCCTTAGAACATGGGCATATCGGACAGCAGTCGTGCACGCACCCCCACCCAGTTAGGCCCATGGATTTGGCGAATTCTGCCCAGTCGCCTTTCAGCAGCACGACAACGCTCCTGAACGAAAATTGCGTGGTGGGTTTCTCCCATGCTTCCCAGTCTGACCCGTCGTGTTTCTTGTCTGGCACCGAGCCCTTTATGAGGCATTGCAGCTGGAAGGACGCAACCTGCATCATAGAGTATATGGAGCAGTGCCCGCCACAACCACACCCGCACATTTCGCTCACCTTCATGAAGCCGAGTTGATGTCTCTTTTTTGATATCATATTTATTATTGAAACGTCCAAGATGCTGCCCTCCCTCTGAATTTACAAAGCACCCTGGCGCGTGAGCTGCATGGTTACCCCCCCCTCGCTAACGCCGAATGGTTGTATGTGTTGTTCGCGTGTACTTGTGAAGGGGCGAGGGGCGGGTGGGTGAGGGGGCGGCGGAGCTGACGCAGTCGAGAGCTCGTTTCGACCAGCCGTCTGCGCCGTGTACCTTACACCATCCATGTACACTGCCAAAGGCAGTGGGTAACCTCCTCCCTCCTGTAGGCACTCCTGGACGTGGGGGTGTTCTTGGTACACCCTATTGGACATGAAACTGCTGTAATCGCCCGTGTCACCGTACCTCAACGATTCTTGAATGTCTTTATTCTCCTCGACTTCTGCTGCGATTGAGTGGAAGACCTGCCTAAATAGGACCGTCTTGCTGCATTCATGCGAAGCCTTGCTCAGGAACGCTGGCACTCGAGCAGCGTAGAATGGCCCTCCGCTGGGCAAGTGTTTGTCCATCTCTTTTTTGTATCTGCCCGATTCAAGATCGGGCGGAAGACCGAAAGTTGACCATCTTCCTCCTGGCACATTGCATTGGGCTAGGTAACCACAGACAACACAAAAGTCTTTAGCTGATATCTTTTTGCACGAGGCCCATACAGTTAGCAGGATCTCAAAAGCCTTGCTTCCAGCAAGCCGCATCTCCTCTCCAGCCTCATTGCGTATGTACTGCCTTTTTGGCACTCCTCGGGCTGCCTTCGAGCGGCGGCGCCATTGCTTTTTTTTGGGCGCCATCTGATTGAGCCAACGTTGCTGCTGCAAATACAAACGCTCGTCTCTCTCTCTCTCTCTCTCTCTCTCCCTCTCTCTGGCATCTCAACCTCCTCTCCTCCTCTCTTCCCCCTCCTCTCCTCCCCCCCCCTCCTCCTCCTCTCCCCCCCCTCCCCCTCCCATCGCTGCTCCTCCCGCCCTCCTCCCTCGCATGGGCCCCACGCCCACTCTCCGAATCTCTACGTTCTACGATCTGCCTTCTCATTTTCCTGGGCACCCGCTCGCACTGTCCCATGCGGCCCCGTCCACAGCAGGGAATGCTCAGTGCTCGGCTGCCTCGCGCTCGCGTGCCTCCCGCCGCCTGGCTCTCCTCCCTCCTCAGCAGCTGCAGCCTCAGCGCCTGGCACGAGTCACAGCCGTCGAAGGTTTGAATTTTCGGCTGGGGCCCAATCGGGCCGCTCGCGAACGCTTCCCCGCCAGAAATCCCCTCTCCCCAAAGAGGCCCCCCAAACTCCTACGCAACTCCTTCGCAATTCCTCCGGTACATGTTTCTCCTACGTTGTCGTTTTTTTACATATATATATATATATATGGTTTCCTCCTCTTTCCTACGCATTCCCTCCGCCCAACATTCCTACGTAATTCCTCCGGTACATGGGCGGCTGGGCGGATGGAATTTTCGGTGAAAACCACGTCGGATCAGGTTTTTCCTGGATCGGCCCTGGATCGGATCCCATTTTCCAGAACCCCTCCTCAATTCCTCGCTCCTCCGCAAGCCTCCTGCGCTCCAGGCCTCCTGCCTCGAGCAGCCTTCCTCAGGCTTCCCGCCGCCAGCGTCTCTCCTCGGGCTTTCTGCCTGCGGCGCCTCTCTTCGAGCTTCCGCCTGCGCCTCTCCTGGGGCTTCCTGCCGTCAGCGCCTCTCCTCTCCTCGGCCTCCTAGTCCGAGTCGCTCGGGCTCTCACTTTTCTTCTGCTTCTCTTTCTTGTCCTTCTTGATCGCAGTCTTCTTGCCGCTTGATCCCTTGGGCTTCGCAGCTTCGCGCAGACGCATCTCCTCTTCGTCTCTCGCCCAAGCCTGGCGGACTAGAACCTTTGCTTCCAGGAGAAGCTCTTCGATGTCTTTCTTCCAGCCCGCCACCTTGCCACACTGTGTCTCAAACTCAGCTGCAGTCACCTGGAGGCCGCTTTTTTTCGGGGGGGGGGGCGTTTCTAAACCCGAAACCGCTGTCCTGGGCTCTGGAAGTCATGGCGAAATGGCCCCTCTCAAAATCTACACCCTCCAATCGGTTTCCCCAAATCCTCACATCCCCGCCTCGTCCCTCTTCGAATGCTCATCCAGCCGCGCCTGCTTCTTGTGCGAGGCCTCATCCGTGACCATCATCTTCTGCAGGCTCTCGCTGGCAAACAGGCTCTGCACCTGGGCACGGACGGAGGGCGGGGAGCACCATGAGATAGGATACCTTGTAAGGAGAGGTGAGCAGAAGGAGGGAGGCCAAGGAAGAGAATCAGACGACAAGAAGATGATTTAAACACGCCCACGGGCTCAGGATGCGGGGCGAGGGGTCCGAAGAACTCCAGGGTGCACGCGCGGCGGACGAGCTGAACGGTGGAGGTGGACAGGCAGCTTCGAGGTATCAAATTCCCGAATTAATGGCAGGAGGGGCGGGCGCGAGAAGCTGACAAGCTATGGGAAGCCCATGGACGATCGGCACGCCAATCAAGGCGCCTTATTCAGCTGGTCGTCCATCGGCTTCCTCAGGTTATTCAGCTTCTCGCAGGACTTGTCGGTCTTAATGAGAGCCTCCACCTTGGATACCTCACCAAGGGCCTGCGTGTATGCCTGCTTCGCGGCTCTGAACTTGGTCAGCCACTCTGGTGTTTTTTTTTAGGCTCTTTAGGCGCCTTGCCACAGTCTTTCTCCTTGACGCCGCCTTTTGATTTGCCGCCGTCTTTGTCTTTTTCTTTGCCAACCTCTTTGGTCTTCTTGCCTTTCTCACTGTCTTTAGTCTTCTGCTCGTTGTCCGCAGTGTCTTTATCCTTCTTGTCTTTCTTTGGTTTGTCGCCCTCTTCGTCGGAGCCCGCTGCGCCCTCCTCTTCCTGATCCTCGATCTTTCTCCTCTTAGACGGTGGTTCCTCTTCTTCGTCGTCGTCTGCACCTCTCTCTCTGCTGGCCGCCGCCGCCCCATCCTCAAGAGCCGTTTCGTTCAACCACTTCTCAGTGCGAGTCCACCTTCTCGTGAATCTGTCGTTCAGTTGGTGACGCACGAGGAGAAATTCAAGGATGCCTCCCAGATCACAGTATCTTGTGTAGATCCCGCCCATGATCGCACAACTAGCGCAATATTTAATTGCAATGGCTAGGCCAGTTGGCCCACCCCCCTTTAGCCACGCGATCCGTCCAAGCGTGCAATATTCCCCCAGAGCAGCCTCCTCTTTCTCCATGCTCTCACCCTTCTCCATTTTCACATCCTTCTTCCAATCTAAGTGGCATTTTTTTGCCCACCTAGCCCTGTATTCCTTCTGTGCCTTCCAGCCTTTCTCCTGCTTGTATTCCTCCTGGATCGTCTTGCTTGCTTCCTTCGCGCGGTTCCATCGCCCTGCAGCTTCATTGCCTTGAGTGGTGTCCAGGGTGAATTTGTACCCCGCTGCCTCCATCTTGTCGTAGTACATCTTCTCTTTTTTGTCATATGCGCTTAGCTGGCCGAAGACTTCATCGAGATCCTCATCCTCGTCGTTGTCGCCATCCTTCTTCAGAAGAGCTTTGTACCTAGGATCCTTTTTCCTCATCCCTTCCACCTTCGTCAGCAGATTTGTCTTGTAAAGGTCAGCGAGCTTGGCCTGCATTACAGTGTGGGCTTCCTCCTCCGAGCGCGGAATTGCGGATTCATTCTGGATGTTTGCGATCTGCGTTTGAAGTAGCTTTACCAGGCTGCTCCCATCCGTGGCCTCAACTTGCGCAGCATCCATATTCGGGGTCGGCGCCGCAGACTCTACGGCCTGGAGGGGGCGGGAACTTCCTGGGGCGTCCTCGCGAGTTCCGTTTTGCTTCTTGGGGGGCGGTGGTTGCAGCGATTCGGATGCGTGTCGTTTGCTCTCTTGGTTTCCTGGTGTACCCACGCTTGTCAAAGATTTGGCGTCCTCTTCCAGTTGCTCCTCTTTTTTCTTGTTCTCGTGTTTCATCAGCTGCACTCTGCTTGCAACCCCTTCGACTCTTTCGAACACCTGTCTGTATTTTTGCATTAGCTGCTCGTGCTCCTCTCGTTTCTGCTGTCGCTCCTTCTTTCGCTCCTCCTTCTCCTGTTTTCTCTTCAGCTTCGCCGCTGCTTCATCCTCTTCAGCTTTTCTCCTCTCCTCCTCGGCTCTCTCGTTCTCAAGTCTCATCTTTTCTTTTTCTTCTTCGCGTTCTGCTTCCATCTTTTTCCAAGCTAGGTCTATCTCTAGATCATGAAGCTGACGCTCCTTCTCCTCCTCTTCTTTGCGTTCTTTCTCAAGCGCTTCGTGTTTCTTTTGGAGCTCGAAGATCGCTTCCGCCTCTTTTTGCATCCCTTCTTCATCGCACACTGACGAATTCGACGAGTTCAGTCCTGCGCTGGGCGGCGGGGACGGGGGGCCCACAGCTCCGACTGTCCTGATTGGCGGCGTGCTTGGAGCGGGCTGTGGAGCAGATTCTCCTCCTCCGTCTGCTGCTTCCTGGCGCTTGCTCCTGCACCTGCTCCTGCCCTCGGAATCTGCCTCTGCTCCTTCTGCTGCTGATGATGCGCCTGTTCCTGCTTCCAGTCTTTTTGCGATCCCCTTTAGCCTTCTATATTCGAGCTTCTCTCCTGCGCTCAGCTGGCGGTCCGACATCAACTCAACGGAGCATGGTGACTCTGGCACCGTCTGCGTTGCCTGCGGGCGAAGGGCGGCTGGGAAGGGTGGAAGGTGGGATTGGCGAGGGGGGTAAGTACATTATCAGTCTCGTGCGTTCATCGGCGGGTCGCCTTCAGTGCTGCTTCGTGCTTTTTCTTAATGAGATCCCAGCGTTCTTTCAAGGACAGCATCTGCCCCTGTCGCGGTGATACCACCCATGCGCAGTTCTCCTCCCAGCGGAACGCGTCATCCTCTCTCCCTCTCTCTCCATATATCTCTCTCTATCTCTCTTTCTCTAACTACTTGCTCCCATACCATCGTCCGTGCCACGTACTAGCACCCATGCGCTGAATGCGTCGCAATCCCTCTAATCTATCCAATTCTTTCGCCCGCTTCCCGTCACGTGCGCCCCCCCCTTACCCTACGCCCAGTCTCCTCCTCAAGGTCGATCGGCTCTTCAGCATCCGTGCCGTAGTAGCCAGGCGGCGGGGCAGAGTCCTGGCCGAGATCGCACCTCCCGCATGCTAATCTGCCGTCGTGGACATACCCTCTCCCTCCTCATCCTCCCCCTCCCCCTCCCTCCCACGCCTCATCGTCACTATCTTCCCCTATTCTGCTGCTGCTGCCCCACTTCGAGAGTATGCTTCACGTCCTCAGCGTGCGAGCTGCTCGCAGCTGCCATCGCGATGGCAAGGGCCCGCTGGGGCCCCGCTCAACCCCAGGTGCTGCGCCGAAGGGGGGGGGGGGTCCGCGCGCCCCTGCAAGGGGCACTTGAACCGAAACGTATCGAACGATCTCGGAGGGAAAGCCGTGCGTGATGACGACGCTAAAGACGATTTAGGTTTCACATTGTTTTTGTCCGAAGCGCGCGCACAGCGCGGCAATATCTGCAAGCCGCAGGCGCGCCCCGACGGAGCGAAGCCGCATCGCGCAGTCGCGCGTCTGATCCTCATCCTTACCTCGTCCTCCTTACCTCGTCCTCAAACCTCTGCTGTCTCAGACTCCACCTCGATTCAACTTCCTCATGAGCTCCCGCTCAACAAGAGCAACGCGATGGCTTGCAACCTTTGCGATGACCACTTGCCGCTAAAAGCTTCACACATCAACCCCCTTCGCACTATCTCTCCTTCCTCATCCCAGCTTCTAGCAATCAAAACAAGCCGCTGCCCATGCTGCAGGAAGAACCGCTAGAATCGTTCTTTTCAAGCTTCCTCTTTTTGGCGCCATCCTGCTCTTTCTCTGCGGGTCTCGTCTTCTTTGCCTCCTCTGCCTTCTCTGGACTGTCGCCGCTGCCGCCTGCTTTCGCCTCCTCGTCCTCTGAGCCCTTCTTTCTCTTTTTCGGAGCCTTTGCCTGATCGCCTGCTTTTGCTTTTGCTTTTCCTTTTGCCTTGCCCTTGGGTTTGCCACGTGTCTTCTCCTCTGGCGGCTTTCCCTCGTCCTCCTCCCCGTCCTCCTCCTCCTCGCCCTTATTCTCCTCAGTCTCGCCCTCACTTGATCCTGCCGGCCTCTTCCTCGCGATTTTTGGCTCGTCGTCTTCGTCCTCACTGCTGCCGCCGTCGCGTTCTGGAGCGTCATCGCTCGAATCATCCACTGCAGCCTTGTCCTCGTCAGCCGTTGTTGCTGGCTTCCTTTTCGGTCCGTCGCCATCTTCATCGTCGCTACCGTCTGGGTCGCCGCCCTCGGCGGTTGAAGCAGCTGGCCTCTTGGCAGCGGGCCTCTTCATCACGGCTGCGCCCTTCTTCATCTCTTTGGCGTATTCGGCCTTTGCTTTCTCAAACCCCTCCGTGGTGAGTCTCCCCTTGGACACTGACTCGGCCCACTGCCTCATCTTGGACTCGGGATTCACGAAATAATCCTGAAGCGTCAACTGACCGAACATGGAAGCGTTTTTCCAGATCGCCAGGAAGTGTTTCTGCCCCTGATCCCTCGTGTACCGTGTCAAGGTCCAAGTTTCGTCCCCCGTGGAATAAGAGTACAGTGGCTCCTTTTTCTTTTTTTCTCCTTTTGCTTCCCGCCACTCTGTTGCCGAGACGCCCGCTACTGTCCACACAGTGCCGTCCTCCCACTCCGCCTGTACCTTATCCCCATCCTCATCCTCGTAATGCTTCGTCGCGTACTGAGGCGGCTTCTTCGGTCTCACCCTGCACGCA
The DNA here is from genome assembly GCA_963575745.1 of Prorocentrum cordatum. Lineage (NCBI taxonomy): Eukaryota > Dinophyceae > Prorocentrales > Prorocentraceae > Prorocentrum > Prorocentrum cordatum. The sequence continues at coordinate 1,497,854 of CAUYUJ010001113.1, read as the reverse complement.
GCCTCCCTTGCCCGAGTGAGGAGGAGGGGCAGGAGGAGGAGGAGGAGGAGGAGAGGGAGGGGGGAAGGAGGCCCCACCCCCAACCGTCCTGCTTGGCCTTGTCCCACTCGTATGAATACTCGCTGGCGCACTCGAGACTGCGAAGCTCCTGCCCTCCCGTCCGAAGGATGGGGGCGAGGGCGGTTGGCAAACAGGGAGGTGAGTGGGGAGGTGGACGCAAGCAGAGGATCGTCTGTAACCTCTCACTGCCTCATACTCCCATCCTCCTCATCCTTCTCATGCTCATCGTTCTCTCATTCTGATCGTCTCATCCTTCCGATCCCTCCCCATCCTCCTCATCCCTGGCGGCCTCGAGGAAGTGCTCCTTGAACCAGTCGGGCGGCTTGCCTTTGCCCCTGCGCGACGGGGGGGGGAGTGAGGGGAAGTGCTCCTTGAACCAGTCAGGCGGCGTCTCCTTACCCCTGACTCCTCCTCATCGCCCTCGCCCGCTTCCCCCCCCCCCCGCGCCGCCTGACTTTCAACTCCATCTGGCTGATGTGGCGGAGCATCGCTCGGACCCGCCAGCCCCACGTGGGAGCATCCTGGCGATCGGCCCCTCTTTACTCGATCCCCCCTACCCACCGCATCCTCCCTCCCTCTTCCATCCTGCATGCCATCCGCCAGCTATCCAATCCGCCTCCTACTTGCCCTATCACCCCCGCCATCGAGCAGCGGGCCTGGCGACAGCCTCTTATTATTTGCTTGCTGGCGTCTTCTGCCCAGCTTTCCCTCGTGTCGTCCAGCCTCCAGCGCTCCTCTCTCTCCTCCGCCACTGAAAGTAATATAGACTGCAAGTTCTTTCTGGCCGCCGTGCTAGCTGGACTAATAACCACACGGACGCCCTTAAGCAAGGGAGCCTGCTTCACCAGCTTCTCTGCATCAACGCTCCCCTGCGGCAGGGGGCGGCGGGGAGGGATCGGGGAAGGAGCGGGAGGAGGAACAGGAGGAGGAGGAGGAGGAGGAGGAGGAGCACGAGGACGAGCAGGAGCAATGGGAGACACGGGAGGGGGGCAGGGAGGAGGAGGAGGAGGAGGAGGAGGAGGAGGAGGAGAGGAGGAGGAGGAGGAGAAGAAGAAGAAGAAGAAGGGGGAGGAGGGGGAGAAGGAGGAGGAGATTGTCGAGGGGGAGGGTGCACGATAACGACGACGACGACGACGACGACGACGACGACGACGACGACGACGACGACGACGACGACGACGGCGCGGGCCTCGAGATCGAGGCAGTAGTCTACGTCTTCGGCGCGTCTTATGTGCTTCAGCAGCACTGATTTGAGCTCCGCGGCTTCATCTTCTTTTTCTGCCCCTAGCTTTCTCGACATGCTGGCCCTCTCCTCTGGCCTCTGGGCTCCTGGCCTCTCCTCTGGCCTCTGGCTCCTGGCCTCTGGCTCCTGGCCTCTGGCTCCTGGCCTCTCCTCCTGGCACTCCTCTGGCCTCTCCTCCTGGCCCTCCTCTGGCCTCTCCTAGGCCTCCTCTGGCCTCTCCTGGGCCTCCTCGAGGCCGCCCTGGCCTCCTCGAGGCCGCCCTGGCCTCCTCGAGGCCGTCCTGGCCTTTCGGCCTCGAGCCGAAATGGCTGCATGAGAGAAAAACTACAGAAGAAAGGATTCGATTAGGGAATGAGCTACTACATCTACGTTTTGTGTGCGATCTCAGTGGCATGTGCATGTTCTACGTTCTACGTTCTACGTTCTAATTTCTACGTTCTACGTTCTAATTTCTACGTTCTATTTTCTCTTCGCGTGGAGTGTTTTTTCCACGTTCTACGATTTAGAACCTACAACCCTCTGGGTACGGACTTACCACAACGAGCTGGCCGACTTCGTTACTCGTGCCACGGTGGAGGAGGTACGCCAGCGGATGGCGGAGGCCGGATGGACCGAGCTGTCGCCGGCAGCACCGTGGGGCGAGCTGGTGGAGGAGGCCGCCCAGCGCGAGCTGCGGATGCCAGGAGACGACGGGCCCTGGCGCGCGGCTGCACTCCAAGTCAAGGGAGCCCGGGAGGCCCTACCACGCTACGCCCCCCTGCAGGTCGAGGGGGCGCGGCTGCTGGAGGTGGGAACCGCGTGGCCCCCCTTCGGGGAGGCCTGGGAGAGCCTCGGCGGGTCGGCGCTGCTAGCGCCGTGGGATGTCGGTGACCGATGGGGCCCGGACGACGGCGACCACCCCAAGGACCCCACTGGGGCCCCGCGGATCCGTTGGCTGTGCGCGTCACTATCGGAGGACCCCGGTGGACGCGAGGCGACGGGCCTGGAGCGGCTACTGATCACCACTCGGCCACTGGCCGTGCTGCTCGACGCCCCCGTCAACTACGCCGCAGGGCGGCTAGGGGCGCGCTTGCGGCGCCTCGGCTATGTGGCACTCTCCCCGGAGACGCGCCTTCTGTGCACACACTTTGGCGACGTCGCGGCACGCGCGCGGGCGGTCCAGGTTTGGGGTTGCGGAGAACGGGTTCGGGCACCGAGCCTCATACCCTCCCTGGGGCAGCCCTGCGTGGAGCCACGCGGCCTCTGCCAGCTCTGGAAAGAGGCAGGGCGGCCACCGCTGGATGAGCTCCGCCTGGACCTCAACAACGGCACCTTGCTCGTGGACCCTCGGATCTCGACGACGGGGGATCGCATGATGCCCTGGCCGCGCGGCACATGGCAGCCCGCGGGAGGCGGGCGGGCCCAGCGCGTGGTGATTCATGATCCGCGCGGGCCCTGCCATACGGCACGGGCGAAGCCCGACCCGTTGAAGGGCTATGCGAACACCCTGATCCTGGAAGGGTCCGAGGGCGGCTGGACCGCGCGAGCCCTGCACCCGAAAGAAATCTGGTGCGCCCAGGGGGGCACGGCGGAGCTGTGGGATGCCTTGGGCCTTGGAGGTATGCCGATCGCCGAGCGCATGCGGCAGGCCGCCCGTGCACTCCCGCGCCGCACGGCCCGCTGGGTGCTCCAGTGGGCGGAGCGCCTGCTGAGGCAGGCCGTAGAGGCAGCAAGCGCAGGCGAGGCACCCGGGGCGCGCGCTGGCGTGGTTAAGCTGTGGCTAAAGGCCTGGCTTCAGGCCCCCGACCGCCCAAGCGGGCCATTCGAGGCTGCGCTGGAGGCGGGGAAGACGACGGACGACGCCGCTCGGTTGGCGGACCAGCTCGACCCCCCTGCTACCGCGCGGTCCACCGCAGCAGGGGAGGACGGGGCAGGCGGGGAGCGGGTCGGGGCGGTGACCTTCGCTGTTCCGGAAGGCGCGGGGATGCCCAGGCCAAGCGCCACGGACGGCGCGGGCGGCGAGGCTCGCCCCCCGCGCAAGGCCCGCCGGCGTACCCGCAGTGCCCCTGCCCCCGCGCTGGCGAAGCCCGCCGCCTGGCGGTGCGGCGGCGGGGGCGCCCCGAAAGGGATTCAGGGTGAACTCACCGCCCCTCGCGAGCTGGATGCGACCGCCACCGAGGCGATGCTGGCCAAGCTTGCCGAAGGGACGCGGGCCAATTACAGCGCCGGGTGGCGTAACTGGGTACTCTGGCGGAGGCTCCGAGGCCGGAGCCCGTACCTGCAGGGGGAGACTCGGGGCGCCCGCCTTACGGATGAGGATGACCTCATCCGGTATGTCGTGTACCTGTACAAGGTAATGAAGAGGCGGGCCACGACCATCCGCCAGCGCCTGTTCGCCATTCGATATGCCCACACCCTGGCAGGGTTTGGGGATGTGACCTCCGATCGGCGCCGGCTCTGGACCACGATCGAGGGACTCCGCCGCTGGGACGGAAAGGCGAAACGGAAGCTGCCGGCCACGCCCCGGATGTTGCGCTGGCTCCGCGAGTACTTGTTCGCCCACGGAACGGCCACGCGCCGAGAGGCGACCATCCTATGGGCGGCGCTTATGACGGGGTATTTCTTCATGCTCCGCGCGTCGGAGTATTTGGTCCAAGAGGACCGCTCCTGGAGCATGGGACGGGTGGTGCGTGGGCAGGACGTGCAGGGGCTGCGCGGGGGTACACCCAGCGCATGGCTCAGCGACTGCGACGAGGTAGTACTGACGATCACGTCGTCCAAGACGGACCAGTTTAACGCAGGTTGCGTACGCAACCATTACCGTTCGGGGGTGGAGTTGTGTGTCGTGGACGCACTGCCGACCTCCAGAGGGAGCTGCCGGACCGGTTTGGACGGGGAACCGAGGCGGGGCTCCCCCTGTTCCGCCGGCCCGATGGCCACCCGATTATGCGGGAGGAGGTGCAGGGGCTCCTCCAACTCGCGGCTGCCGCCTGCGGCGTGGACGCAGGCCAGATGGGATCCCACTCCCTGCGCATCGGGGGCGCGACGGCGTTGTACCACGCCTGTCGCGACCTGGAAGCGGTCAAGAGGTTCGGGAGGTGGTCCACGGACGCCTTCCACGGATACCTCTGGGAGGACCATCGGCGTCAGGCTCCATTCGCCCGAGGCATGGCGGAGGGCCACGCCTTACTGGCCCCGGACGCCCGCGGTGATGACGGCGTCGCGGCCGGCGCCCGCCCCGACCAGTTGGCCGGGAGCGACCCGCCCCCGTTTGGGAGCGACCTGAGGCCCTCGGAGCGCCCAGCCTGGGCGCCTGGGCGCCCCCCCTGGGCGCGCACTTCGGCGCGAGCAGGGTCAACTATGGAGGGGGAAGGAGAGGAGGGGCCGGTGAGATACGCGCCAGGGCGAGGAGTTAACGGGCGTGTTGGGAAGCAGCAGGCGGGTCCCACAGGTGTTCAGGTCGGGGCGGGGGCTTCGCGTTGCGGGGGTATCCCGGTGAACCTCTCGCCCTCGACCCCCCTTTCGCTACCGCCCCCGATCGCCCCAGGCACGCCCACCTCCTCTTGGTCCTCTCATCCGCAGCCATCTCCCACTCCAGAGCGAGGCGCGCGAGCAGCGCGCGCACCCCAGCCTCGCGCGCCAGCCGCGCCTCCGCCCCGCGCTCCGGCAGCGTGCATCATGGGATTCCTGGTGGGCCTGGTGGCCCCGGACCAGAGCAAGGCGCGCGGCCATGACTACAGCATCATGGCGGTGAACCCCCTCGGCGTCGTCGTCTCGGGGGCCGCGCTGTCGGACGAGCTCCGGAGTGCCGCCCACAACATCCTGTACACGGTGGTGGACGAGCTGGACAGCGAGGACCTCGTCGAGGTGGTCAACCACGACCACGAAGCAGCCCCGTGCATCGCGGCGGCTTGCCTGGCCGCGGGGGCGAGCGAGGACCACGGCCAGCTGGTGATCGTCGACGGCAAGCGGGGCGCGTGGGGAGTGGGCGCGGGGCCGAATATCAAGGTCCAGCGCCAGGCGGCCAAGCTGGCGCTCGCCCTGGCCCAGTTCCAGGGGCAGCCCATGCCGGAGCTCCGCGAGCTCTGCAAGCACAACAGGGGGCTGCTCGACATGATGCGCACGGTGGACGCGGAGGCGGTCGTGGAGCTCACCGACGTGGACGACGCCTCGAGCAGGGGCGAGGGGAGGTCGACCCCAGCCCCGGTCCTCGAGCCGGGCGAGGACGCGGTCACCGCGGCGCTGGCGCGTGCGGCCATCCAGGCTGCAGCGCGGCGCCAGAGCAAAGGCGCTCCAGCGGAGCGCCCGCGGCCCCCGCGGTCCCCGGGCCAAGAGCGCCTCGCCGAGGAGGTCCGCAAGCGTGAGAGGCGCCCTGCGCCCTTGCGCTCGCCCTCGCGCGCGAGGCGCCGCGATCGCGAGCGCGATGAGCCTCGCGATCGCGGGCGCAGGGGACGGGAGGAGGAGGCCGTCCTGAAGCCCAAGACGGGCGGCGCCCCCCCGAAGGCCGACATCGTGAAGCGTGAGGCCGTCCTGAAGCCCAAGAGCGGGGGGGCGCCGCCGCGGTCCTTCGAGGTGAAGACCGAGGTGGAGGAGACGGCGGCGCCAGGCGCGGGGGACGGTCCGCCCCAGCGCCAGCCGCGCTCGAGGAGCCGCCGTAGGCGCAAAGAGGAGCAGCGCCAGGGCGCCCAGCAGCAGCCCAGTGACCAGCACGACGAGGGCGAGTCCATCATCCGCATCGAGCGGGTACCGCACCACGTCGACGCCGAGGTGGTCAGGCAGGTGGTCGTGCCCTTTGGGGTCGTCAAACACATCGCCTTCCTGTATGACCACCGCCGCAAGCGGGGGCCGTGCGTGCTGGTGGAGTTCCAGCGCCGCGCTGATACAAAGCGCGCGCGGGAGTGCATGAGGTCGAACTATCGGTTCTACAAGACGGACCCGTGCACAGTGGTCACGGAGTGGGCGAGCCGACCTCGCGGCCCTGACCCAGGCAGCGACGGGGAGGATGGCCCGACCATCCAGCCGCCTGCCTGCCCGACGTGCGCACTCAAGATGCGCTGGAGCTCCTTTGACCCGGGAGACGGTTGGGGTTGCGAGATGTGCCCCGCGGGCGGAGCTAACAGCGGAGCCCTGCGGTGGCACTGTAAGGGGTGCGACGTGAGCTACTGCGAGGCTTGCCGCGTCGCCTTCGGCAAACCCAAGACGGCGGTGGAGAAGGCCCGGCAGAGCGGCCACGCCGTGCGGGAGGCGCCGGGCCCCAGTGCCTGCCGCGGAGAGCGCCCCAGCACGGGTGCCACGGGTGCGGGGGCTGAGGGGTGCCGCCCGCCAGGCGACCTCAGCTGGCCCAAGCGTGAGAGGTCGCCCAGCCGCAACCGGCCCGAGCGCGAGAGGTCGCCCAGCCGCAGTCTGGCGCGGGACCCAGCGTGGGCGCGGCGCGGCGACACCCCTCCCGGCCGCGCGCGGCGTAAGACCGGGAAGCACGCTGGGCAGCTTCGCGCTCCTCGCGGCGGCTGGTACGAGCAGGAGAAAAAGCGGCGGCGTGCTGCCGCCGCGGAGGCTGCCGCGGGCGGGGGTGGGATCCCAGCCTGGCGTGGCAAGGGCGCGGGCGACAAGGGCGGCAAGGGCGGCAAGGTCAAGGGCAAGTACTCCGGCAAGGCCGCCAAGGGCTCCAAGAGCGGCGGCAAGGGCGACAAGAGCGGCAAGGGCGGCCACTCCAAGGGCGACCAGGGCAGCCGCGGCCGGAGTGAGCGTGACCGGCACAGCGCGGGCGGTCGCGCGTCGAGGGGCGGCGACGGCGGCAGCCCCCGGGGCCACAGTGAGCGCGGCGGAGACCGCAGCGGAGACGAGAGCCGCGATCGCCAGGGGAACACGCCATCCATCTAGGCGTGGAGCTCCCCGTACCCCGACGCCAGCGCCCGCGGCATCGCGGGCTGCGGGCTGAAGGCGGCGGCCTGTGAGTGAGCCGGCCTTCCTCTCAGCCTACCGTGCGCAGGTGGCGCCTGCGACCCTTTCAGCCTACGGTACGCAGGTGGCGCCTGCGATCTTCTTTCTTTTAGCCTACGGTACGCAGGTGGCGCCTGCGTTCCTCTCTCTTTTGAGGAGTTTGAACGTTGCGCGCACGTCGCGCGCTTCCTGGACCCGGCCGCACCGCGCGTCCTGCGCGCCGTGCGGTCGGGGCCACACTTGCGCTCTGCGCCCGGCGCATCATGCGCCGCCCCTTTCTGTTCTTTTGCGCGCTTCGCGCACGCGCCGCGCCCGCGCTCTGGGTGCGCGGGGCGCGGAAGGCCTCGAGGTTGCAGGCAAGTGGCCGCGCGCGCGAGGCTTGCAGCCTCCGGATCCGCCCTCGCACTTCGGGCTGGGCGTCCCCGCGCGCGCGGCTGCGCTTTCTCTTTTCTCATGGCCAAGCGGCCGCAGGCGTGCCAGAGCGCGAGCGCGCGGGCCGTCAGGGCCCACGCGCTCGCGTCGGGCGTGGGCCGTCAGGGCCCACGCCCAGGTGGAGATGCGCGTCGCCACGCTGCCATGAAAATACCATCGCCCTGTCCTGGTCCCTCTCTCGTCCCCTCCTCTCCTCCTCTCCCTCCGTTGAGTGCACGCGTATCTCACTTAACTTGTATAGTCTGATTGGTTGTAGACTGCAGGTTAAGTGGGAGGGGGTGTGGGCTCAGGTAGCCATTTTGGGTCCGTAGCGTTCGGCTCTGGCCGACGCGCGGGTGCCCACCCACCCCGCTTTGCTCCCAGACGCCCGCGGGGGCCAAGCGGCCGCAGGCGTGCCAGAGCGCGAGCGCGCGGGCCGTCAGGGCCCATGCGCTCGCGTCGGGCGTGGGCCGTCAGGGCCCACGCCCAGGTGGAGATGCGCGTCGCCACGCTGCCATGAAAATAGCATCGCCCTGTCCTGGTCCCTCTCTCTCCCCTCCTCTCCTCCTCTCCCTCCGTTGAGTGCACGCGTATCTCACTTAACAGTTGGTCTTCCGACTTGCGGAGCCTCGTGCTGTGAACAGGTCGCGGCCATTGTTGTTATGCTCTCTCTATCTCTCTCTCTCGTTCTCTCTCTCTCTCTCTCTCTCTCTCTCTCTCTCTCTCACTATTTTTTTATTCTCTCTCTCTCTCTCTCTCTCTGTGCTTCCCGTCCACGCGGACGCCGTAGGACTGATAGGAATATGGGCGTTTTTCTATCGCTATGCCCGCCCATGGCCGTTGCTGTCTGTCGTGCGCGCTTTCCCCTCTGCTTCCCTCCTCGCTCCTCCCTCCTGGATTGCCGCTGTGTGTGCTTTGATGTTTTGTTTGTGGCCGTTTGGGCCACAGGGGATCTTCACACGGCGCCGCCCTTCCTCCTCTGCACGATCTGTGAGCCTCCCGTGGGAGGCGATTTGAGGTGCACGCCCTGGGACTGGAGGCGTACTGACAGCGAGACATGCTTTGCGTTGGGGGTGGGGGGAAAAACTCCTCCTCTTCCCCCTCCCTCTCCTACCTATGGTAGTGGTGGTGGAACATCGGCCCATCACCATAAAGACGCACGGCAGGGATGCAAGGGCCATGGAGGGCCATCCCGACACTCTGCGATCGGGGCGCGGCCAGCGAGAGCGGCCAAGGATGGGCATAGGGGGAAGGATGCAAGCGTAAGCTTGGCAAATCGCTCATCCTTACCATGCGGGTTGACTGCACGTCGTCGCATTTCCGTCCTCTGAGTGCATTCGGTTAGTGTGCGATAGCGTCAGGTAGTCGATGAGGCTGCGCCGATGTAGCGTCGATGAACGTGCGCAAGCGTCTGGTGGTCGATGGGACTGCGCCAATGTGCCGTCGATGCGGCAGCCTGCGCTAGCGTCTGGTGTTCGACGAGAGGGCGCCGAGTCAGCGTCGATTCGCCTCGGTCTAGCGTCGATTAGCACGGGCAAGCGTCGGGCAGCGTCGATTCGGAAGGGCCAGCAAGATGACATGGAAGGTTCCCATGAGTTGCCACCGAAGTAGGTGCATCGTATAAGAAACCAGCCAACCAGCAGGTGGCCCGCGGAAACGTCCTCTATCCTCGGATGGCCCTGGGAACTCGCAGGAGCACTGGGGCACCTGCGGAAACTCGGAGATCGAGCGCGAACGTGCCCCCCAGACATTTGTGCAGCGGGATGTCTCATCGTATCTCTATTCATATATGTATATATATATATATATATATATATATATATATATATATATATATATATATATGGTAGCCCCCCCACCAAGATCTACCTGATACCCTTTTTGATTAGAAGTTCTCTTCGAACATATTTTTCTTCGAACTGGTTTACAGCATTGTCTTTCACATTCGTAGGCCGCCGCACAAGGAATTCCTTTGTAAGACAGCTAATATTTTCTCTTGGGCCAGCAACGGAAACCCAGGAACATGAAAAACAAGGAACACACGGAAAACACAACGAAAAGCAAGGAACAACCGAAACGGATTGTGAAAACACAGCCAAAAACCAATGAACACCAAAGAAACCACATGAAAACACAACAAAAAAACAATGAGCACGTACAAAAACATATGTTTTCACAGGTTTCTTGTTGGTTTCTTTATTGTTTGGTGTGTTTTATATGTTTTCTTTGGGGTTCACCGTTTTTTTGCTGTGTGTGTTTCATTCCTTGTCTGGGTTCCTTGTGGTTCGCTGTGTTTTCCTTGTTTTTTTTTATTGTTTTCATGGTGTTCCGCTGCTGGCTCCCAAACAATGGTCCGCGGCCTTGCAAACAGGATTCCTCTCGTCGGAAAATTGGGGAAACAAGGAACACCATTGAAAACAAGAAGACCACAACGAAAAATAAGGAACAACAGGAGCGTTTCCGTTGGTTTCAGAGGTTTTCATTGTTTTCCTGGTTTCCCGCTGCGGTCTCACAAAAAAAACATATAGCGGTCATACAAAGGGATTCCTTGTGTGGCGGCCTTACAAACAAGGATTCCTTTTGTGACTGCCTTACACAGGGATTCCTTTTTTTGTAGCGGCTCTACAAAATGATTTTTTTGTGGAGTCCTTACAGAAGGAAGCCTTTTGCGGAGGCCATGCAAAGGATTCCTTCGGTGGCGACTTGGCAACATGTTTTCTTCTGTCGCGGCACTACAAAAGAATCTTTTTTCTTGCGACCCAAGTGATTCCTCGATTGGTTTCTCGTGTTTTACTGTCGTCACAAGAGAGGGTTTCAGCTCAGACTTTGTTGTCTTGGCGCGGGATGCTTGCCATGCGATACGTATCGGAAGACCAACATTGCTATCGAATTCATTCTCTCAGATAGCTTGAGCCGCGGCGGACGCACCCCTTGGGGGTCTTTTTTTTTTGATTCGTGCTTCAGAAGGGGAAAGTATGTGTATTGTGTTGAAAAGTTGGGTGGTGTATGCCTACTGTGAGAACCGCATCGAGTGAAGAACATCGCTATCAATGTTGTTCTCTTTCTAGGGATTTGATTCACGGCGGGCGCACCCCTAGATGTGTTTGTTCCTACTATTGTCGCTCAAAAGGGAGAAAGTATGTGCATTGTTTGTGCATTGTGGGCGCGGGGTTACGGCCGTTAGAAGCACAGCGGGTGAACGCTAGAAGATGTTGGTTTATTTTCGTAAGGAATTTTTTTCATGGGATACGCGCGCCGTGAAGAAGCCAGCGCGTTCTGCATTTTTTCGGGCGTTGTTTGTCTGTTAGCAAGTTGGCCAGAATATAAAGAAGTAGACGTTGTATTGCCGCGAACATTTAGCACTTCGAAATGAGTCCGTCACGTCCTTCCATGCACGATGGTGCACACCTCAATATTGGGCGACGATTTCAAGATCCATGGGCGCTAACTTTTTGCGGGCCCCTGACATTGTCTGATGTCATTAATTTGGATACCCCTGCGCGCGCTGTTTGCGTACCCCGCGCTTTCGCTTAACGCGTAGTGTTGGCCTTCCGCGGTTTTGCGTAATGCGAGCTGTTAGTTATCGTTTCGACGAGCTAGCAGGGGCATCCGTTTTTGGATGCCCCCGTGATCGCCTTCGTCGTTGTCTGCCTGCGCTTCCAACAGTGGCCATGGCGCGAGTGCGCAACGTATAAGGACTGAAAACAACAATTTGTAGAGCCGCTGCAAAAGGAATCCCTGTGTAAGGCCGCCACAAAAAAATATCTTTTTTCGTAAGGCCGCCAAAGAAAATCCCTTTGTATGGCCGCTATATTTTTTGGGGGGACAGCAGCGGGAAACCAGGAGAAATATTGAAAAACATTGAAAACAACGGAAACACAACGAAAAACAACGAAACACAGGAAAGGAATGCGAAACCACAGCAACATACAATGAACGCCACAGAAAACTTATGAAAACACAGCAGAAAGCAATGACAACGTGCAAAAAAGTGTGTTTTTCACATAGTGTTTGCTGGTTTCTTTAATTTGTGCTGTGTCTTCACAGGTTTTCTTTGGTCTTCTTTTTTTGTGTTTTCGCAGCCCTTTCCTGTTTTTCATTGTTTTTTCGCTGTGTTTTCATTGTTTTCCTCATTTTTCATTGTTTTCCTAATGTTCCGATGAGAGGAATCCTTTTGCAAGGCACCGGATCATTGGTCGGGAGCCAGCAGCGGAAAACGAGGAAAACAAGGAGAAACAAAGAAACCAAGGAAAACACATCGAACAACAAGGAATACAGAAAAGGACAAAACAACACAGCACAAAAACACACAGCAAAACATAAAAAAAAACCAACAGGAAACATGTGAAAACATATGTTTTTGCAGGTTTTCATTGCTTTTTGTTGTGTTTTCATAGGTTTTTCTGTTGTTTTCATTGTATTTTGCTGTGTTTTCGCAATCGTTTTTTTGTTTTTCATTGTTTCCCGCTGTGTTTTCATTGTTTTCATTGTTTTTGTTTTTGTTTTCCTGGTTTTCCGCTGCTGGTTCAAAAAAATATTAGCTGTCTTACAAAGGAATTCCTTGTGTGGCGGATCAGACGTGTCACCAGACCAGACACACCAAACCAGCTCAGACCAGACTAGACTTGACAAGACCAGGCCAGACAAGCCGGGTCAGACCAGACTTGATCATGCCACCATATCAGACCAGACCATTCCAAACCCTAACAAACTGATCCAGATGAGACCTGAACGCGAGCCACAGAAACTCCGGCGAAACATGATTACGAGCACGACCCTTTGATAGATTTCTCCCACGGGCTCGCCCGCCTGAGTGTCTACGCCAGAACATTATGGACCTGAGTCGATTCGAAAGCGCCGTATGATGGGACCCCCAAGCTCCAGAATCTCCAGAACAACTATTCCCAAGACGACCCTTGCATAATCTTCCCCCGCGGGCTCACCCAGCCGCTTCTCCATGCCAGAACAAAAACTACATCAATCTATTTGTCGCGACCCCTTTGTCGAAATCGCAAAACCCAGAATCGTTAAGAAAAACTATTGCGACAACAACGACCCTTGCATTATCTCCCCTCTCCGCGGGCTCGCCCACCAGACTTTGGCACCGAATTCAAATTGAATTGCTCTCGTTTGCCTAGTGTGCACTTGCACATGCCGACAGCGCACCACGGCAGGCGCTTGGGAGGCTTCTGCTCCCATTTGCAAATGGTCTTAAAGAATTTGGGAGACACACGGTCGGCGAAGGTGGCCACCAGCCGCCCGTGTTTGTCGACGAAGTTCTTGTGTTCGCTCTCAATGTTCTGCTTCTGCCGCTCGAGCTTGTTGCAATCCTTTTTGGTCTCCTGGTATTCGTTTTTGTACCAATAACCCCGCTCCTCATACTCCTTGTTCTCGGTTGCGGATTATCTTCTTGTTGTGCGCGTCCGAAGCGTATTCTGGAACCCCCATGCTGTCAGTTCAATCGGAGGGGGGGTACCGGAGCTGCACACCTGAGCCGCAACAGCAGCACTCATGTAATGGATTGGATCGGAAACACTGCGTGGTCTGCACACGCTCCAGTTCAACCTAATTTAGAGATTGAGGGAGTGACAATCAGAAGGGCGAGGATGATGGGGATGAGGACGATGCAAAGACATGACAAGGATACCTGAGAAAGAATCGGCGGCATCAGAGCCGACCAAACGAGTTTGCTTGTAGGTGGATCTTAGTGGGGGGGGGGCTAGCATATATATATATATATATATATATATGTATATACACACATACAGATTGCACCTCGACTCTCAATCGTCGATTGCCCTCGACGACGGCCACGGCGACGCACGGCGTCGACGACCCTGTCCCATCATTGACGTGTCGACGACTCGCCGCCTGCCCAGACCCTGGACGTCGTGCCTTTTTTGTTGCACGACGTGGGCCCAGAGACCCGGGCCACTCTCCAGGGCCCGGCGTTTCGTCCCGAGTCGTGCTCTGACGGCCCCGAGATCCGTCGAGGGCCCCAGAGGCAGAAAACGGAGAAGAGCTTTCCGTCGCGATTTCTTCCACAACGCGAGTTTGGCTTACCGCGGTGGTTGCTAAGGGGATACGGTGTTCCCTGAGTGGATGTGAAGGTGGGTCATGGCTGGCCTAACCTCGCTCATTAGTGTAATATCATGGCCTTGACTGGTGAGGGACTTTCCGTCGCGATTTGTTCCACGACGCTCGAAGAAGAAGAAACGCCTCCAGCGTCGCCCCTGGCGCACTCCGCGCGCCAGGGGGGGGATCCAGAGCAGATCCAAGTCAAGAAATCCGCGCGGAGCGACAAAAGTGTATGCTTATGCCGTTGTTTCTTTTACTGGTTTATGTCGCGCATGTTCTCTACAGGAGGATTAATCCGCAATAACCAAAAAAGTATGGGGACGATTAGTTGAGTATGTTCGAATAGTTATGAATACGTGTGCTTTTTGTTTGGTTAACACATGTATATATATATATATATATATATATGCATGCATGCATATTCGTATACATACACAGGACTGCTGTGGTGCTTCGCGCCATGCACCTTGGTCCTCGAAGTTTGGTATGCTGGCGGAATCGCAGGAAGGTCTATCCGACAATTTAGCGATAACTCTTTGTTGCCTTTTTCCGGAGTCGCCGCTATACTAATATTATTCGCTATCCCTCCTCCATGCTTATGTTTCCTCATGTTCGCCATACCTTGCGCATTCTCTCCATCCTACCCAGCTTTTTTGTTGCGAAGGCTTCTCCTGGGAGAGCCTCTGGGGGCCTCACAAAAGCTGCTTCAGGCTTTCTTAAGGCCTTATGGAGGCCTCCTGGGCGTATTCTGGGTGCCTCTGGGGGCTTCCTCGGGCCACCCTGCCTCCAACCGCGGTCTCCCTGAACGACCAGGTCACGATTTGGAATGCTTCGGAGGGTGTCTTTGGGCCATCTTGGGGCCGCCACGGGGCTCTCTGAGGGCCATCTTGGACCCGTGTTGTGCCGTTTAGGGGCTCTCTTGGACTGCCTGGAAGCCCTTTCGGATGGTTGTGGGGCGTTTTTAGAGCCTCCCAGGCGGCTTCTGACGCCCAGAAGACCGCAGGCTTGGAGCGTCGGGAAGACGAAAAGAGGATAACCCCAAACTTCGGTTAAAACCAACAGAAAACAAGTGGCACGCGCGCTGTGGCCCTTGCACAATCAGACTGCAAAGGGCGGGGGGATCGAGGAGAGAATGAGGAGGGCGAGGGGCAGGCAGAGGCTTTCATGGCCCGCAGCACGTGCCACCATGGACCCAAGGTGCCCCCCAGAAACTTACGATGGCTCTGCGACGGGGCGCGGGGGAAGGGGGAAGGCATGGGAACGAGAACGATGGAAACACTTGTTCGGCTTCTGCGCGCCCGCAATTTTACTACGGCGCCGCCAACGTGGGCCCAAAGACGTTGTCATTGGCCCGCGCCGACCCTCAGGAACACCCAAGATGCCCGCGCGATGGCCCAATATGGCCCTTCCGAGAGGTCCCCGAGGAAGGTTCAAAGACAGCCACGGACCACAACAATACCGCATCAAAATTGGCCAGAGCCGTCCGAGGGCCCCACGCGACCGCATGCATACATACATATTCACGTATATGTGTATATGTATATATACACAAACATGTAACAACTTTTCGTCGCGTGTTCTATCCCCCCATACCCCTTTAGTCCCAAACCCTTGTACCAAGCCATTCATTCTCCATCCCGCATCATGCAGTTTTTCTCCTTTGTCTGAGCTATAATGGTTAACCTGGCGCGGCGAAGACCATCCATACCCATCCACACCCGCTAAAGCCACCCCAGATAAAGTGGTCGGGGCGGAGGGGGCACTGGGCGGGCGCTCGAGCCGCGGGGGAGCGCTCAGACGGTGCGGGGGAGGCGGCGGAACGGGGGGGGGGGCGGTGCCGAAATAAACTGGTCGGGGCGGAGGGGGCACTGGGCGGGCGCTGGAACCGCGGGGGGCGCTGAGACGGCGCGGGTGAGGAGGCGGAGCGGGAGGGGGGGTGCGGTGCCGAAATAAACGGTCGGGGCGGAGGGGGCACGGGCGGGCGCTGGAGCCGCGAGGGGGGCGCTGAGACGGCGCGGGGGAGGGGGCGGAGCGGGGGAGGGGGTGCGGTGCCGAAATAAAGTGGTCGGGGCGGAGGGGGCGCTGGGCGGGCGCTGGAGCCGCGGGGGGGCGCTGAGACGGCGCGGGGGAGGGGGCGGAGCGGGGGGGGGTGCGGTGCCGAAATAAAGTGGTCGAGGCGGAGGGGGCACTGGGCGGGCGCTGGAGCCGCGGGGGGGCGCTGAGACGGCGCGGGGGAGGGGGCGGAGCGGGGGGGGGTGCGGTGCCGAAATAAAGTGGTCGGGCGGAGGGGGCACTGGGCGGGCGCTGGAGCCGCGGGGGGGGCGCTGAGACGGCGCGGGGGGGGGCGGGGGGGGGGGGGGCGGTGCCGAAATAAAGTGGTCGGGGCGGAGGGGGCACTGGGGCGGGCTGAGCTAGACGCGCGCGGAGCGGGGAGGGGGGTGCGGTGCCGGTGGTCGGGCGGAGGGGGCACTGGGCGGGCGCCCGCGGGGGGGCGCTGAGACGGCGCGGGGGAGGGGGCGGAGGGGGAGGGGTGCGGTGCCGAAGCCGCGGGGGGGCGCTGAGACGGCGCGGGGGAGGGGGCGGAGCGGGGGGGGTGCGGTGCCGAAATAAAGTGGTCGGGGCGGAGGGGGCACTGGGCGGGCGCTGGAGCCGCGGGGGGGCGCTGAGACGGCGCGGGGGAGGGGGCGGAGCGGGGGGGGGGTGCGGTGCCGAAATAAAATGGTCGGGGCGGAGGGGGCACTGGGCGGGCGCTGGAGCCGCGGGGGGGCGCTGAGACGGCGCGGGGGAGGGGGCGGAGCGGGGGGGGGTGCGGTGCCGAAATAAAGTGGTCGGGGCGGAGGGGGCACTGGGCGGGCGCTGGAGCCGCGGGGGGGCGCTGAGACGGCGCGGGGGAGGGGGCGGAGCGGGGGGGGGGTGCGGTGCCGAAATAAAGTGGTCGGGGCGGAGGGGGCACTGGGCGGGCGCTGGAGCCGGGCGGGGGCGCTGAGAGGCGCGGGGAGGGGGCGGAGCGGGAGGGGGGGTGCGGTGCCGAAATAAAGTGGTCGGGGCGGAGGGCACTGGGCGGGCGCTGGAGCCGCGGGGGCGCTGAGACGGCGCGGGGGAGGGGGCGGAGCGGGGAGGGGGGTGCGGTGCCGAAATAAAGTGGTCGAGGCGGAGGGGGCACTGGGCGGGCGCTGGAGCCGCGGGGGGGCGCTGAGACGGCGCGGGGGAGGGGGCGGAGCGGGGGGGGGGGGCGGTGCCGAAATAAAGTGGTCGGGGCGGAGGGGGCACTGGGCGGGCGCTGGAGCCGCGGGAGGGCGCTGAGACGGAGGGGGCGCATGATGATGATGATGTGGATGATGATGATGATGATGATGATGATGGTGATGATGGTGAGGATGATGGTGATGATGATGATGATGATGATGATGATGATGATGATGATGATGATGATGATGATGATGATGATGATGATGATGATGATGATGATGATGATGATGATGATGATGATGATGATGATGATGATGATGATGATGATGATGATGATGATGATGATGATGATGATGATGGGGGGGGGGGGGGTGCGGTGCCGAAATAAAGTGGTCGGAGCTCTAGACACCCTGTGCAAGAGAATTAATTATTTGTGCCTCGGGGGGCCTTCTTGGGAGTGCTCTTGGAGGCCTGTTTGGGGCCGTCCTGGAGGCCTCTCGGGCCATCGTGAGGTCACGTCGGTCACTCTTGGAGCGCTCTTGTGCTGTCTTGTGGGTCTCTGGGACGTCTCCGATGACCCCCCTGATCGCCCTAGGTGTGCTGGGAAGGCTTGGCAAAACGCCCTGCGAGGCCTGGGGGCCGCTTCGAGGCCCGTCCGGAGGGTCCCAAAGCCCCAGATCCCGGGAGTCCGGTTTTGGGGGGGGGGGGTCCCCCGCACGGGCTTGTAAAAATATAGGAAGAGGAATGATCCTCCAGAATCGGCCTGTTGGGGGGCATGCCCGACCTAAATCTGGGCTTGACGCACGGCGACGGCGACGGCGCGGCGCGGGAGGACGCCGCCCTCAGCAGTGCCCCAGCGGCGTCCACGGGCGGTGGCGCCGGCGCGGGCGGCCGCGGCTCGCTCGCGCCAGCAGGCCCGCCGACGGCAGCCAACGGCCGCCGCCGCAGCCGCCGCCGACGACGACGTCTTCTTCTTGTTATGATTATTATGACTACTCTTTTTCTCTAGGCCTCACAGGTGGTGTCGGAGTAGATGGGGTCGGAGGATCGCGCCGCATCGCCGATGCATCGCCGATGCGGCTCGATGCGGAGCGCGATTTGCTACACGTCGTCGTCGCCGATGTGTATTGCCGACGTCGCCGATGCATCGCCGATGCATCACAGATGCGGTGAGATCCTCCGACCCCATCTACTCGAAACCCACCCAGGAGGCCTCTAGTCTCGCGTTCTGAGGGGGCGGCCCTGCCTGCTGGGGTCCGAGCGTGGCCGCCACGGCACAGGGGAGCTGTCCGCGCAGGCCGCCGCGCAGGCAGCCCACCGCGCGGTCGCGGAGCCGCACGCGCGGGCCGCTGCGCAGCCCAACGCGTACGACACCCAGTCGCATGGGCTTCCACACTCGCTGTGGTCCACCATGGGCCATCATCGGAAGAAGAACTGCAGGGACATCGATTTTCGGAGCTGCTCGCGGAGTTCTTAGGGCTGCGCTGGGCTCCCCCTGGCGGCGCCTCTGGCGCCGCCCCTGGCGCGCTCCACGCGCCATTCGAGGGAGGTCCGTCGCCGATCCAACAAATGCGTGCGGACCTCAGAACGTTCATGTTGATGCCCGTTGTGGTTCCTCTTATCGTGGTGTTCCACACATGCATGGGGTAATGTCGGAGTTTCACAGGTCAGATCAGATCAGGTTTGCATGCCCACGGGGCGGGGTCTTTCAGGGCACAGGCGGAGAAAATACAGCATGGCGAATTGAACTTCAAGGGTGAACCTACGAGCGATCGCAGCTTCCAAACAGGCTTGGTAGCACCCGCAGAGCCAGGGCATGGAGCACAGCTGAGGGAGAGGGTGGAAGGGAACGGGTCAAGCACACGAGGATCCGCACGCACACACACACATACACACACACACACACACACACACACACACACACGGGGAGCCAAACATATACAGACAGATCGGACAAGTCGGACTTCGCATGCGTTGGTTTCGTCAGATGCACGACCATACGTGCGCGGGGTTCCGAACCCATCGGGCTTGACACACTTTGGGTGACACGCGTCGGTTCCCCACATGTTCTCACCAAAAGTAGGCGTCTAGACAACTTGCATGGTTCCCCACACTTCGAGTTCTACACGTTGGGTGCCACACGCAAAAGGGAATCCACACGCGGTGATCACACACACACACACATCACAGGTTTTTGGCTCACGCGTTGCCGTCACGCACAACATGTGCGGTCCGATTTGCGG
The DNA here is from genome assembly GCA_963575745.1 of Prorocentrum cordatum. NCBI lineage: Eukaryota > Dinophyceae > Prorocentrales > Prorocentraceae > Prorocentrum > Prorocentrum cordatum. The sequence goes on along the minus strand of CAUYUJ010001113.1, from coordinate 1,478,711 downwards.
GTAATTGGAGCCATCGTCGCTGCGACTGTGTTTTTCTCGAGCTCCCGGTATTCGAGAGGAGCATTTCGCCAACATCGAGGTCTATTGGCTGTGCGATGCTTGGGGCCCCCGCAGCAATACAATACGAGCAAGAGGTCCTCACGCACGCGCGTTTGACGCTGCAAGTGCGATGACGGATTATAGTTTAGTTGCACCATGTTGCAAATGACAAGTCTAGTGCATGCGTGTGTTTTGCTTTTGACTCATCTATCTATCCGCGCCTATCCCTTCCCAGCTCTCCTTCGTCCTCCACGCCTCGGCGAGTCGACTCCAGTACCCTCTCCCTTTCCATCCCTTTCATTTGCCTTTCACTTCCATCTAGCCCCCTTAGTCCTTCGTCACTCTCCGCCTCGATTTCTCCCTCCTCGACCTCGGGATCCCGAGACCCCCGACGTCGTACCTTTCAATATGACGATGTCCTCGCGATTTCCCCAGAAGTCTCGACTCCTTCCTGGGGGCTGGCCCGGTCTTCCAGGGTGCCGGAGCTTAGAAACGTTGTTTCCGGGGCCGAGATCCAGACTTGAGCCAACACCGCGGCGTCCTTGAAGTCCAGGCTCTGCAGGAAGCCCACCCGAGCGACTGAATAACACGAGGTCGATTGCGAGGACATTCGCGCGTATGCGCTTCGCGCGCAAGGTCGCGCGCGAGCGCCCTCTCTTCCCCATTTGAAACCCCCTACCCTCATAGCAACCCCCGCGGTCAGCCAAGAAGGAACCGCCTCTCTGTGTCGCTCGCCTGGCTCAGTCACTGAGCCACCGGCAGCGGCGACCGCTCCGCGGGCTTTCATAGTGGGCCCTGGAAGCGGCAGGGCCGTTTCTTATTTGCACTTCTTTGTTGATGTTTCTGGGGTTTGAAAATGCTTTGTGTTTATACAAGAAAGCTCCAGACACAGTGACATATCGTCTGTGGGATGGGGACCGGGACGGGGACCAGAACAACGACGGATACAGAACCAGGAAATACAGAGTTGCGCCAGAACCGGCAACATTTAAAGTACAAGACGGACAGAGATGCTAATGGTGCCCCTGGCCCAAGATGCCCCCAGCTTATTGCTCCATTTTGGAGTCCCTGGGGCCCTCTGGGCCTTGTGAGGGGTGCTCTGGAGACCGTGGGGGCCTCCTCGTATACCTTGGGGGCACCTTGGGCCAGGGGCACTTCTAGCAGCACCCGGGCGGAACTGGTACACGAAAGCCGCCCTGTCGTGCGGGGGGGTGGCAATGGGAGGTAACCCACCTTGGGGGTGAAGGAAGGCGCTCTGAAGGGTCCCTTTGGGCCCCTTTTGGGCACCGGCTGGCCCCAAAGGGGGTCCTAAAGGGCCTCTTTAGACCGCTTTTCTTCATCCCCATGTGGGTCACCCCCCAGTGGCCGGGGGGGAGAGTATCAACGTCACGCCGCCGCGGGGGGCCCAAGGGCCCCCTCGGCGTGTTGCTTCCTCGTTCTTCGCCCGAGGAGAAAGACAGCGCAAATCGACAGCAACACGTCGACGGGGCCTTGGTCCCCCCGCGGCGGCGTGACATTGATGCTCTGCCTCGACGTGCGACGTCCCGGTTTTGTCCATGCGCGGCCCCTGGAAGTCCCGACCCTTCTCGCAGGGCCGCCTTTTCATCCCGAGTCGGTTTTTTGCTTGACGGTCCCGAGGCCCGGCGAGGGCTCCCCGAGGCCCCAAACTCGCAAAAACCTCCCGTCCTGCTTCTCTTTGTGACGACGCGACCCTGTCTGGGTCTCGCCCCACCCCGACTTGGCACCCGTCCGAGTCGCACTCCAGGGCCCCCCGAGCGTCGGCCGCCCGCCCGCGCGCGCGCGCGCCTGCAACGCGTGTGGCGATGCCGGACGCGCCCGCGGCCCGCGGGCGCCGCTGGGCGCTGGCCGCATGTGCCGCGGCCGCCGGCGCCTCGCAGGGGCTCGGCGGCTGCTTCCTGGCGAGCGGCGCGCCCGCGGCCCTCGAGGGAGGACATCAACTGCGCAGCACCCCGCAATTTCGGGTGATTCTAGAAGTGCCCGGAGGCTGATAGACCTCCACGTCGATGAGCTGAATGGCCGTTGTCGGTTCGCGAGAAGGCGTCGCGGCCGTCATTTTTGCGGTTCCAGGTCCGTCGGTTTCGGTCCCAGGCCGTTTTCATTAAAGGGTGGTTTACTAGAGGGAGGTTTGTCCACCGCCGAAGTGCCCTGGCCCAAGGTGCCCTGGCCCAAGGTGCCCTGGCCCAAGGTGCCTCCAGGATTTCCAAGGCGGCCCCCACGGTCTCCAGAGCACCCTCTCCAGGGCTCGTTTCGATTCCTCCGAGTCGATTCGATTCGATCTCGCTGGCTTCCGTTTCCGATTCGATTCGATTTGGGATTCCGATTCGGGCTTCGATTTCTCAACGGAGGCCTATTAGCCTGATTGCTGATTTCCGCGGATCCGATCAATTTCGACTGCCGATCCGACTTATCGATTCGATTTGGGGCTCTCCTGCTCCGCACGAGGCCAAGAGGGCCCAAGGGGCTCCAGAATGTGGCGATAAGCTGGGGGCACCTTTGGCCAGGGGCACCATTAGCAACCCCCGACAGTTGCGGAGAAGAGTGAAGGGGCGGGCTCGGGGTGGTTCGCGGGGGGGTCGTCGGGGGATGCGGGGGGAGGGGGGGAAGACGGCAACAACAAACAACATTCATTTGAGGACTGTTCTTTTGATCTGCACGCGTGCCACTCTACATGTATGTCCCAGACCCTCGGTACCCGCCCTCTCCGTCTCTGGTCGCGCCCCCGTTGGGGATATTTTTTCCGTACCTGCCACGTGGAGTTTGCGCAGCCCCAAAAACAGGGGAAGGGAGGGAGGGATGGAAGGGCAATGGGGGGAGGGAGAAGCATGGAGCACGAGAGAGATTTGCAGGAGGGCAGTGAGGAGCGGGGAAACCAGTGATGGAACCAGACGGGCGGGTCGGTCGGGCGGACCCGAACGGTCGGGGTTGGGCGGACGGGCCCGGACGGCCGGGTCGAGCCGGCGGGTCGTTCAAGCGTCAGTCTTGCATGAACCTCGAGGAGGTCTCGAGCGATAGTGCGAGTAAATCGTGAAGATGTCCAGGGCGGGAGGTTCCCGAGTGTCGAAAGGCGCGGCGTTTCATTAAATCGCGAGGATATCCCACGCGAGAGCGCGATTCCTGCATACATTGTCATACAGTTCCCCGCGGGAGCGTGATTTCGAACCAATTGTGGGGACGTGTCAGGCAGGAGACGCTGTTGTTATAAACCAAGGGCCAGTGGCCCAATCTGAGGCGCAAGACCTCCCCCACTTTGTTAAAGACCAGGTGCGAGCCCCACGAGGTGCACCCAAGTAAAGAACACAAGGCGCACCAGATGGGGGGGATCAGCAGCACTCCGTGACCTTCCCGTGGGTTCTGCTTCTAGAACAGAGCACTGCTTCCCCCTTTCTCTTGCAGCCACTCTTCGTAAACCTCTCAGCCACTCTACCATGCAGTCACTCTTCCCCCTCTCTTCCCCTTCCTCGCTCCACTCGCTCCCCTTTCCTCCTCCTCGTGTACCCTTTCTACTGGGGGCTGCGAGCTGCGCAACTGTCGCCACTTTCGGGGGATATCTGGCGACGTGTTTTTTTCTTACGGCGCGTTCGTACAAATATTCGCCTAGCGTGGAGGAGGGGTCTGGGTACGCCTCGGGGTAATTGTTTTGTAGGAGGAGTTCCCTCAGACTCGTGCACATTGGGAGGCACGGCGAAGGTGAGGGCAGCGGGGAACACGTCGAGACCTCGCGGCTCCGTCGAGGGTTGCGTACTGCGCAGCTGTCCCCACTCTCATGGGCTCCTGGGAGGCACGACGGAGGTCCAGGGCAGCGTGGCTCAATCTGAGACCTCGCGGCTCCCCTGGGGGCTGCGAGTTGCGCAATTGTCGCCACTTTCTTGGGCTAGTGGGGGGCACGGCGGAGTACAGGGCCGCGCAGGTCGTGCATCTCTGGCGCCATTGTTCTGTGTTTTTTTGGGGAAAAAAGAGAATGGAGCGTTCATAAAAAAATATTCGCCCAGCGTGGAGGAGGGTTTGTGTACGCCTCGGGTAATTCGCCTGTAGACGTGAGAGTTCAAGCGGACTCAGGGCCACGGAGTCCCTTTCCACCCGCACTTCCAGGGATGGTGTCACACCAGTCGGCCGTTTCTCAATAACAGGACCGCAGCACTTTCCAGAGCTCCGCGCGTAGCCCTCGGATCCGCGCGACGCCCCCCCGGCGGCGCGCTCCGCGCGCCAGGGAGGGGGGGCCCCGCGTCGATCCGAGGAATGCGCGCGGCGCTCCGACAGCTGCTGCACCGTTGCGGCTGCTTCTTCCTCCAGGCTTGTCCGTTCTGCCCCTCTTTCCCTTGCCCATCTCTCGGCTTTGAGCCTCACCGATGTCAGACCGCGGCTGCTTTGCGCCCTGGAGGCTGCATGATCGCTGGCGTGCCCGAGGTCCGAACAACACAAACACACAGCAATAGTGTTGCAAATAATTCAGTTATGAATATAATTCTATTTTTTTTTTTTAAAAAAAAAAGAAACAAAAAAAACAAAGTCAAAAAACAAGAAAACACAAATCCTCCAGGCCCCGCGGTCGGCGCTCCGCCCCAGCGGCCTCCGCGGGCCACCGCGCGCGCGGGCGGCGCGCGCCGCCTGGAGCCCAGGGCAGTCCGCAGACGCCGCTGCCGTGGCCGCCGCGGCGGACGCCGCCGCCGCGGCGGCGCCGCTCATCCTCGCCGTCGTGGGCGTCGCCGCCGCCGGCTCGGCGGCGCAGCTGTCGAGGGCGTTCGGCGGGGCGGCCGGGGGCCCTGAGCCGGCGCAGGGCGAGCATCGAAGAAGAGACCACGGCATGCGCATACATTCTCGGAGGCGGCCTGGTAGAGACGGGGGCCGATGCAGACAGGGGTCAGCCAGAGCGCCAGATCTTGCAGGAGCCTGCAAAGCCAGGGTTGCATTGACCTGGGCCAGCGCGCTGGATCCTGCAGGATCTTGCAGGATCCTGCAAGGCCCGACTGACTTGTGTTTGCATTGGCCTGGGTCAGTCGATCTCTGTGAAGGTCCGCGCGGATTTCTTGGATCAGCGTTGTGCCCCCTGGTGGCGCCTCTAGCAGCGCCCCTGGCGCGCTCCGCGCTCCAGGGATGGGGGTGAATCTGCTCGGACCTCTGAGAGTTTATGATTGTGCCGTTTTCTGTTCTTCTTGAGCAGGGCTTCTTCGGCCCGTCGAGGTGGTTGGGCCGAACCGCCGCCGTCGCCGCCACCTGGGCCCTGCTGATCGCCTACGCCTTCACGCAGGCCCCGGGGCGCGACCCAGAGGCCAGCGTCGCGGACCAGGCGCTGGTCATGCAGGTGTCGACGTCCCAGCGCCAACCTCCCCAGGCCCCCCACGTGGTGAATTTTTTTTCATACAGAGTGGACATCCAGTGGTCTGGACCCCTTCCCAGGGACCCGCCCTTCATCCTGCACCGTTTCTTGACGACCCCGAGGCCCGGCAAATGCCCCACGAGACCGAGCATGGCCGAAAGCCTCCCGCCGAGGAGGAGAGGGAGAGGAGGAGGAGGAGGAGGAGGAGGAGGAGGAGGATGAGGAGGAAGCGGAGGAGGAGGAGGAGGAGGAGGAGGAGGAGGAGGAGAAGGAGGCGGAGGAAGCGGAGGAGGAGGAGGAGGAGGAGGAGGCGGATGAGGAGGAAGCGGAGGAGGAGCAGGAGGAGGCGGAGGAAGCGGAGGAGGAGGAGGAGGAGGAAGCAGGAGGTATTCTCCACGGCGCGAGGGGCGAGGGGGTCTGCGCCGGCTGTGGGTATCTTCACGACGCGGGGCGGGGCGGGGCTTTGCCCGATCGCGGCCAGTCGCGGCCGTGCGCGACCGCCCGCGAGACCGTTCGCGACCGACCGCGGCCGATCGCGACCAGTCGGGCGCGACCGATCGGTCGCGACCGATATTGAAACAAGTCGGCCGAGGTCGATCCAGGCATTGGAAGCACACTCGGTTCAGGTCGGGCACGCCCCTCTACAATTCAAAAAGCAGTACAGACATATCATGGGGACTCGTTTTTTTTCGAATGTGTGTTTAAAGTGTTTGAGCATTTGTTGAGTTACTTTTTATGTTTCGTACACAATCCGCCTGTAGGAGGACACGCCCGACCTAAAACAAGTCGGTCGAGGTCGATCCAGGCATTGGAAGCACACTCGGTAGCGACCGATCTCATCGGTCGCTGAGGGATGCTCCCGGTAGCCGACGATCAGGATGCGGGCGCTTCCGCTCGCAGGCGATGTTTCTATCCCATCCCCAGACAGTTCGCCGAGAAATGAAGCGGCTAAGAATAGGAGGGGAACCCTGGGACACACCCCCAGGATCTTTTTCGGACGCAACCCTGGCGAGGATGGACGCCCCAGCCCCTCCCTCGTGCATCCCAGGGTTGGGACCCCAACTGCTTGGTCCGCTCGAACCCCCCACGAAACCTGGGACAGACCCTGGGACACACCCCCAGGGGCCTATTTGGACGCAACCCTGTGGATGATGGACGCCCCCCCCCTCGTGTATCCCAGGGTTGGGGCCCCACGAATGCCTGGTCCGCTCGAAAACCCCCACGGAGCCTGGGATGGGGGGGTCGACATGTCCCCTGTCATCCACAGGTGATCAACACCCCCTTCGAGGCCTCGCAGGTCCCGCCCCTCTTCGCGGGCATCTTCAACAGCCTGGGCATCTGGCCCCTCCTCTACGCCGCCGTGCTGCTGCCTGGGGCGGCGGGCCAGTCCAGCCGGCTACATGCACGAGTGACCCTCTGTCAGAGAGGCCTCTAGCGCGGGTCCTCTCCTCTCCTCTCCTCTCCTCTCCTCCTCCTCCTCCTCCTCTTCCTCCTCCTCCTCCTCCTCCTCCTCCTCCTCCTCCTCCTCCTCCTCCTCCCCCGTTCCTCCTCCTCTCCTCCCCCCCCTCCTCCTCCTCCTCCTCCTCCCTCCTCCTCCTCCTCCTCCTCCTCCTCCTCCTCCTCCTCCCTCCTCCCTCCTCCTCCTCCCCCTCCTCCTCCTCCCCTCTCCTTCCTCCTCCTCCTCCTCGCTTCCTCCTCCTCCTCCTCGTCCTTCTCCTCCTCCTCCTCCTCCTCCTCCCCCTACTCCTCCTCGTCTTTCCTCCTCCCCCTCCTCCTTCGTCCTCCTCCTCCTCCTCCTGCTAGCACTGGCTGGGCTGTCGCGCGTGTGTTGCTCTCCCCCGCGGCCCCCGAAAGCCTTGCAATGAAAGCCACTCTTGCCTGGGGTCACTCTGTGCGTGTAGCCGAGCCATCCCCGCGGCCCCCTTCTGCGCCGGCTCCTTCTTTCTTGGCGCTTTCGCCCTGTCCCCCTACCTCGCCCTCCGCGAGTACCGCGGGAAGCCCGGAGATCACAGGAGGAAAAGGGCACCGATACCGCTGCACCTTTCCCCCGTTTCCGCCTGCTTGGACCTTGTTGGATACCCTCATCGCCACGTCTGGGCTCGCCTCGTACTCTTGGCCAGACCGCCCCCCTGGGGAGCCTTCTTGGGGGTCGCGGCATCGGTACCCGTCGGCTTCCCCAGGAGAGGTCACCGCGAGCCAGCTGGACCTCGGAGAGAGCAAAAAGGCAGAAACGGCAGCCTGCGGCGGTCCGCGCGGATTTCCAGGATTTGCGCTGGAGCCCCTTGACGGCGCCTCGAGCGCCGCCCCGCAGCGCCCTCCGCGCGCCAAGGAGGGGGTTCAGCGCAGATCCAAGAAATCCGCGCGGACCTCCGAAAGCTTGTGCTTGTGTAGTCTTGTTCAAACAGTGGCGAAGCGTCCTGGCTTCCCCGCAGGCTCACCAGAGAATGTTCTAAGAACCTTTGTTTGTGAGTTGCGCGAACTGTCCTTAGAACATTCCTGACAGAGACTGTCCTGTTTCAACACGTCGGGCCCATGTTATAACATCACTGGCTCGGTCCTTAGAGCGCTTCTGGGTTCTAAGAACATGCCGTGGTAGGCCTATAGGAATGCTGGGTCGGTCGGTCCCAGCTCCATTTTTGTTCTGTTAGGATTGGCCCACCCGCAACGTGCTGGAGTCGCGCTGGAACGCCGTCCTCGCACTCGCCGGCACCGCCTACCTGGCGCTCTACGCGCTCGGGAACGGCACCATCGGCGCCGTTGCCCCCGAGGCGGCATGGGCCGGCTTCCTGCCGCTGTTCACGCAGAGCCTCACAGCGCACGTCTCCTCGGTGGATTTTATGGTATTCAGAGGGGGAAAAATCAGAGGCTCCCTTAGCCCGAATACCACAATTAAGACGTAGTAGCGTCAGTCAGGTCCCCATTCTTGCTTGGAATTCACTGCCCCTCTGTTATGAGGCAGTTGTATAGGAGAGGGAACAGAGGACAGAGTGTTTACACAGTTTGGAGGAATTCGTGAATTCAGTATGGGTCGGGATTGAAGTGCCTCGAAGAAAACGCGCGCACCCGAATCGCAGACATATGGCTATATGCGGACCCGGGACAATTCGCCTTTTGGATCTCCGAGCACAGCGGCGCAACCAAACAGAGGGGATTGCCAATGCGAGCGTTCGGGGCGCACTCCAAACGCGGGCCGCACGGCCGCCGAGCACAGTCGCATCGTTAGCATGTAAATGATGGGTGCCTGCGGCAAGGTCCGCCCCCTTGCCAGAGCAGTGGTCTGTATGGCGACGTCTGGAACCTTGATTGTTAAGAGGCCCGTGACATGTGACACCTCTTGTGGTTTCGGAGTGTTGTGCGGCGTTCTTTGGGGTCCCCCGAGGCCTTTTGGGACGTCTTCGGGCCGCTGGGGGCCGATTTGGCGCCGCGTTACACCGCGGCCGCCCTGGGCCAGGGAAGCGCGCATTTGCAGCTCACTCGGGGGCGCCCTGGGCCAGGGATGTGTGTATTTGCATTCCCCCCCAGCTGGGCATGTCGACCTCGGTTCTGGTTTGGCAAAGTCGGGGCACCTTCGAGGTGGCGAGCGTTTACCTTTTTTTTTCGAAGTACACAGATCAAGGTGTGATCTGTGTGCGCAGTTTGTGTCTTCAACTGTGTTCGTTCGTGTGTGGGCTCACTGTTTACACAGATCGTGGTGTGATCTATGTACACAGATTTCGTTCCCATCTGTGTATTTGGAATGTGGCCCTCGCGGGTGGTGTTGACTGGGCGGGAACTTTCGCGTTTGTCTTCCGGCTTGCCCAGGGGGCGTCGCACGCGGTCGAAATACACAACTCGTGTCTCCAACTGTGTATCTGTTGCGCGCCGCTCGGTGGAGAGGTCACTGGGCGGGAGTTTCCGCGGGTCCCCCGGCTGGTCCAGGAGGGGGCCGTGGTCTGGGCATGCAAAGGTGCGGGGGGGCGGGGATGGTGGGCTGTGGGAAGGGAGGGGTTCGATAGGAGGGGTGGCCAAAGGGCCAAGGATGAACGGGACTGGACGAGAGCGGAAGAAATGAACCCAGAAGGAGCTGGACCATCGGTGTCAGCATCACGAGGACGAGGGAGGCGGGGGGGGGGGGGGGCAGAAGTTGGGGACATTGTGCACTGGGGCGTAAAGGATGGGAGGAGGGCAAGCATGTGGACGATGGGGGAACTAATCCGGCGGAAAAGGACGACGAGTAACGACACGAATTGGCACATGGGGGGGTGGCACTGTGGATGAGGGGCATGATGAGGACCAGGGCAATCGGAGGGGCATGAGGAGGGTGGGGCCAAAGCGAAGGGATAGTTAGACGAGGCGGGGGATGGGGCATGAGTTTGCGGCGGGCGCCAGCTAACGATTAGCTGAACAGTGTTCTGCGTGTGTGCGCCCCCCCCAGAACACAGTGATTGGTTGCAGAACTTCATGATTTCGGTAATCGTGAGTTTCGTGCTTCCAGGCCAAAAGGCTCGAGTCCGCGACGCCCCTTGGCGTCGCGATGATGCCGCCCCGATTTGCCAGACCGCATATGCACATATACGCATAATGTGTGTTGCAACGTTTGTTTCATGACCCTCTCTATAGTAACATACCCACGTTGGAACAACATTCTTGCATGAGGGAGCCTCAATCTAGGCGGCTCGGCTTGACATGTCCGCACACATGACCCCCCTGCCCCTAAAGTCTTCGACCTCCAAACTTAGGTGCGCCCCCAAAGGCACAGGTGCCCTCATATTTTAAACACGAAAGATCAGGATACCGCTGCTCGTCCTGGCGAGCCCTCGTCACAAAAGGCTGGATTTTAGTTGCAGTTTTGGTCAGAGTGTGCCCATGGGACAGGTATCGGTACCTTTTGGTATACCCCCCAGGTTCTTTGGATGTTCTTCCCCCCGGTGCTGCTGGAGGACGGCCGCCGGCGCGGGCGTTTCGCGGGGCCCCCGGGCGAGTGGGCGTCGGCGGAGAAGGCGCGGGGGCGCGCAAAGAGAGGGCGGGGTGGTCGGGGGCGGCCTGCTGAGGGAGGGCAGCCCGCCGCCCAGCGGCCCTCCCGCCTTCGAAGAGCCTCCCCACAGGAGCCCCAGAGGCGGGGCCGACCCGCACTGAGCAGCCCGCTGCCTTTCTTGAAGGCCCCCCCCCTGTCCGCCATGTCCCCCGACCCCTGGCCCAGATGTGGTCAAGACCCGTCCCAGGACCCCCTGCCAGCGCTGCCCTGGCCAGGATCTCCGCGCCGTGTAAGGCCGCGGCGACGACTGCTCCCGGAGCCCAGCCCCCTGGCGTCGAGTCGTGTTTTTTTTTTTTTTTTTTTTTCATGACGTGGATCGCCAGAGGTCCAGACCCTCGCCCACGGCCCCGAGGCCCCGTGAGAGCCCACGGAGGCAGAAGGGAACGAAAGAACTTTGCATCGTGATTTTTTCACGATGCAGGGGGGGGTGGGAACGGCGAAGGCGCCGCTCAAACGGCGGCGTCGAGACGCCGACGTCGAGACGTCGACGACGGCCCAGTGCAGAGAAGAGCGCCCAGCGCCGATCTACAACATCCACGAAGACCTCCGAAAGTTCCAGAGTTTATGCCGATGCCCTGCCGAAGGCCCTCCCAGCTTCCCTTAAGCCATCCTGGAAGCCTCTGGGTTCTTCCGAGAAGGCAGGCTCCCGCCTGTCGTGGGCGAGAGACGTCTCCGGGATGGTGCACGCGCCGGCAAGAGCCGGTATCATCGAAATGGGTACGGAAAATGTGCGTACGAATGCTGACAGCAGTTCCGCTTCATTTTGAACCGAACTCGCTGTCGGTTTCGCCCTGGACGATGCCCATTAGAGGCAGAAGGCCGCCTGCCCAACAGCGGCCGCTGTCGGCTTTAGACATTATTTGCTCTTGGGCACCGTACCCATTCTTTCTGTACCCCTTCCTGGAGGGAAGAGGAGGAGGGAGGAGGGAGGGGGGGGGAGGGGAGGAGGGAGGAGGAAGGGGGAGGAGAGAGGAGGGAGGAGGGAGGAGGGAGGAGGAGGAGGGAGGGGAGGAGGGGGGGGAGGGAGGAGGGGGGAGGGAGGAGGGAGGAGGGAGGAGGGAGGAGGGAGGAGGAGGGAGGCACTCTTCGCATTCTGCGCCGCCGTGCCCGTGGTCGGCGGGGGGGTCTGGCTGCTGCTGCGCCCGGAGCTGGCGCAAGGCGGCGAGGAGTGATGGCTTCGAGAGCGTGGTCTCGGCGGACGTGGGACTCGGGTGCGGCATGAAGAGTGCGTACCTCGAAGGAGAAGCAACGCCATACACATAAATGCTTGGCGCTCCTCGCGGAGTTCTTGGATCCGCGCTGGGGCCCCCTAGCGGCGCCTTCGGTGCCGCCCCTGGCGCGCTCCGCGCGCCAGGGAGTGGAGTCCAGCGCGGATCCAAGAAATCCGCGCGGAGCGCCAAAAGTTTATGTTTATGGTTTGTTTCTTCTAGTACCCCAGGGGGGGCCGCAAACGCATCCCCAATGCACCCACAGCGCACAGGATGGTACATCGCAATTTTACCAAGACTACCAACGCATGTGCGGCACCCTATGACTCTATGACGCCCGTTTCCTATGACGCATCCTACGCGTTGGGGATGCGTCGTTGGCACACCCAGGTGGGCTTCGGGTTGCGCTCGGACAGGCCCCTCAGGCAGTCCTGGCTGGCCTCAACAGGCCCCCCGATTACAGTCATCGCGCACAGCAGGGATGAGCGGCTTTCCAAGGTCACTCGTGAATCCTTGCCCCCTCAGCCCATCCTTGGCAACTTTGGCTGGCCAACCCCGCCTGAGAAACGCCACCCAGGCCTTCCAAGGCCCTTGGATTCTTGCCGCGCAGCCTTATTACGCGCCCCAGCGGCGCCCGCTGACCCAGACCTCCAGCGTCTTGAGAAATTCAAGGCTGAGGTGGGCTTCACCATTTTCGGTCCCGGAGCCAGCCTTGGGCGGCGCGGAGTGACCCACGGAGTTGCGCGCGCGCGCGTATCTCGGCATCGGCGATAGCATGCATCCTCTTCGTCACCATCCTGTGTGGTCCGTCCCCTCCTTCCCCCTCTCCTCCCATTCCGCCTCTCCCTTCCCCTCCTCGAAGTCACTTTCGTCCTCGAGGCCGACATGCCCGTGGGTACGGGGTCGAGGAATCGGGGTTCTGCGGATGGGGGAAAACTGACCGACGGAGGTCCGGGTACACTCGTCGTCGACGCTGACCTCGCTGGGCGGCGAGTCCCCCACAGCCGCGCATGCCGCCTCGGGAACTTTCGGGCTGGGCTCGTACCCGGGATGGATCCTTGGAGGTAAGTCGGGCATGTCCCTCTACAGGAGGAGTATTCAAAAACAGCCAAGTATAGTCTAGGGACAACTTCTTTCAGTTTCGATGTTTTATCCTGCATGTTCTGACTATTTTCTATTTTTCGTCCCAAATCCGCCTGTGGGAGGACACGCCCGATCTAAGGCTGGGCTCGGACTGGGATGAAACATTAGAGCACGTTTTTCGGAACGCTCTCGGAGCAGTTTGGAGGACGTTGGAACGCCGCTGCGCCCGAAACATCCTCCAGAAACACCGGATACACAAGGTCCCCGATTTGTGCTGGTCCAAGTTTGTCCCGTTCCTGGCTTCGTCTCGGAACAGTGCTTGACTGCGTTGTTCCGATTTGTTTTGAACACTCTCGTCTGTTTTGTCCGGTCCTGGCTCCGTTCCGACTTTGCTCAGAAAACCGCCCCAGTGTCCCCCACAGCCTCCGAGAGCTCCCAAGCACCCCTCAGCAGCCTGCGAGGATCGACGCCGACAGCGACCCCGCAGAGCGCCGACGCCGGCCATGGCCGTACCCAGCACTGCGGGCCCCAAGATTAAGTCGGGAACTTCCCCCTACAGGAGGAATAAATAAAAAATAATCGAAAATAGTCTGGACACGATTGCTCGACAATGTCTGACTATTGTTGATTTTGTTTTTGCCAATTTCCATTCTTCCTCCAAGGTCCGCCTGTAGGAGGTCATGCCCGACCTAATCCTAAGATCGGCGCTCTCGCCCTCCACACCCAGAGCCCCAGACGCAGCGAGTTGTTCGCAGCGTGGACCTCTGGAGAGCTCCAGCCCCTCTCGGGGCCGGGAAGTTGTCTACTGTGTTCTGGCTTGTTCGTCCACCACTTGGTAGCAAATGGCGACCCAACACATGGCGCGCTCATTCTTGTCAACACCTGTCGCCCAGAAAACCGGCCAGACAGTAACAACAGACTCTGCGTTGTCCTGTGGCGGGTCGGCGAAGCCCCATAGGACAGGGCCCAGATACCTCAGTGTATATACCGTAGACGGGCTAGAGGCGATGTAGGTAACGGCGATGTAGGTTTCGGTATTGTGGCAACGCGTGGCTCGTTCTTTCCTACAATTCGCTGTGTCGTTTTCGTTCGACACGTTCGCAGATTGGACATGTCGGAAAGTGTGATTCGCAATTTCCTACAAGCTGGTTCTCAGCAGCACCGTTGAGCAACATCGCCGTTAGCGTGGCCTTGAATGCACGCGCGGTTCCCACCCTTCCCCACGACGGGCTTCTCGTCCCGAGTCGTTTCGTTGACGGTCCAGGCGCCTAAGATCCAGCAAACAAGTCTTTTCGTGTCTTATCGACGCGAGAGGTCTAGACAGGCGTATACAGTCAACCCGCACAGTCAGGATGAGCGACTTTCCAAGGCCACCTTTGCATGCTTGTCTCTTCGGGCCATCCTTGGTAACTTTCTCTGGCAAACCTCATCCGCACAACTTCAATATGGCCCTCAAAGGCCCTTTCATCCTTACCGCGCGTCCTTACTATGCGGGTTCGCTGTACAGCGATCTCAGACTTGGAGTTGGCCCAACCGGGATCGGCGCTGGTGCTGGTGCACAGTTGACGTCCTCCCGAGTCGACCAATGCATCCCTCCATCCCGCGGCGGTGGCCTTGCCGACGGCCTCCTTAGTGGGAAATCGGCGGCGGCGACGGCGACGGCGACGGCGACTAGCGGCGGCGACGACGGCGACGTCGACGCGCGATTGGCCGACCGATCCGCGGCGCCGACCGCGACTGCGACAGCGAGCACGACGACCACGAGGAAGACGAAGACGATCACGGCGAGGACGGCTGCAGCGGCGACCCAGAGATCCGATGCACTGATTGTTTCAATGCGGAGTTTCCGGAAGTCCCCACACTTTCCCCTGCGCCCGTTTTTCGTCCTGAGTCATTTTGAACGGTCCCAGGTCCTGACGACGGCCCAAAATAGCGGGCAGCCTCCCGCCGTGTTTTTTTTTTTTTTTTTTTTTGTCACGACGCGAGAGGGGTCTGCTTGGACCACCGCAGTGGTTGATAAGCAGATGGGGATTATGAGTGGTTGTGAAGGTAGGCTGTATCTGGCCTAACCTAGCGTATGAGTGAGTTAGAGAGCTCTGGTAAGTGGACCTCGCCCACCTGGCCCACATCGTTCCCTGATGCGCCCCGCTCATAGGCTAGTTTATGTCAGGCCACCTATAACGTATCTTCGCATCCGCTCAAAGCCCTTATCACCATAGGACCCCCGCGGTCATCCAAGTGGGTATCGCAGGAGAGCATGGCCGTCTTCATCGACTGCCGCGCGCAAGCTGCCCGCGCAAGGTCGCGCGGGAGCGGCCTCGCCTCCAAAATGTGGTGTGCCGCGCAGGTGGCCTTTGTAAGCCACCGTGCAAGGTCGCTGTGCCATCTCGCGCAAAGCCTGATTTGGATCGTCGCTCCAGTGGAGGGGTCGGCGTCCACGGGCCACGGCCACGACCAATGCCACGGTTCAAGTCGGGCGTGTCCCTCTACATGAGGAGTATTTTAAAATAGTCCAAAAATAGTCTGGGACGATCAAAAAAATATATGATCTATGAATCTGTTTGGGGCATTTTTGATTTGTCGTTCAAAAACCGCCTGTAGGGGGCCACGGCCACGACCGAGGCCAAGGCGAGCGCGGCAGGCCGCGGCGGCGGTGCCCTCTGCGACGACCGCCCCCGGCGCGCGCCGCAGGCCTCGCCCGGCCGCACAGCTCGCCGCAGCTCGCCGCGGCGCCGCCCTCCGCCTGGCACTCCGGCGTCCGCGAGGCGGCAAGCGGCCGCCTGGCCACCGCCGCTCGGTCGCCGCCGCCCGCCACCGCCGCCCGCCGCCGCCCCTCGCCGCCGCCGCGCGCCGCCGCCCGCCGCCGCCGGCCGTCGCCGCTGACGCCATTGACGACGCCTTTTGGCCGCCAGCGTCGCCGTGGCCCTCGAGGAGGCCCCCGACGTGGACCGTCACGACCAGAGCCCTCGTTCCAATCTTCCTGCGGCGCTTCCCGTGCCGGATCGATCTGTGAAGGTCTCCGAGCCAGAGTTGGCGCAGAATCGTTGGTCGTGATTTTTCACGACGTGCGGATCGCATGGCCGTCCAGGAGAAGCAGGAGATGAGCTCTGGATCGACAGCTCTGGTCGTGATTTTTTGTTGTTGTGTGCGTGTCCCTGGGGGAGGGAGTAAGGGGAGGGATGAAGGGGAGGAGGAGGAGGAGGAGGAGGAGGAGGAGGAGGAGGAGGAGGAGGAGGAGGAGGGTGAGGGGGAAGGAGCATGAGCGGGAGGATGTTGTTCTGAGAAGTTTGTTTCAGGAGGACTCCGGGGGGGAGTTGAGTCGACCTTCTCTTTCGAGCCTCTTCCAAGAATCAAAGAAACGCACGCATGGATCCAGGCGCATGGATCAGCAACGGATCCCGTTTTCATGCGAGATTTGCGTGTTGCGTCTCCAAAGCAGGCGGCAGTGGCCTCATGGTTTGGGGGGGGCCCTTGCCAAACCATGGATCTGACGCCCAGGTACCCGATCCACCGAACCCTCATCGACGTTACTTGGCATCGCTCGGACGTGTGCAGTCTTTCGCGGCGGGGATTATCGAGAAGCATCCTGGGTCACCGAGCCAAGGAAGTCGCGCACGAAGCCGAAACATGCACGGAGAATGGACGTCCGAGCGATGGCAAGGTTAGCCCGCGCCCAGAAGAAGGTGGGGACGGGCCGTAGCCTTAGGTCGGGCCCGTCCCTCTATAGGAGGAATGTTCACATCGTTAAAAATAGTTGGGGTACGTGTGTTGGACTATGTTTTAGCATTGTTGTGTGTATGTATGTATGTATGTATATATATATGTGTGTATATATAGAGAGATATTCACATATAAGGTCGCCCAGCACCCCCCTGTAGGAGGACACGCCCGACCTAACCATTGCCATTCTGGCTCAAGCCGTTTTGGCGCAGGCCGTCCGTCGCCCCCTGCCGCCCGCGTCAGTGCACAAGCCGTGTGGACGACGACGATCAATGGAGAGGAAGCAAGTTGTCGAAGAATTCCCAGATGTCTAAAAACTGTTGTAAACAAGTATTAAGCATGAGAAAAACAACATGGTTCAAACATCATTAGCAGCTTTTTCCCCCTACATTGTAAACACAATTTTCCAATTCAATGATAGGACTGTTAGGGTGCCCATTGTCACGGCATCCGCCAACCAATCCACGAGAGCGGACGCCGCGCCCCTCACCCAGGCCGAGCGCGGCCCTCCTCTGCGCCCTCGCTGGGGCGCAGCCCGCGCGGTGCTCCTCCGAGGTGGAGCAGTCGCCGACTCCGAACCCGACGGCTTTCCCGATTCCCAGTTCGCCGACGTCGAGCCCGACAGAATTGCCGACCACCTTCCCCGCGCACTCCCCCGCGCCCGTCCCGACGGAACTCCCGGCAGGCTACCCAGCAGGCTTTCCCACGTCTCTCCCGGCAGGCTCCCCCCTTGCCGACTCCCAGTCCGACGCCCAGCCCGACGGCCAGCCCGACGCCCTTCCCGACGCACGTCCCGACGCCCTTCCCCACGCGCTTCCCGGAGCCCTTGCCCGCTCCCCGACGCCTGGCAGCAGCGACAACGGCGACGGAGTCCCTCGCGGGGGACCCGTGTGAGACGCTGGCGGGCCAAGTCTGCGACGGTGGCTCGACGTGCGCGGTCGGCTACACTGGCGGTGGGTGCAGCTGCGTCGCGCGCACTGACATCCGGGTATCCGGCCCCTGCCCTGCCCTGGAGCGGGCAAAGTCCTGCACATCGCACATAGCAGGCACCGACTCCGAGCCCCCGACTCCAAGTTCGACGTCGAGCCAGACGGAATGTCCGACGCCCTTCCCCACGGGGGATGATGTGCTTAATTCTCGACGTGGATGCGCCGACGGTGGTGGCAGGGCGAGTGGATGGCTTACCGTCGGCAAGCCGTACACGCCTGCAGCGTGCGCGATTGGATGCGCGGCGTACAACTACTTTACCATGGCAGATAATGACGCCAACTGCAAGTGCACATACGTCTGTGCAGACGAGAACTGGGGAAGCACATCCTATGCTTATGTTCAGGCACCAACAGTGGCTCCAACACCAGATCCAACTCTGGCACAAACATCAGCGCCAACGCCAGCTTCTACGCCAACGCTGACGCTGGAACCGACCCCCACACCAACACTGGCACAAACTCTGGCAGCAACGCTGACGCCAACGCCTGCGCCAATGCCTGCGCCTACGCCGGAACCAACCCTGGCACCAACAGTGGCTCCAACGCCAGATCCAACACCAGCACCAACATCAGCGCCAACGTCAGCGCCTATGCCAACGCCGAAATTGGAACCGACCCTACACCAACACTGGCACCAACTCTGGCACCAACGCTGGCGCCAACGCCTGCGCCAACGCCAGCGCATACGCCAAAACCGACCCTGGCACCAACAGCGGCTCCAACACCAGATCCAACACCGGCACCAACATCAGCGCCAACGTCACCCCCTTCTCCAACGCCGACGCTGGAACCGACCCCAGCACCAACACGGGCACCAACGCAGGCGCCTACGTTCACGCCGACGTCGGCGCCGACCTTCGCAACATCAGCGGCACCAGCCCTGGCACCAACACCAGCGACTACGCCTGCGCCGACACTAGAGCCGACCCTGGTACCGACGTGGGCTCCATCATCGACGCCAACACCAGCTCCAACGCCTACCCTGGCACCAACAGTGGCCCCTAACATGGCACCAACAGCATCGCCTCCAACGCCAGCAACGCCAGCGCCTACACCGGCGCCGACGGCCGCATCACCTACAATTCAACGTTCTCCACAGCCCACCGAGGCACCCACTCCAGAGCCTACTCCAGGGCCGGCGTGTCCAAACACATGTTATGGTTCGACGTGCGACGAACGTATTGAAGTTGGCTTGCAGTCTGCGGAAGGCCTACCTTGGACTTGTGCATTGCTTGAGAGGGATGCTGGATGTGATTGTGGCGGGTGCCTCTGCCAGACGACGGACGCTATTCCCACATATGTTCACAGTTCCGGGCGGGTACATTGCAGACGAAACTCTTCCATGAGGCGTGACGTCGTCTGATCGGCAGCAGTTATATGGTTTGTCTGCTGTTTTGTTCGTGCCAGCGTCTGGCATTTCAATTACGGGCTTCATTGTAAATGACGACATGTGTGGCACAGTCTCTGTGAAGATTAGCCTCACGATTCGGGTCGCCGACGAAAATGCTTCCACCATCATGGATTCTATGCTTGCTGGAGCTGCAGCCGATATCAAAGTCGAAACTGACAGTGCTATGGCTGCCGCAGATTGGAGTGATGATTTTCTGATTTCCGCCGTTCATGTGATGACGATCCCCGTTGTGGCCACTACTGGGCTGGCGACCCTGGCGGACATTGCAAAGGCGGAGGAGATTGTTGCTTTCCAGCTGGTCGCATCGAATTTGTCGAGCATAACGACGACGATCGACGGAATAGAGCTCACTGTCACCGAGGCGAGCGTGAGCGATGCCATCGATGGGCGTATCCCACTGCCAGACGTGAGCGCTGCGACTGGCGTGGAAATGAGTCTACCCACGTCGCTGTTTGACGCCGTCGGAGTTGAGAGAGCGCTGATCTTGGCCGCAAACCTCCCCGCATCGGCCGTGCCCGCGGGAGCTCCAGGCACGCAGGTAGAGGGCGCGATCAGCATCTCCCTGAAGTCTGTCGAGGACGGCTCGACCCTGTGAGTGACAGGCCGCCCAGATCCGATCGTCATCGACCTGCCGGACGTGAGCGACGGCCTTGCTTGCGCCTATTTTGACGAAGCCGCGCTGGAACGGAGCTCCGAGGGCATGGCAACTACGCGCCGCGCTGACGGCACGCTGCGGTGCGCGACCACACACCTCACAGTTTTCGGGGCCATCCTGAAGGGCTTCCTGAGTTCGCTTGAGTGCAGCCAGGCCAGCCTGCTGTCAACAGAGTCCTATGAGGAGCTGTGGACGCGCGACTGGTCGGACTCTGCGGGCTCGGTGTTGCTGCACGGTGTGATTCTGTTGTACCTCGCAATGTTGTTGGCCGCGGACGCGTGCGACGTCAGGGACGAGCGGGCGGGCCGCTGGGGCACGAAAGAGTTCGTCGTTCCCGAGCTCGCGCGGGAACCCGTCGCCTGCCCGACGACGCGGACGGACGGATACCACGCCGAGGCGGGCGCGCCCCCGGTGACCTTGCTCGGCGCCGAGCGCGCAGACGTCACCGAGGTTCTGCGCAAGCATTTCTGCTCAGAAGGTTCGAGCTGCAGCGCCGTGGGCGCCGAGGGCCGTGCCGCAGCGGGCCCGCCTCTGGCGACTCCGCGCGGCGCCGATCACGCGCGAGTTACGGAGGCGTTGCGCATGCAGTTCTGCGAGAAATTGTCAGATGGCAGCGTCTCGAGCAGTCGAGGCCACGCGGCGGCAGCTACATTGTCAAGGGCCAGCTATACAGCCGCCGTGAGGTCGTTGCAGTCTGCCGCCAGGTGGTCCAGCAGGACACAAAGGCGTCTTGTGAGAAGCTGTTGCAGGGCGCGCTCTTGGAAGTCGTCAGCATCGTCACCAAGTGCGCCGGTGACGTCCAGCAAGCACTCGAGTTGTTTGTCCTTTTCGCACTGAAACTTCTCAGGGGCAACTTCAGCCTCAGGGATATGGCAAAGACGCTGGCCGAGTGGAACGCGACGCGCCAGGTGTACGCGTCCCTTCTCATGCATCCGGGCGATGTGGGCTTCCTGCTCAGCCCAGTGGTCCAGAGGGAGCTGGGGCCCCGGGCGCCGGGCGAGCTGGACAGCGAGGGTGCCGCGCTGCGCACCCTCGCTGGCTCCGCTGCCGAGGGCGGCGTCGCCGAGGCCAAGCGGCGGCGCGACGTGCTGTCCGAGATGGGCGGCAGGGTGCGGGGGGCCCGTGAGAGGGCACTGCGGCGTCGCCGCTCGCGGTGCCACGCGACTCGCACGTTGATGCGATCCTTCCTGATCAAATGTCCCATCGGCGCTGTCCTTGCATGAAGCAGCGAAGCAGCATCATGAGGAGATCCATGAGGGTACTGCTGCTCGACTGCGAGCTGATGGGGGCCGTGATGATCGCTACGTTGTTCTTCGCGAGCACTGGGGGGGCTTTGGCCGCCCGAGGATTGCAACGCGGAGTGTGGCGACCATGATTTAGAAGGGAAGGGAACACACAGACACAAGTAATCGTCCACTCCCAGGAAAATGTAGTAATATATGGGAAGTGGGGAGGGAAAACAAAAACCCAGAAAATATAGGAAAGTATGGGGAATCCTGGGATTTACGTGTATTTGTTTGTGTGTCCTTGGGCCCCTTCAATGACGACGATTGCATGTGGCAGGCTCTTGCAGATTTGATCGCAGTCGGTGTGGTCTCTGCGCTCTTGGCGAGCATCCCTCTATCCATCACCGAGCTGGCACACCAGCGCCACGTCGTGCGAGTTCCAACGGAGGGATGTCGAGAGTGGGAGCTGCATCTGGGGAGGTGGCGCAGGCGGGACGCCCTCTTCTACGTGCTGGGCACGCTGTACAGCCTCTCCGCCATAAACTACGTCGCCCTCTTCTTCGCAAACATCTCCTCCAATGACCACCTGGATCTGCTCAGCTTTTCTGGCGTCCCCTTCGCGCAGAGGCGCTTCCTACTTCCGCCGCTGTGGGCTCTGGTGGTAACCAGCCTGGCACAGTGCGTGTGAGGGTGGGCGCGGCGAAGGATCCGCGGAGGCCAGGACGTACTCCTGAGTTTCCTGGCGCGGACGGGGCCATTCGGGAAGGGGCTGATCTCGGATGACTGACGGCCACATGGCCTCTTCGATTTTCTCTTCCAGCTTCCTGCTGCTCCTCCTCCTCCTCCTCGTTCTCGCTCTTCTCGGTCTCTTGTGCCGGCTGTTCATGCTTAGTAGCGCAGGCTTAGTAATCAGCCGAGAGTTTCGTCAAGATTTTTGTCCGACTACCTGGAATTGCTCTTACATCCAGTTGCCAACATAGTGTGTCGATGTTTTCGGGGCCCGTGACTGGCTCGCGTGACAGTGCGTGCAGGCTGGTCTCACGAACCCACGACAAGTTCGTGTGACCCGAGTGTATTGCAGGTAGGTTCAACTCCGTGTGAGTCAAATTCATGATTGGTTACGCACACGTCCGTGTCAGTCGAATTCAGGATTCGTCTTGCGGGGTGATCCGAGAACAGCAGTCCGAGACGTGATTAGAAAAAGATGGGGACGGCAGTCAAGCACATCTTCATAGCGTGTCTGGCTTTTTTCTGACTGGTGAGACCCGTGCTCTGATGTAGTGTACCGGTGGTCCTTTTCGCCCTCCTCCTTCCTCTCCTTCGCCTCTTCCTCCTCCCCCTCCTCCTCCTCCTCCTGCCTCTCCTCCGCCTCCTCCTCCGCCTCCTCCTCCTCTTCCTCCTCTTCCCTTCTTCCTTCCCCTCCTCCCGCCTCTCCTCCTCCCCTCCTGCTTCCCCTGTCTGCCCTCCTCGTTGGGGTGTTCCTTGTACTTTCGCCCCCGCTACCACTTCCATGATGCGAAGGGTCCGGAGCAGACGTCAATTGTCGTGTAGCAAGCCGGCATCCAAGCCCAAAGCCCAGACATGAGTGTGAATGCGATGCGTTGCTGGATCCCTGGAAGGTTGTTGAGCTGGACACTGGTTGCTCGGATTTCTCTCGGTCGAGTCGCATCGCGTACTTCTGTACCGCACGACGTGCTGCCAATATCTCAGCTCAGCACGGAGTCCAAAAACCACCGTGGGTTCAGTCAGAGGTGCGTCGAGAAGGCAGGATCAAGTCGGATTGCGGAGAACACCAAGAATTTTCACAACCTCAGGCGCCCCCAGAGCCTGCGCAAGGATGTTCGACTTCAGACACCGAGGGCACCGAGCGGTCTTGCGAGAGACATCGTGTGCTGTGCCAGGCAATTGGGATCAGTTTTACAACCAAAGCGGTCTACGCCAGAGGCTGTGCGTGGGTTACTCCTGGACACGACGAGGACCTTGGACGCATATGGGTTGACCTACGCGGAGGCCCTTTAGCTGGGCAGGCACGAGCACGAGGATTAGGCATACAATGATGATGCCGATTATGCTGATGATGCTGATGATGCTGATGATGCTGATGATGCTGATGATGATGGTGACGATGACGATGATGCTGATGATGATGATCATGGTGATGGTGGTGATGATGATGATGATGATGATGATGATGATGATGATGGTTCGGATTCTGAGTCTGATTGGGTCGGGGACGGGGAGCATTGGTGTTGCTGCCCCCGTGCGTGTTGATCGGCAAGCTCGTGCTGATCATTCCAACATGCTCTGGCTTCCGAGGTTCTGCAGTATGTATGTGGCGTTTGACCCTCATCCGACTCCAGCCTTGCGCTGGTCCAGCGTCATGGCAGGTTAATTACGTCCAGGCTTCTTGGGACTGCACCTCCGCTGGCCCTCTAGCACCTTGTGTGTTGGCTCCACCCAGTCCGTTTTTCTGACTCACTGAGGCGGCTTCGACATCGTGGGTGTCAGCGGCTTGTACCTCCAAATCCACCAGGGCCACCCTTGTCGTGGCCGTCGGGCTGCTGTGGATCAGCTCTCGACATCGTGGGTGTCAGCGGCTTGTACCTCCAGCTCCACCGGGGCCACCCTTGTCGTGGCCGTCTGGCTGCTGTGGATAAGGTCTGGACATCGTGCGTGTCAGCGGCTTGTACCTCCAGCTCCACCGGGGCCACCCTTGTCGTGGCCGTCGGGCTGCTGTGGATAAGGTCTCGACATCGTGGGTGTCAGCGGCTTGTACCTCCAGCTCCACCGGGGGCCACCCTTGTCGTGGCCGTCTGGCTGCTGTGGATAAGGTCTCGACATCGTGCGTGTCAGCGGCTTGTACCTCCAGCTCCACCAGGGCCACCCTTGTCGTGGCCGCCGGGCTGCTGTGGATCCGCTCCTCTGTCGTGGCGCTGCGGCCCGACGACCGCCCCCCCGTCGGGTCGGTCGGGCTCGCGGGGGTTAGGTAGCTGGCGCTCGGCGTTGGCAAGCCGATGTGAGGTAGACGCGGGCGATGGTTTCAAGGAGCGGACGAGAGGGGGGGGGGATGTTTGCAACAGTGCATCCTAGGGGAGAGACCCCACCTGCTTGAGACAGGCGCCCCCAAAAACAGCCAGGATCTACTCCCTGAGGGGGGGAGGGGGCGCGAGGACCCGCGCCGATCGGCAAGACAATGAATAGATATACGCTCCGACTTCAACGTTTTTCTGCTCGCTCGCTCCGCCCTGCTCTCCTATCCTCAGCCTCCTCGTTCCTCCTCCCCCCTTCCTTGTCCCCCTCACTTTGACTACTCCCTCCCTCCCTCCCCCCTCCCCTCCCTCGGCGCCTCGAGGTCTCGAGGCAGTCTCTGTCCTGCAGCCTCCTCCTCCTCCGAGTCGTCGTCGCCATCTTGGGCCCTCCAGGAACACCCGTAGAAACATCTCCCCCCGCGCGAGGCCCCACAGCACACCGCAGTCGCGCGCCACAACTTCGACGCCCTGAGCTACATCGCCCACGGCCTCGACCTGGCCGCCAACAGAGCGAGGGCTCGACGCCCCTCCCCTCCCCAGAGGCAGAGGAGGATCGAGGGCGAGGCGTCTTCGACTGTTATGTGCTGCTCTTGCTGAAAGCCTCTTGGATGAAGTCGGGCGTGCCCCTCTACAGGATGAACATTCGAAAATACGCCAAAAATAGTATGGGGGCGATTGTTTGCGTATGTCTGGGCATGTTAAGATATTTGTGGCTGTGTTTTTTCCTCCAACATCCGCCTGTAGGGGGACATGTCCGACCTGACTCTTGGAGGCCTCTCCCTGTGCACGGCCAGATCAGGGCCCGCTTCGACGTCTTGGCCGGCTCACCCGCTTCCTGCCCGCCTCACGGGGCGAGGCACGGGCGCAGAAGCCAGGACGAGGCAGGCGGGTTCGCGCCGACGTTCGGGCCGCAGGGCGCGCTGCCTGCCAGCCACAGGGAGGGAGGCAGGGAGAGGGAGCCGAGAGGCAGGGTGAGGCACGAGGACAGGGGGATCCTGGAGTAAGGGGGTCCGGGAGGCAGTTCGCCGTCTCCACGCTCCCTGATCCCACTGCAGTTTAGATGTGTGCGCTGGTCAAACAGCGTCGGCGGATTGAGCTCAAGTTGGAGATGCTGCGCGCGGCGTTTCCGGGGCACGCGCACGTTCGGCCAGATCTGGGTCCCTAGAGGCGCCCTAAACCTTTGTGTTTGCCGCTTGCGCCTCTGCGAACAGCGCCGCCGTCGAGAATCTAGGCCCGCACGCACATATATACACATACATATATATATATATATGTGTAATATACAGATGCACGAATATACACACGCCTGAATGCACATGTTATATATACACGCATACACATGTCTACACACATGTTGATTGCCATGTAGCGACATGTATGTACGTCCGTATGTATGTATGCTTGTTGTTTGATTGCATGTGTGTCTGGATGGATGAATATGGATGTGTGCATGTATGTACGTTTGTATGTGCGTGTATGTATTCATGTATCATTGTGTATGAAAAGGGCGTACGCGTGCTAGTATGCGTGTGTGCACATATGTGAGTAAACGTGTCAATGTATGTAGACAAGTGTGTACACATGTATGTTTGGATGTACACCTATGTCTATAGTCACATATAAAGGTGAATCTATACACATGTATCACTGTGTGTACTTCATTTCTGTTATATATCATATACATGTGTATCCAATGGGCTTCGACCCACTCCGCCACTGTGACTGGCTTGTCGAACGGAGGCCTCTCGGATGTTAGCCGGGATCCCATCAAGGCCTACCGAGGGCCTACTGGCGGCAGTTTTGAGGCCTCAGGGGGGTTGTCTTGGGGCTCCTTGGGGCCTCTTCTGGGCCTCTTGGGGGCCTCTTGGGGCCCACCGGGTGCTTCTTGGGGCGGACGTCTAGGATTATCGATTCGTGCTCTCCCTCTGGGGGTCCTCTTGGGCCCCTCTTAGGCTCCCCTTAGGGCCCTCTTGGGCCATCTTGGGTGCCTCTTGGGCCGTCTTTGGGCTCTGGGAGCGATCGTTCAGTGGTTTTGGGTCCTTCTGGATCTTTTTTTTGAATGCCTCTCGGGACCCTAATGGGCCCGTCTTGGTGTCCTCTTAAACTTTGGCCCCAAGAAGTCGTGCGACAAGACGCGGGGAACCGCGACACGCCGCGATACAGTTGGCAATTGGGGCTCCGGGTCCCTTCAAGACCCTTCAGGAGTGAGGATTGAGGCTTAGAGGACTGGGCACAGGATCTGAGGACACGCCCACTCCGTGCCCAGCAGCACGGTGTCGGATATGGGGACTGGGGTGAGAGCACGGCCATGCGCAGCTTAGTGGTGAGCCCGACGTTTTTTGCCAATTTTTGGTTTGGGCCCCCTTGAAGAACCTCCAGGAATGAGGACGGGGAGCCCGCGAGGCCCTATAAGGAACCTGAGCATACTCAAGGGACCCGATGATGATGATGATGATGATGATGATGATGATGATGATGATGATGATGATGATGATGATGATGATGATGATGATGATGATGATGATGATGATGATAATGATGACGATGACGATGACGATGACGATGATGATGATGCTGATGATGAGGATGAGGATGAGGATGAGGATGATGATGATGATGACGATGATGATACTGAGGATGATGGTGATGATGATGACAATGGTGCTAATGATGATGCTGACGATCATGGTGATGATGGTGATGTTAGTGATGCTGACGATGATGATGCTGATGCTGATGCTGATGTTGATGATCATGATGATGAGGAACATGATGACTATGACGATGACGATGACGGATACGATGACGACGATGATGATGTTGATGATGATGATGATTATGATGAGCATGATGATGGTGCTGATGTCGATGATGATGACGATGATGATGCTGATGGTAATGGCCATGGTGATTGTGATGGTGATGGTTATGAGGTAGTTTGCGGTACTGGTGGTGAAGATGTCGAGGGTGATGGTGTTGATGATGGTGATGATAGAGATGGTGATGGCGATGATGATGGCGGCAGCGCCGGCGATGACGACCACCACTCTGCACCTTTCGCCTGTATTGCCTGGCGTGTATGTGCCGTGCAGCGTCCGCCCGCCGCGGGCCCCGTGGAAGCTCGGACGACGACGACGACAACGACGACAGCGACGACGACGACGACGACGACGACCACGACGACCACGGCGACGACCACGACCACGGCGACAACGACGCCGACAACGACGACAGCGACGACACGACGACGACACTGACGACGACGACGACGACGACGACGACGACGACGACAACTATGCGCAGCCACGCTGGATCAGAGCCTGGAGGCATAGCCCTTCTCGGCGGCGAGCCCAGGGGGGAAATGAGAAGGAGAAGGCCTTCTCAGAAGACTCGGAAGCCTCCTGGCCTTCTGAGGAATGCCTGAAGCCTTCCCCGAACAAGCAACACCATTTTCAGAAGGCGCCAGGGATTCTGAGAAGGCCTCCCGCCGCCTTCTGAGAGGGCCTCCTCCTTCTCACTTCACCCCCTCGCTCGCTGCCGACCTCCTTTCCCCCCCGAGCCTTCCGCCCCGGAGCCTGCCGCGAAAGATGCCCGCGGCCCTTTGCCCTCGCCGCCACCTCGCGCTCGGCCTGGAGGCCGCTGCCTCTCTGGGCGCCCCTCCTGGAGGGAGGCGGGCCGGGGGCAACGGCAGACGACAGGCGGACAGGGGCAACGACTGGGAGGGGGTCAGGGACAACGACAGGGGAGGAGGAGGAAGAGGAGGAGGAGGAGGAGATGGATGAGGAGGAGGTGCAGAAGGAGGAGGAGGAGGAGATTGAAGAGGAGGACAGGCGCTGCGGAGCAGGAGGAGGAGGAGGAGGATGAGGAGGAGGAGGAGGAGGAAGAGGATGGACGAGGTGCATTCCCCGCCGAGAGGAACAGGGGGGGAACCAAAACTAATGGCCCATTTCGGTCAGGCTCAAGGAGGAACGCACCGACCACCAGTTGACCATTCATCCAAACAGTCTTCGTCGGTTTTCTGGGTTTCCAGCTTCGCGGTGCTATGCAGCGGCTGCGCCTCGCCGAGAGGCGTCCGGGGGTGCCAGGATCGTCTCAGACGGCAGCTGGAGACCCGAGACATGACCAGAAAACCAAAAAAGGAGGATCACCCGGGAGGGGGGGATTGGCTCAGGGGGGATGCATCAACCCCCAGTCGCCCACGCATCCCTGATAAGGGGCCGGATTGTCCACCATGCCCACGAAAGTGTGGATCCGCCATCGTGGGCATATCGACGATCTATCGGCGCTGTATCGCCGATTCCAGCTCGATGCCTCCCCTCCTGAGCTGGTTTCCCTTGAGCGTTGCCCCACAGGAGGAGAGAGAGCACCGAGGCCCCTTCGCGTCGTGAGCAAAATCGCTGCCAACCACCCTCGCCGGGCCCTAGGGACCGTAAAAAAACGACGCAGGACAAAAAGCCGTCCCCTGGGAAGGGGCCCATCTCTATGGGAGCCCTTTCTCTGAGAACAAGAAAAGCACGACGTCGGGGCTTTGAGGAGGAAGAGGAGAGGCGCAGAGCCTGTCGGAGATCCGCTTCAGCCTGTGAGCAGGAACCGCGCAGACCTTGCAATTAGGAAAAAACTGCCTCTTGCGCTCATTGGGCCTCGGATCCACGGACACCTTCGCGGAGATTTTTGCAGATCTCTGGGGCCTTGGAGCCAGCCTGTGGGGGACCCCGCAGAACCTGTAAGGAGGAATGGAGGAGAAGTAGGAGGATCTGTCCACACCCGCGACATTGCGATTAGTTCGCAGCGCGGGCCGTCTTCGGGGCAAGTCTTTGTATCCAGAGTGTTTTGTTGCAGGTCACAGTGCGGGGAACCAGCCTACAGAGCCCGAAGATGTTGAACAGCAGCTGTTATGTGTTTGTTACTGCGGATACGAAGAAAACGGATACGAAGAACGGATACGAAGTGCCAGAATATCGTGTGCCACTTGGTTATAGTGACGGATACGAAGAACCTTGCTCCCTGGCTGTTGTTGCGTTGCTCGGCGTGCAGTGCCCCGTTATCCGCGAGGCTATCGGAGACGAGCCGAGACCATCCGGCGGATGGCCTGGGTTAGTCTCGGATAGCCTGGCAGATGGCCACGGACAATTTTTCTGGACTGCACCGACTCTGGCGTGGGTAGGTGGGACAAGGGGGGCACAAAGGAGGAGGGGGAGGAGTAGCAGTAGGAGGAGGAGGAGGAAGAGAGGAGGAGAAGGAGATGAGGATCATGCGGTCGAGAAGGGGAATCCTGGGGAAGAGGCCGGGATGAGGACGACGACGAGCTCCGCCTCTTTCTCCTCTCGCTCCTGATGCTGCGCCTCCTCCTCCTCCTCCTCCTCCTCCTCCTCCTCCTCCTCTCATACGTGCGTCTCCCTCCGCTACTGCTGTGCTTGCTCCTCCTCATGCCCTTCACCTTTCGTTCCCTTCTTTGCCTCCTCCCTTCGACCTCTACCCATCTACCTTTGAGCCTGATATGTGCTCTCTGCGTCGCTGAAGGGAGGAACACACTAACAAACAGCTCGCGGTTCCAAAGTAACGACAACACTCGGCCGACACATCTCCCGTCTGCCTTGACAGTAGCCACGTTTCTTCGGGGGTGTTTGGACCCAGCCTTGCGCGCAGAATTGCTCCAGCGCGTCAACTTTTCCGAACGCAGCGACTTCCTTTCCACGCAGTGGTGCACAACAGGTTCGCACCCACTCCCCGCACTGATTGGGTCGCCGGCTCATGTCGGGAAAAATGTGTGGCAGGCCTGAAATTTGCAATCGTGGCCAGCATACAAACGCATAGTATGTGTCACGCCACGCCTGCCACGCATACGAGTTAGGAAAGCGTGCCTGGCCCCAAACGAGAATAACCCGACTGGCGGCTGTGCGATTTTGCTGGCACGATAGTTGTCTCAGACAGAGTCCGCGAGGACGAGCCGCGAGACGATGGAGCTCCATTCCTCGGCGTGGTCGCGCAGAAACATCTGCCAGGCTTCACGGCTAGCAGCGAGGGCACCCACGGAGGTGCGGCCTGGCCATCGTGGCTGGAAGCGTTCGCCGAGGGGCATCGACATTTGGCGTGTGGTATGTCGGCAGCTGAATGACACAGCGCCTACCTGACGCAGTCAATTGTATTGCACAACGTCTTCGAGCACTTCGCTGCCTGTTGCGCCCAGGAGGGCAGCGGCTGGCCGTCCTTAGCTGACTGCGCACTCGAAGAGGTCTGACTTCTCGCCGCCATCGAACCGAACAACATCGAATATCCATCTGTGAACGCGGATCTAGGCTGGTCTAGCATCGCAAATGCGCATTGAAGGACCGCAGGGAGAAAACAAGACGATCCCGGAATGACCGTTTCACAGTAATGTCAAGTTCTTTCCGTCCGAAGCGCGTCTACACATCCGCTTATATGCGTGTATGCTCTTATTGCAGCACCTTTTGGCGTAAGCGAGTTTGCGCGTTGGTGCAAGCGAGGTTGCCGACATGCGCCTCGACCTTACCGCAAAGATGAATGTACACACTCACACGATGCACGACGTCACCGGATCCAGGTATCCGTGGGCAAGACTGCGCTACGGTGGGTCTGCAAATATTGCCACGCACACGCATACACTCTGCATGTATCCTTCCGCGTCAGAGCAAGTGTGCATTCTGTCTGTCCACTATCAAAGTTGATCATTATCCGATGACTGGCGAAACCATAAACAATATGTGAATCCAATCACCTCCTCGTCCTCCCTCTCGCCCCCATTCACCAGTCGCTCTTGGAGTCGTAGTGGTTTCTTTCAGCGGGTTGCAACATCTCTTAAGCCTGGTAGTGGCGCCAGCCTCGCGCAACGCTGTCACAAGGTGATTTTGAGCGAAAACAGAGCAACAATTGAACGCCGGCGCGCCCAACCTGCACCCCTGGAGTCAGCTCGGTAAGCCTGGAACCGAGTTTGGAGCGCAGCAGTAAGGCGTGTGAGTTTCTCTGGGGCCCCCACTCGATGAATGGAGCTCCTCAGTGTAATGAAGGATCTATTCGGCGTCCTCGGCATCAGCCCCAGACCTAGTCAGGCATTCCAGTTGAGCCTTGTGGTTGTCAGGGACGTCCTGTGGGAACCCCATGCAGATGTCTGGGTTACCCCGTCAAGCCCTTTCTTAACAAGACCATCAACTAGTAGCCAGCACCGATCCAAAACAATGTGTTTCTAGAAGTCAACGTGGTGCAATCAATGTGGTGCACTTAGTTTCTGTTCGCAGTCAGTTGGCAACTATTACTGCTCGCGCAATCATCCCAACCACCCACTCGCAACTTGGCTGGCAAAGCCCCTGTGGCGGCAATTGTGATGCCTGCGTGGCGCTGGCTGGCACATGGCTGCGGCCGCGCTAGCGCGCGCGGGCTCGCGCGCTGAGCGGCCGGCTAGTCTGGCGCGACCGATGCGGCCAGGCTGGCGTTGACCGTAGGGAATTCCCCACTGCGTTTTACACGCCGCGCTGACGCGCGGGCACGTCAGTGCAAGTCCGTGACACGGGCGGGCGCGGTATCATGGCGACGTCGACCGCCGATGACGATGATGGTGTCCACGCATCCGCATGCTCGCGCGGCCGAAGGGCGCGATTCCCGCGTGGTATTACTTTGCAGGGGTCGCGCCCCCCACCCCTGCGCGCGCGCAAGGGCGTTCGAATGATTTCCTCACGCGGCGCGAAAGGCCCTTCCTGTCGCATGTGATGAACATGTCGGACAGCCCATGATTTTTGAAGAATTCGAAATGGCGCGCGCAGAATTTTTCAGAGGGGGGACATCTGATGTTGCAGAGAAATGTGTGTTCATATGTTTTGGGATGAACGAGCGTGCGCACCATAGTGCAGTTTGGGCAGAGGATTGTGGGGGTTGTCGGTGCTGGCCTGGGTGGGATGGAGCGACTTCGCAGGAACGGCGGGGGAGACTAATCTGTACACTTGCTCATCCCAGGGGCGGGGGATGGTGCAATACACGTTGTGGCGTTTATGTGGGACAATCTGCGCGGTGCCGTCGACGTGGCCCAATTTACGCCACATAGTAGATAAAATGCATTTTTGCCCCGCACCCAACTGGTGCAAAACATGTTGTGGATTGTATGTGGTGCAACACATTTTTGGTCTGCGGGGCGAGAGCGAACCCCTTCTGGTAAAAGCTAGGCGGGCTACACACAGCTCTAATTGGGGAGACAGGGCACAGGCGGGCGGGGCCTCAGGCGGCCGGAGGGCGGGCCAAGGTGCAGGCGGTGCCGAGGAGCTTGCACAGGAAAAGGAACGCCTTGGACAGGAGCCAGAGGCGAAGATCTGGAGGGTGAGCGGTGTGGTGTTGTCGTCAATGGCGCTCCGTAAACAAGTACCGCATAAGTATGTAGCGCAACACATTTGAGTATGTTTAATATGTTGTGCAGTATATTGAGCAATCCAAGTGGTACAATATACGTCGTGCGCCCTTCGTGCTTCAAGCTACGCGGTACAATCGCGATTGCGCAATATAGGTTGTGAAAATGTTTGAGGGTCAACCTGCGTAATGCAAACCAGGTGTTTCAGCGTTTGCTGTGCACCATATGTGGTACAACATCTGTTGTACGATCTGTGTGGTGCAATATCTGTTGTGCCGTCTAGGTTGAGCACCCAACGTGCTGCAAATCATGTCGGTTCCCATCGAGTTGTCAATTTCACGGCTCGCGCAATCATCCCACATATCCACCGATACTTGGTTTACAAAAGCCACGCAGTGGCGAGTGAGATGAGTGTTCGGCATTGGCTGGTGCATCTCTGCGGCCACGTTCGCCCGCGCATGCTCGCGCCGGCATCGGCCATCTAGGTTGGCGTCCATTTTTGCGCGACGGGGCGGTGACGGCGACAACATAGCCGCTAGACCGTCACACTTGCCCAGACGACGGGCGGCGACGGGGCGGCGACGGCGACAACATAGGCGCCAGACCGTCACACAAGCATTTGTTTTATTAGAAAAACGCAAACGAACATCCAACATGAGGTAGGCCGTCAATATGAAGTGGTGCGCCAAGTCGGTACCTTCCTTTGCCACAGCTCCGTGCTGGCTCGGAGGCACGAAGGCATGTTACGCATCCTCCATCCTTGAACACCGACGTGGCTCGCCCTACTCCCCCGTCCTCCCCATCTCCTTCCTATCGCCCTCCTCTTTCTCCATCCCCCTACTATCCCTCTCCCTCCTCGCCCTCCCCCTCTTCGCCCTCCCCCTCCTCGCCCTCCCCCCGCCCGCCCTCTCCTTCCCCTCGTCCTCCTGCACCCCCCCACCTGCCCTCCTCCCCTCTTTCCGCAACCTCCCAGGGCCCGATTTGTCGTCCTGAATTGTTTTCGTTGACGGTTCAGGGCTCTAGCGATGGCCCCAACGTACCGAAAACGACGAAATGCTTCCGTCCTGGTGTGTTCAAATACGTTGGACGGTAAGGTTTCGCGTTGCACACTGAGCCCTTGCAGGTAGTCCTGGCTGCGCTCAACGGGTTCCCCGAGGATGGCGGTGGGGAGTGATACCGGCCTGGCTGGGATAGGATGAGTTCACTTTGAGGATTGACGATGGGGCAGTATCATACGTAAATTGCAATACGCAAATGTGACCCGTTACTTCTGGGGGGATAGATTCTTCTTTTAGAAAAAGGGGAATCCATGTTGTGCTATATATGTGGTACCGTAGCACCCCGCAGATGCGGATAAGAGTGAGGGGGCGGCGAGGACGTCGTCAGTCTGCGAGGCTCTGAAGAAGCCCGCTGGCCTCAACAGGCCCCCCGAGTAGCCCACACCCCAACCCTGGGGCTCGGAGTGCCCCAGTGGCGCCGCCGGAGGCGGCGCCAGGGTGTTGAGACCGCCTTGGGCTACTCGGGGCGCCTGCTGAGGCCAGCTGGGCCTGCTCGGGGGGGCCTGTGGAGGCCAGCTGGGGCTACCTTGGGGGGCCTGTCCGCGCGCAACCCCGGGCCTCACCAGCGTTGGAGATCCAGGTCCGCCGACGCCGCCCCCCGACGACGGCGGCGGCGGAGACGGCGGCCGACGCCGAAGGGCGGCCAGCCCCCGGGCAGGCCGCCGCTGCGCTCGGCCTGCTGGCCACCGCTGCTGCGGCAGCGCCGCACTTCGACTGCCGCCCGGGCGCGGTGGCGCCTCGGCCGCCGTTTGCCGTGGTCGTGGTCGTGGCCGCCGTCCACCGTGTGGACGGCTACGACGACAGTGACAATGACGCTGCCGCCGACGACGACGACGACGACGACGACGACGACGACGACGACGGGTGCGGCCGAAGCCTCGAGATCCGCAGAGGGCGGCGAGGGCGCGCGCCGCGAGAGGCTCTCTCAGGATCTCTTAGGGGAAGAAAGAATGAGATAAACATAGAAGCTCGAAGGTCCGCGCGGATTTCTTGGATCCGCGCTGCGCACCCCCCTTCCCTGGCGCGCCCAGCGCGCCAGGGGCGGCGCCGGAGGCGCCGCCAGGAGGCCCCAGCGCCGATCCGAGAAATCCGCGCGGACCTCCGAGTTTTTACGTTTATGTCAATGTTCGTTTCCCTATTCCGAGTTTCTGACTGAGCGTCGGGGGGGGGGGGCACCACCTCCGCCGACAGCCACACGTCGACCCCCGTCGCGGGCGGCCGCCGATCGCCGAAGGCGCTCCGACCCCCGTCGCAGTGCGATGACGAGGCGAGATTGACCCCCGTCGGGGGGGATCCCCCCACGCTTATCAAGAAACCCAGACTCTTGGTGGGCTGGTTTCCCACTACCACCACCATAAGTAGGAGGGGGAGGAGGTCCTCATCCTCTTCGTCTTCTCCCTCCTCCTCACCCTCCACATCCTTCCCATCTCCAACTTATGGTGGTGGTGGTGGAAAACAGGGCCATCAACTCTGGGGATCCGAGCTCTCGCCTCGGGATGCTCTCCAGCAGCTGCGCCCCGCCGGGAGCTTCTTTTTTTCGGGGGTGCCTGGGTCGTCCGGACCGAGGTGTGGTTTTAAGTCGGGCACGTGCCTCTACAGGAGGAGTGTGCCAAAACAGTTTTAAAAAAATAGTCTGGGGGCGATTCCTTTATCTTTATCTTTTTAAAGAAGGGGGAAATCCCCGACCTACAGGTATGGCCCGGAGACCACTAGGAACCGAGAACCTGGAGATTCGGGCGTTCCATTGTTTGCAAACTGGGCGTTTGAGCCATGCTTCAGGCACCGCGACCAGCACAGATCGATCCCAGCCAAAAAACGCAGCACAACGAGGGGGTCTGAGGCTCCAGTCGAAGATGTTCGCGATGCTGTTGTTTCTCCGCAGCGTCGGATCTCAGGGGAAACGGGTGCGGAAAGCGTCGTGGTCGTCGTGGCCTCGGCTTGTTCATCGTTGTCTGGGGGGGGGGGGGAGGCAGAGGAGGACAACATATCGGCTCTGAGATTGTCAATTACGTGATACGGCAGTTGAAGCGATCAGGTCGGGTCACAGTGCTTGGCACAAGATGCTGAGCGTGACATGCCGCGCTCCGCCGCTGCCACTCACGCGAGCACGGTCGGGGGGATGTCGGCGAGAATAGGCGCCCGTGCCCTTCCCTCGTCGCCACGGTCGTACTGGCCTCGGAATATTCGTCAGGGTACACCCATGGGGAGGTCCAGGAAGTAGCGGTGTCGGTATTGCAATGTTTTCCAAGGAGGAGGAGGAGGAGGAGGAGGAGGAGGAGGAGAAGGAGGAGGAGGGGGGGGAGGGAGAAGAGGAGGGGAGGAGGAGCAGGAGGAGGAGGAGAAGAAGGAGATAGTCGTCGCCGTGGTCTTCGTTATCGTTCTCCTCTTGCTCCTCCTCCTCCTTCTCCCCCTCCTCTTCCCTCCACTCCCACCATGCTGTCATGTCGTGCTGATCATTCCCTCCCTCCCTCTGTTCGTTGAGCAAGGTGGCGTTCGAGACCGTGCATCTGCCAGGCCGCAACGTCGTGCTTCTCAGGCGCTCCGGGGGCGACGAAGACCGTCGACAGTGATCAAAGCTTTGTTTTCCGAGGTGTCCCGAATGCTCTCGACCCGGACCGATTCCAAGCATTGTCTCATCGCATGTCTTTTCATTACATTCATTACAACAACTGCGTGCGGCAATGTTACACATCACGAAGGCCCACCACGGACAGGCACCAACGACCTATATCAAGACCATGAAGGTACAAGCTACATCCACTACTAGCACCGACACTTGACATCAACACAACCCGCATCGCATTCATCAAACACATAAGGAAAACCCACTCTCACAACAGGCATCATGAGTACCCAGCAAGGCCATCGCAGAAGAGCGCGCGAATACCATACACAAAAACGCATCCTCACGCAGCACCTGCAACGAAGAACATTGTTCAAGCACCACGTTCATACGACAGAGCAACGACACGGACAGTCGTTTTTATTCATCAAGAACAGGAACATATTTCTAACAATTGGTATCGCAAAGCAGCGCTACAAGCATGACAGAGCCTTTCTCACTGCCGCTTGCCTGTGGAGAAGGACTTATGTACCTGGCTCACCCTTCACAGGAATGAGAGGGGGCTTGGGGTGAGGGGGACGGCACCGGGTAGCCCGCCTCCCCCCCCTCCTGGTGACAAAGGAGGAGGCTCCGGAATCGGCAGATCCCCAGAGTGCCAGGGGGGAGGGATCTTGAACCCCGCATCCCCCCGTAAGGCATTGAGTTCGTCTAATCAGGTGCTCTAGTTCGGGCCTCGTTTTCCGACCTCTCTCATTATTTCTCTCTCCCTTTGTCTATATCTTTCTTTCTCTCTCTCTCTCGCTCTCGCTCTTTTTTTGTTTCTCTCTCTCATTCTCTCTCTCTCTCTCTCTCTGTCTCCACAAAACGAGTCCTACATAATCTATCACGACAGGAATTCTGATGTGGCGGTCTGGCAGAGTTTCTTTTTGCAGCGGATTGATCGTTTATTCCTAGCGTGGTGGGTTACACATGGATTCTCCTTGTGGCGGATTACTCATCGATTTCGTCTGTGGCGGAGTACACACGAATTCCTTTGTGGCGAAAATAAGTTCCTGCTGGGGCGGATTGATCAAGAATTCATTTTGTGGCGAATTACACAGCGACTTCTTGTGTGGAGGATTCTACACATGATTCCTTGTGGGGCGTGGTGCACGTTGCTTTCCTTTTTAGGAGGCCTTTCTGGTAGTGAGCCAGGGGACAAACAAAACAGAACAACAAATCATTTAATTCCGATCGAATAACATGTCTTCAATGCGTTTGAGATCTTCGGCCCAGGAAGTTTAACACCACAGTATTTCAATCCAGTCTGGAGCCACAGCCATATTAGAACACAGCGTTGTCCAATACGTTAAACCTTAAGGCGTGTGGACAAGAGCGTATTGCGGAACAGGTATGTGACAATGTTGTATGCCGAATGCGGTGTTGGTGTTGAGCATGTTGTGTTGGATGCTTTCTTCGCCCAATACATCGAACATCACCGCAAACATGCAAGTGTGCCTGGTTGACTACCAGGCATACCCACTAAGGGAATTCCTTTGCAATCCGCCCCGCTGGACACCAATGTGAAATTCGACACAGAAGGAATTCTTTTGTAACCCGCCGCAAAAAGGAATCAATGTGCAATCCGCCGCGAAAGTTATCAATTCGCAATCTGCCACGCAAGGAATTCTTTTGTAATCCGAGCATATGTGTGACTGAGTCTGAGGTGGGGTCCGAGTGTGAGTCAGACTGAGTATGTGTAGGAGACGAGGGAGAGAGAGGAGCTGTGGGTGCCATGATTATGCAAGGAGCCCTTGCTTCGAAGTTAACCGTTCCACCGAGTCGACGTCCAGGGTTGTGGTAGCTGTTGTCCACTGCGCCACATTTTGTTCACAGCGTCAGATGTCAGAAGGGGGTGCGGCTGCTGGTGCAGAGCAGAGCGAGCGCGGGCGCCCTCCAGATTGGGGACCCTGACAGAATTTGAATGGCCCCTCAAACAGTGGCGAAGGCTCAGGGCCTGAACTGGTCGGAACCCCAACAAATCGGCTAGGAGGGGAGATGAAGCCAAATCCCATCAAAATCGGTCCCCGGACCCTTCCAGGGTCCATTTGGTGTTGTTTTTCGCCCTGGATACGTTTTTGATTGTCCCGGGGCTCAAGAACGGCCCCCGGTGGCGGAAAAGTGCCGCACCTCGAAACTCGCACTCCCCCTCCTACTGGCCGGCACCATGCCGCGGGTCGAGGTTCGATGCTTCTGGACGCGCTTCGCTTTCTTCAGGCCTCCAGGAGCCTCCTTGCAGCCGCGGGGCGGCCCTTCTGGCCAGAACGCGCCCCTGGGCAGGTCTAGAGGTCGATGTTTGACCCCAAGGCGCAGACCGCCTGATGTTTTTCTGTGTAGGGGAGCAAGCAATACGTAACATCAACATACCAACTCGGAAGTTCGCGCGGATTCTTCGGATCGGCGCTGGACCTCCTTCCCTGGCGCGCGGAGCGCGCCTGGGGCGGCAGGGCCGCTACGGGGCCCCAGCGCCGATCCCAGGAATCCGCGCGGACCTCCGAGTTGTAATGTTCGTGTCATTGCTTGTCCCCATAAGCAAAACAAGCGGTTGTCTTTGGGGGGCCGTCGGCTCCAGGGCCATCCTGAACGCGGCCCAGAGGTCTCGACCAGTGGCTCGGAGGCTTCAGGGTTTCCTGAGCGAGCTATTGAAGCCCGGAGGCTCTGGGCTTCAGTAGCTCGCACTGGTGGCCACATGCGAACACTACCCCACCACTGAGGCGGGGAGGCGGGGTTCACTTCGCTCGGGAGGTCCCGAGCGAAGTGAACCCCACCTGCCCCTCAGAAGCCGCAGGGTGGTGGAGTACAGTGGCAACCCATGCCAAGAAGCACCCTTCAGGGCGCCCTGGGTTGATCGGGTTTTTCGATGGTGTTTCTGTGCAAAGCGCGGCGTTCCCACACCAAAAACCAATGGACGTCGTGACGTCCTGGGGTCTCAGGGTTGGGTTTGTTGTAGAAGGCTTTCTGTGGTCGGCCTCCCATGTAGAAGGCTTTCTGTGGTCGGCCTCCCATACCAAGGAGGAGGAGGGGGGAGGGAGGGAGGGGGAGGGAGGGAGGGAGGGAGGGAGGGAGGGAGGGAGGGGGAGGGAGGGAGGAGGGAGGGAGGGAGGAGGAGGAGGAGGAGGAGGAGGAGGAGGAGGAGGAGGAGGAGGAGGAGATGTCCGCAGAGGGCACGGGCTCCAGGGCGGTGCACGGCCCATCCAGGCCTCGGCCAGGGGGGGCTTGCCGGGGCCCGGGGTGGCCCTGCCCTGCCACTCGAAGAAGGCGGAGGAGGAAAGGGAGAAGGAGGAGGAGGAGGAGGAGGAAAGGGAGGAGGAGGAGGAGGAGGAGGAGGAGGAGGAGGAGGAGGAGGAGGAGGAGGAGGAGGAGGAGGAGTAAGAGGAAGCGGAGGAGGTTGGAGGAGGAGGAGGAGGGGAAGGAGGAGGAGCAGGAGGAGGAGGAGGAGGAGGAGGAGGAGGAGGAGCGCTACACACAATCAAGACGTTGAATCAAGGACCGCTTTGGGCTCGCGAGCGGTTCGGGTTTTCGGGCCGTCCCTTAGACGAGACGTCGGGGGTGTGTGCCCGGGCCCGCCGTGGCCAGAAACGGCCCCTCGTTCCGGTCGCGCGATGATTCTAAGCGTGAATCACACCAGAGAAAAAACTTGATCAGTAGATGGCTTGAGATGGGATCGATAAAGTGATTGATAGGGAGATCGACCGGGATCCCGGGAACCCGGGAACCCGGGTCCGTCCCCCGCTTTCTGGAGCTCCGGAGACAGCGCACGGCAGATTCGCGCAAGGGCCACGCGGCGGCGGCCAGCGCCGATCCAAGGAATCTGCGCGGACCTCCGAAAGTGAGGTTCATGCGCTTCTTGTTCCTCGAGCTATCGGGACAGCCGCTATCTTGCGAGGCCTGATGACCCACGCGGTACCGGGAGCCAGTCAGTGCAGACGCCTTCGCGGCCGAAGCCTGCCCTTGCCGTCGCCGCGCTGCGGGGCAGTCTCCTGGGGTGCTCTCGGGACGCAGTGGCTCTGTGGAGGCCTCTGTGGAGGCTTCCGGAGGCCCTGCGGAGCCCCTCGAGGGCCCCGGCAATGTCACCGTGTCTTCGCAGCCGTGCCCCAGAAGGCCGACCGTGGATTCCAGCGGAGGTCTGGACACGTCCCCCGGGGACAGGTCTTTCTCCTCCTGAGGCGCTTTCTTTTCCTGACGGCATCGGGGCCCCGCGAGGGCTTCCACAGGCCGAGCACAGCCACTTGTTCGCGCCAGGATCCGCAGGCGACGTTTTCCCCAAATCCCCGAGTTCCGCCCGAAGAGTTTGGCAATTCATACGAAGTGGGAAACCCTGGGGTACACCCCAAGGAGGCTATTCGGACGCACCCCTATCGAGGATGGAACCCCCCATCGCGTGTATCCTCGGGTTGGGCCAAACTGCTTGGTCCATTTGAAACCCCACGAAGCTAGGAACAGGGGTCGACATGTCTCCTGTTCACGTTGTGTCATGATTTTCTCATCACGCGAGGGGGCCTCGAGACACAGGTGCTGAGGTAAGGGGCAGCTTGGGTTCCGAAGGGACTCGCTGTTTCTAAGGTCTTTCCACGGCTCTTCATCGAGCCCTCCTCGTGCATGCGGGCTCTCTTCGGGTCCAGAGAGAGGGGCTTCGCTCCTTATGCAGTCAGGGCGCATCGTGATGATGAGCGACTTCCCAAGGTCACCAGTGCTTCCTTCCCCTTCGGCTCCTCTTTGACCGGCGTCTATGTTCATGTCATGGTTTGTTCCTCTGGTGAGTGCGCCCTGACCCGGGCCCCGGCTGCTGCCGCTGTCCCCGTTGCCCCGACTGGCCGCTCCAGCCTGCTCTACGCAGAATTCTTCCACGCCTGAGCGCTTTCCCCTCCCCCTCCTCACCCCGCCCGGCCGCCCCCGTCTTGTTTCCCCCCCCTCTCGCACGCCGGACAATTCGCCTTCCTGGTTGCCCTGATGAGACCCGCTCGGAGGCGGCCGCGCAACGGCTAAGGGGCACGAGCCACTCCGTTTTGTTGTATGTGTCGCGCGTTGTCGGCAACCCTTGGAGAATGAGAGAGGGGTGGTGGGGGTGAAGAGGGGGGTGGTAGGGGGTGGTGTTGGTGGTGGTGGTGGTGGTGGTGGTGGTGGTGGTGGTGGTGGTGGTGGTGGTGGTGGTTGGTGGTTGGTGGTGGTGGTGGTGGTGCTCGACGCCGCCGACGGCAAAAGTTCCCCTCGTGACCCCCCCGCGGCCCCCGCGCGACCCGAAGCCCCCCCCCCGAGGCAGGGCCCCGGGTGCCCCGTGCTGGCGCCCGAGCCGCCCACGACGTCGGGCAGCCCCCAGGCTTCGGAGGACGCGGCCGAGGCCCGCGAACACGTCGCCGCCGCCGCCGCCGTCGTCGCCGTCGTCGTCGTCGTCGTCGTCGTCGTCATCGTCGTCGTCGTCTTCGTCGGCGTCGGCGTCGGCGTCGGCGTCGGCGTCGGCGTTGTCGGCGTTGGCGTCGGCGTCGGCGTTGGCGTCGGCGTCGGCGTCGTCGGCGTCGGCGTCGGCGTTGGCGTCGGCGTCGGCGTCGCCGTCGCCGCCATCGTGCTCGCGGCTCCGCAGTGCGCGGAGCTCCGCAGCACCGACGCAGGCAAGACGTTTTTTGGGGGGGCTCGCCGTGTGCCGTTCCCCGGGGCCGGGCCCCCTCGCTGGGCCCCCGAGAGTGAGCCGTCGGCAGACGATCTCTCGGGGGCGAGCAGCTGGCGAACTCTGTGCGTCTCTGTCCTCCTCCTCCTCCTCCTCCTCCTCCTCCTCCTCCTCCTCCTCCTCCTCCTCCTACTCTGTCTGTCTGGCGAACTCATGGCTCAGGACAGGCAGGGACATAGTCACCTTCCTGGATCTGAACATCCAGACAGACGAGCAGGGTATGGTGTGCTTCGGCCTTCTTACAGAAAGGAGCTAAACCTGTATCTATACCTCCCTGCGACCTCAAATCGTCCCCCCGCGGAGAGTGGTCCAGAGCTCCCGGGGGCCCGGCGATGGAAGAGGCCAAGACGTCGGAGTTTTCCGGACGGGGCTAGGATAAAGTCGGGCATTGTTCCTCTACAGGAGGAGCATTCAAACATCGTAAAAAGAAGTAGTATGGGGACGATTTTATGAGTATGGTCATGTTATGTTTGTATATGTTTCGATTATGTTTTTTCGTCTAGAATCCCCCTGTAGGAGGACATGCCCGACCTAAGGCTAGGACGCTAGGCTTCCTAGATGGGGTCGGAGTAGATGGGGCCGGAGGATCGCGCCGCATCGCCGATGCATGGGCGATGCGGCTCGATGGGCAGCCCCATGTTCTCCACGCCGACGTCGCCGATGCATCGCCGACGTCGCCAGTGCATCGCCGACGCTTCCCCGATGCATCGGCGATGCCTCGCCAATGTATCGGCGAAGCGGCGAGATCCTCCGACACCATCTACTTGGACCCCATCTAGGAGGCCTCGAAGGACGAGGTTGAATCCGTTCCAGAGCGTTCCGGAGTGCTCTCAGAGCGTTCGGGAAGCCTCTGAGAAGGCCGCGGCGCCCGAGACATTCTCCAGAGCCGCCGGATTTCATAGACTCTCGGCTTATCCGAACCCGATGTTATCCCCGTCCTGGCTTCGTCTTGGGTCTGGGGTTGTGGCCGTCGTGTTCAGCGTCAGTCGTGGCCGTCCTCGGTAGCGTCGTGGTCGTCAGCGTCGTCGTCGTCGTCGCTAGCGTCGTCGTCGTCGTCGTCGTCGGTAGCGTCGTCGTCGTCGTGCAGGTCGTCGTCGCTGCAGGAGGAGAAGGGGAGGGAGGGGGAGCAGGAGATGGGGGAGTGAGGTCGGGGCGAGGGAGGCGGGCGGCAGCTGTAGGCCCCAAGCTTGGAAGCGCGGGAGGTCCACGGTGTCAGCTTGTCCGTGCTCGCTCGACCCCCGGGCATCCGGCGGATCGACGTTTTCAATCCGCGGGCCCAGGAGGAATCCGTTTTTCAATCCTCGACATCTCGTCCGTAGAGTGCATCAGCGTGCGGTAACTAGCGGCTGGCAATCGAGTCGACAGCGCCGATCCAGCGTCGTTTCGCATCGATCTAGCGTCGATTAGCGTTGATCCGCAAGAGCCAGCAAGATGACGTGGAATGATCCCATGAGTTGCCACAGAAGGCTATTCGGCAATTATTCTTGGCCATCGGGGGCACGCCTTGGGCCGCAGGACCGTCAAAACAGTATCCCGGGTCCAGGCGCCGCTCCTGGGGCCGTGAATTGAAACAATCGCATCGTCGGATGTCTGGGATTTGTTTGTTCCCGGGGCGGGTATTTTTCATCCATTTTTTGTTGGACGGTGCGCCCTGGGGGCCAGCCGGCCCCGGAGGCCGAGAACGCCAGACAGAATTGCCGTTGCAGTTCTTCGTTACGCCCGCGTCTGCGGGGAAGGCCGCGTATCATCGGAAGGCAACGCTCGTGATTAGACGCCGCCCGAGTGCGGTCTGTCCAAGATTCGGGATCCGATCGTTGCCACGCGGACGCCTCAGGAGGCCCCCACAAGGCAATCCTCAGTCCGCACCCTTGATCCTCGATCCGCAACACCCAGAGTCCGATACAGTGGGAGCCCATGCCAAGAAACACCCTGCTCGCCTCCAGGGTGCCCTGGATTTCTTGGGTTTCGCGATGGAGAGCGCGACGTCCACACACCAAAAGTCAAGGGACGCCCTGGGGTCTCAGGGTTGGGCTTCTTGTGGACTGGCCTCCACTGTATCCTAACGTTTCTTGCTTGTGCAGGATGACGATTTCGAGAAAAAAGCAGGAGGGCTCGTGGCGGTGCCTGCTCCATTCGGTCCCCGAACTGCTCGTCGTGCGCGTCGGCCTCGTCGTCATAGAGATTATTCGATCGCCCCCTCGAGAATCCAAAGTGCCCCCCCAGCGACCGATACCTGTTGTTGTGGCATCGCCTCCCCCGTGGCTTTGCTTTGCCATTGTCACGTGACCCCGATCTTTTTCCAGGGCTGACTTGTCATCCGTATGGCCCCCGCCCGAACAGGCCGAAGCGGTGGAGTGACCGCACCGCGTAGTGAGCAAGGGGGGGGGTCGGGATCACAGCGCGGTTTTGGGAGTCGGGTCGTTCTCAGAGGATATCTCGGGCGGATGGGGCCTCTGAGGTCCCAAGGCTTTTCGGTGACGGACCGTGCGGTGAGGTCACCGCACGGTCTGTCATCGCACCTGTCTCGGATCCCCAAGAAACCTCAGAAAATGACGGCCTGATGTTTCCAACGCGCTGGAGATCTGCGCCCCCGATCATTTGAAGGCCACGGTCGTGTGGGAAACCGCCGAGGGTGCGTTGGAATCTCGACCTGACTTCTCGATCTTCGAAGGCCATCTTGCGTTGCATCGTTGGGGGACCTCGCCAGTCCACGACATTGATGTCTTTGTTTGTGCCCGACGCGGGCTCGGAGCGGACTCGACTCGGATTTGACATGGATTCGACGCGGATACGACACGGATTCGACACGGCATGGATTCGGCACGGATTCGATGCGGATATGGCCGCCACGGGATAAACAAGGACCGCCGGGGGGACGACAAGGAAGAG
This sequence comes from Prorocentrum cordatum, assembly GCA_963575745.1. Lineage (NCBI taxonomy): Eukaryota > Dinophyceae > Prorocentrales > Prorocentraceae > Prorocentrum > Prorocentrum cordatum. The sequence goes on along the minus strand of CAUYUJ010001113.1, from coordinate 1,434,441 downwards.
GTTTAGGAGGAGAAGGAGGACGAGGAGGAGGAGGAGGGGGAGGAGGAGGAGGAGGGGAGGAGGACGAGGAGTCAAGGAGCAGGGCAAGGAGGAGGAGGAGGAGAAGGAGGAGGAGGAGGAGTAGGAGGAAACTGAGGAGGAGGAGTCGAGGAAGAGGAGGAGGAGGAGGAGGAAACGTAGGAGGAGGATGAGGAAGAGGAATGCCCGCGGCCCCCACGGCGACGGGCCTGCGGACCCTCGGCAGGCCGCGCTCGTGGACGACGCCGCCGAGGACGCGGTGCTGTCGCCCGCCAGCGCGCTCCACGCCGGCAGTGCGCGCGCGCACACCGCCGGCCTGCGGCGGGCCCCCGTGCTCACGAGCGGCGCGGCCATCGCTGGGGTCCTGGCGACGATGGCTCCTCCTCCTCCTCGAGCCTCCTCCTCCTCCTCCTCCTCGAGCCTCCTCCTCCTCGGGCCTCCTCCTCCTCGAGCCTCCTCCTCCTCGAGCCTCCTCCTCCTCCTCCTCTAGCCTCCTCCTCCTCCTTGACGGCTCCTCCTCCGCCTTTTCGACTCCTCTTCCTCGAGCATCACCCTCCTCCTCCTCCTCGACTTCTCCTCCTCGAGCCTCCTCTTCCTCGAGCCTCCTCCTCATCCAGCCTCCTCCTCCTCCTCCTCCTCTTCGACTCCTCCTGCTCGATCCTCCTCCCCCTCCGCTTCCTCATCCTCGCAGGGGCAACCTTAGTCATTGCAGGTCTTGCCTGCTCACGGAAAGGGAGAGCGAACGCAACATAATGTGTTTCACCGAGCGATCAAAGAAGCGGCCCGTGAAAACAATAACAAAATGCAGGTTGCATTCTGGGCGAGTGATTATGATCATCTGGCCGATTGGTAGCAGTTCGCCTGCTGCGATGAGCTTAGGCATCGGTCGATGTTTGCATGCAGCTTGCAGATGAGCGGGCTCGCGTGGTCGGCGTGACTCGGTTGTCAAATACACTTGTCAAGAAAACGTTGCTGTCCAGGGGGTCCATGCCTGCGCGCGCATTCTCCCCATTTCCGCGCCCGCGGAGGCGCCGAGGCGATCGCCAAGAGAAGCGCCCATTAGAAGGCACTCAGGTGGTGTTGCCGCGGCGGGCCGTCGTGGGTCACTCCTCATTGATTTTTCACAGGAGGTCTCTTCGCGTCACCATTTGTATTCTTTCGTGTGTCATCATTCGTGTTGTTTTTTTGTGTAGTTGTTCGTCCGGTTTTACAGCTAATGCTGTAATTGCTTCCACTCCCTTGAGAAGAGATGCCGCATTTGTACACTGGCATGGAGTGCGCGCTCCGTAATGAAGAAACTATGAGGATGACGTTGGATATGTGAGTGGATCGGATGGTGGTGATATGGCGGGAAGCACTCAATCTGAGAGTGTGTGCAGCGAGTGTGTGTGTGTGTGTGTGGTGGTGACGATAGTGATGATGAAGATGCTAAAGCTGACATGCTGATGGTGATGGACATGATGATGGTGATGGTCATGGTGTGATGGTGATGATGAGTGTGGCAGGCCTGAGGGAGAGAGGGTGAGTTGTTTTTTTCCTGCGCGGGGGTGTCCAGTGGAAACAAGAACCTCATTTAGGATATGGGGAACTGCTTCGAAACTGGTCCCGGGAATGGGTCCACACATTTAGCGACGCTCAGAGGGAGGGGAGGGAGGCCCTTGGATCAGAGGAGGACCTAGCGCTACCCCTGTCTCGTTTTCGTATTCTTGGGCCTCCTGGGAAGCCCTGGCGACACGGCTTGACCCGCTTCGGATTATTGGTCAGAACGCACCCCCCGAGAGACCAGGGAGTAGTGGTATTGATACTGCTTGGCTTCCACATTAGATCGGGGCCGCACAGCCAAGCATCGCGACAGCGCTTTCTTGTGGTTCTCGGCCATGACGCCGTTCCCCACCTCTTTGGGCCATTGGGTTACGCTACCGAATGCCCCTACCTTCTTGATTCATCTCATATGCTGATGGACATCTGTCAGGAGGGAAAAAAACACAGATACAATTAACGGCCGACTCCCAGGAAAATAGGGGAATCTATTGGAAGTGGGGGGGACCACGAAACCCAGACATGAAAATATGGGGAATCCTGGGATTTGCGTGTATTTATCTGTGTGTCCCTGGGCCCCCTCAATCTGTCCAGCACGCCTGTAGAGCACGTGAGGCAGCGTAATTTCACTGCTCCCGCGAGGCTTCCTGCGATGCTCGTGGGTCTCTCCCGAGAGGCTCCTGCGAGGCTCCCGCAAGGCTCCCGGGGCGCCTGACAAGCTCCTGAAAAGGACCCTGTCAGGGTCCTGCGAGGCTCATGTTGATGGGCCCGTTTTCCATCACCACCATCATACATTGGATGGGGGGAGAGAGGAGGAGGACGAGAAGGACAACAAGAAGGAGGAGGAGGAGGATGACGAAGAGGACGAGGAGGAGGAGGAGGAGGAGGACCCCCTCCCTTTCCAACTTACGGCAGTGGTGGTGGAAACAAAGGCCCATCACATGTGAACTCCGTGAGAGGTTCAAGGGAGGCTACTCAGATGCGGGACGAATCCCTGAAGGATGGAGAACTGGCCCAGGGACGAAGGGTTTGAGATCGCCAGGTGCCCACGTCACGAAGACACATGCGACGCTTGGGGTTCCCAGCCCTACAAAAGGCCGCTCAAGAAGGAAACTTTGTTGTTTGGGAGGGGATCAGTTTTTCTTAGTTGTTCTTCCGATTGCCTTAGGTTGTCCTTAGGTTCTCTATGGGGAATCGAAGTTGAACTTCTCGAACACATGGGCCTCGTTCCTACTTCAGGGTCCCTCATGACAGCATTTCGACTGTAGGTCTCCAGCGGACCAGTTTTGAAGCTTGATTTGCCTCTCTTAGCTTCGGGAGGGGGGGGGGCTTCTCGTGGCCACGGCTGGGCGCAGTTCGAGCAATCTTGTCAGGAGGGGGTCCATGGTGAGTTGAGTCTGGAGATCGGTCTTTGACAGGGGGGCGGATGGGCGACCCATATTTCGTGGCGTCGCCGAAACAAAACGTGACGGGCGCTAAAGATCCAGGACGCACGGTTTGAAACAAAACAGCGTCGAAGGTATGTGTTACTATTCATATTGTAGCTATTCGGAGGTCTCTTGCAGTTGTCCGATGTGTTTTCCTTGAAACTTGGACGTTTTTCATTCCACGGGGTGTCTCTCAGCAGCTGCAGCTCGTCGAGAGCCCACTGGGGACGCCGCCCGTCGTCCCGAAGGGCGACTCGCATTCTACACGCCCCCCGAACCTTCAGCGCCCTTCGCGAAGATCGGGTTGGTCGGTCCGTCAGAGATTGGCCAGAGGCTTGTTTCAGGCCCCGCATCTCGCTGTGCACGTGCTCGTTGTTGCGGTTGATGGCAACACGGTGCCTATGCCGTAGACGCCCTCGGCCGGGGGCCGAGAACATAGTTAGGGGTTAAGAATGTGCCTTTCTAGAGCCGCCTCGTGGCAGCTCGGGGCCGAGCCATTTGTGAAAACGCAAGGCACATACGTTCAAGGTTTTCACGCTCTGAACTTGCTCCTTCCCTTCGGGCGAGGAGACCTGTGCACATACACCGATCCTTGTCAGACCCATCCTGGGCCCAGGATCGGTGCATGTGCCTCTCTGGCCAAGCCACCAGGGCGCGTGCACCGATCCTGGGCTCTGGATGGATCTTGCCAGAAACGGCGTGTGTGCATAGCTCTCTTTCCTCTGTCCTTTTCCGCGCGCTTCTCCTCCCCCCTTGGCCTGCTGTGCCCATTTCGGCCCCGAACGCGTGAGGGCTCCCGCCGCCACGACCAAACAAAACAATGTTGCGGGCCAGCGGGGCCAGCAAGAAAACAAGGCACGGCTTGAAGTCAATGTGTGTTCGTTTTTTTATTCATTGCCTTGCCGATCGGCGCGGGCTTTCTCATTCCCCTCTTCACCCCATGGAGTAGATTTGGGAGATTTGGTGGCGCATGTTTCGAGCAGGTGGAGTCTTCTCCATGGTCCATAGGACGCACTGCTGCAAACAGTCACATTAAGCAGAGGTCCGAAGCCAGATCCCCACCCCTCCCCCCCCGTCCGACCGATGTCGAAACGCAGAATAATGGGAAAACGTCCGTTTTGAGAGATGGGGTCGAGAGTCCCGCAGCCCTGCGCCTTGAACAAAAAGACTGCGCTTGCGAATGGCAAGCGTGCAAGAGACATCAAGGGCGCGATTGCGTCCCCTGCAGGTCTTGCAACTGGTGGCGTCTTCCAGAGGCTGGCCCTGGGCGGTGCGACCGGCCAGATTTCAGTTTTAGGTCGCATCCGTGCAGTCAGTTCGCATCCGTGGCCGTTACCTTGTAGGAGCCTTGCAGCCACCAACGCTCGATCCACCACGCAACACACTGCGCAACCCGCCAGGCCTCCCCCCACCACACACACACACATACACTCACACACATAGGCACACACGCAAACACATACACACACATACACATTCATTCATTCATACTTAAACACAGACCCACATACGCACGTACACACATACGCACACATACGGACATACACACAGGCATATTGATTCCTGCACGCACTTGTAAACCCGTACGCAACATGGAGTTCCGCACGCACACGTTAACCTACAGCACCTGGGTGACAACACCGCAGCGAATACCAGGGCTGACCACGCCTAGTTCAATTACCACCTGACGCTGCAGATGGAGGGTCTGGACGAAGGCTGACGCTTGCAGAAAATGCAGGACCCACGATTGCATGTAGAAATCGCCGAGAAGGTCATGTAGATGCAGAAGCGCGCGACGCACACCAGCATTGAAACGCAGGAGGAAACACGCGGAAGATGCTGAAGCGACCACGCAACACAACGCAATGCAATACAAGAAGAGGTGATTGTACAACAGGCGGGCGTTGGCCAGTGAGTGTCACTGCCCGGCCAAGCAAGCAAGCAAGAAGTCACACACCCGGAGGTGCGTAGGACACTGGATGGGAAAAATTGCAGATTAAATAATACAGTCGGGCTACGTTGCGCTATGTTGACAGCTTAGCTGTGCGGACAAAGTGCCGCCAAGAAACTTCGCTGGTCAGGATGCACGGCCGAAGGGACCGCATGACAGTGTGGGACCTGTACCCCCCGATGGCGGCATCAGGGGTGCAGAACCTTCTACCCGCGGGCGTCTCGCACGACGCCGCACCGAGCGCAGAACCGAGGCGTGAGCCCACAGGGTGGGCGACCCAGGAGAGCGGCAACAGCGGCAGCAGGAGGCAGAGGAGGGAACCGACACCTGGGGACCAGGACGAGCCCAGAGCCAAAAGAGGGCATGGGCGCGAGCGACGGGGGGAGGACCGACGACCAAGGGAGAGGGAGGGCGAAGCCAATGCGACATCCCGAGGGACGAGCACGAGAGGGGCAGGTCAGAGGAGAGACGCAGGGCGGACAGAGGATGGACGACGACGGCACTACCTGGAGGCACACCGTGCCTGAGACCAGAGCCGCCCAGGGGAGGACGACGGGCTGGCTCGGCCAGGCTGGCGACTCCGCGGTGGGGCCGCTGGGTTGCACCCCAGCGGCGCATACAAAAAGGAGAGCTGGACGCAGCGCACGGGCCACAAGACACCCCTTCGGTGAACTAGGCAGCCACATGACGCGGAGGGGGCCCGAGGCCTGCGACACACTTTTGGCATCGCGGCCACTCGCGGTGGCGAGGCGTAGAGCAAGTCAAGCGGGAGCGCGCGGGCCGGGCCAGCCCACGCAGCGGCCAGAGACACACACCACGGACTTCCAATTTGATGAGGTGCTACAAACATGCCCCGCCCTTGCGCGCGCACACACACACACACAAGCACACACACACAAGCACACGCGCGCGCGCACTCACGCACGGGGTTTCAGACACATGAGTTTACGCGTGTGTGGTGTCTCACAAATCATATTCCACACCCGTGGGGTTTCGCACACATTTTGAGTTCCACACGCTCACGGGGTTCTACATTCATGGGCTTCCAGACACACACACACTGGGTTCCACACGCGCATGTGGTTCCATACGCACGGGCTTCTACCTGCGTAGCTCCGCGCGCATGAGCGTTCCACACATGCTGCACGAACGCCCTGCTCGAGATTTCATGCGACTTCGTCAGCGTCACAGAACGGCTCCTCGCCGCCTCGATCCCTCTCCTCGGACCTCCTCGGCAGGTTCTGCTGGCCGCGATCTCTCGAGCGGTCTGGGACAGGAACGTGCGCCAGCCCAGGCTGCTCGCCCAGAAGGCGGCGGCGGACGAGGCCGAGCGGGCCCGCCTCGCCAGCGAGGAGGCGGAGCGCCGGGCCCGCGAGGAGGAGCTGGAGCAGGCGGCCCGCGCGGAGGCGGAGCGGAGGGCCCGCGAGGTTGCCCTGAAGGGGGCACGAGAGGAGCGGCTGCACGCTGCACGTCAGAGTGGCCTTTCGCTGGGGTGGCCTCTGGTCTTGGCACACTGGTCGGAAGCCTGGCGACGGCTGGCAAACCCGTGGCTGCTAAAACGGAGCTCTGGGAAATTGTGTTTTTTTTCTTCTGGGACGCAGCCCGTTTCCTATTTAGTGCGCTGAGCTCGATTCCGGGAATTTGTTTTTTGTTGTTTCTTCTGGAAAGACCGTTGTGGCAGCCACGGATTTGCCAGCTCTCGCCCAGCTTCCGAACTGGGGCACCACGGCCGCCGAGCGCTTCGCAGTGGCAGCGGCCTCGACGCCTGGGTTTGGTTCCCTCGCGCCCCCCTTCGGCCGCGCACCAAGCCCAGACCCCCGAGGTCACGATTTTTCGTTATCTCGGCCCCCAGAGATCTCGACCCGTTCCCCAGGACCAGGATTTCACCCTGAGTCGTGTTTGTTGACGCCCGAGGCCCGGTGTGGGTTCTCACATGGAAAGACGTCCGTCGCGATTTGTCCATGACTGCAGGGGCCTGGGAGGGTTACTCTTGCCCACGGTCACTCTTGCGTGTAGCCGAGAGGAGGCGACAACACTGGCGCAGAGAGCTCTGCAGGAGCAGGAGGATCAGAAGGGAGCAACAGACACACCAACAAACGTCGATTCTTCATGGAAATCTGGGAAAATATGGGGGTGGATGGGGAATATGAAAATCCAAACCATATTACGCACCATTGGGTTATGCCATGTGTGTGTGTGTGTTCATGGACATGTCTGTCCCTGGGCACCCCCCTCTGGAGGAGGCGGTCGAGGCGAGCCCCACGGGCAGGAGCAGCAGGCCCAGCAGGTCCCCGCACGGGCGGCGAAGACACACCCGTCGCCGCGCCCTCTCGCGGTCTGGATTGTGGGGCTCGTCCATGCGCAGAGGGGGCGAGCCCCACAATGTGCGCGCCGCCAGGGTGCGCGATCCCGCGGATACACGGCCTCGGGGAAGCGTGAGCCTCGAGCACAGACGGGCCGAGGTTGGAAGAAGAAGAAGAAGCCACACAAACAAAACTAATAAGTAGAGTCCACATAAACATAAACTGTTGGCGCTCCGCTCGGATTTTTTGGATCCGCGCCAGCCCCCCCCCCCCCCCGGCGGCGCCTCTGGCGCCGCTCCTGGCGCGATCCGTGCGCCGTGGAGGGGGGCCCGGCGCGGATCCAAGAAATCCGAGCGGACTTCTAAAAGTGTATGTTTACGTAGGTTTTTGTTCCTCTAGAGGTATACGATCGAGGTCGGTTCGGGGCGGGGTACACTGGTGTTCTTCGTGTTCGGTGAGTGTTCTGGTGCATCCTGGGAAGAGTACCCTTAGATGTTCTGTTTGTTTTGGCCGACGGAGGGTCTCATGTTCATGTGGGATGTTTTTTGGCCTAGGTCCGACTGTACCCTAGAACTCGGGTTTGCTCACGTCGAATTTCAGAGTGGGTTTCGTCATGTTCTTGGTGGCCCCGTCAGGCCAACCCGAGTCCCCCGAACCCGATTACGGTTCCCCGACTGTCGCACGTTGGAGCCATGTGGAATTCTGAGGTGGCCCAGCACTCGTTGCAGCCAGACGGAAGGGCAGGTGAGGTTCAAGGCGCGTGATTGTTTTCCTGCCTCCAGGGGCTGTTTTCGGACCCCGGGGCCGTCAAAAACTAGTCTGGGGTGATAAACTGCACCAGATGGACCCCAGGACGGGTCCGTGTACCGATTTTGAGCGGATTTGGCCGCCTCCTAATCGCACGGATGCGTTCCTCGCGGGGCGTCCGCGGAAAAAGAGGCACATGGGCCCCGCCCGCAAGGCCGTGGAAGCTGATGTGTGAGACATTATCCGCATCCGCGGCCTCGTCTGAAGCGGTCGACGCAAAGCCAACGTGGTTGAAATCGGAGTGCAACGCACTTGCGGCTAAAGTAGATACAGTCAACGCGCCTAGTAAGGACGCGCGCCTTTTCTAGGGTACCCCTGCGTGCTTGGCACTGCGGCCCCCCCTTTGCCGTTTTCATTGGTTGCCGTCGCCCAAAAGTCCCATCTTCGGCCTCCAAGGGTCTTGCGTCCTTACCACCCATTCTTGAGACACGAGTTCACTGTATCGTCGCCAGTCCCATCATTGGCACACCACGCCCCTGCATGTCGTTCCCCTGCCCGACCTCCAAAAGTGGTTCACCCGCGAGGTCTCCGAGGGACCGGTGCCAGTATGACGACAACAGGCACGCCTTCCAGCTGGCCCGCCAGGAGGAGGAGGAGCGCAGGTCGCAGCAGGAGAAGGACACCGTGGGGCAGAGGAGGGCGAAGTGAGGCAACGGTAGTTAGCCTTCGGGGGGGGGGAGGCTTGTGGCCACGGTTGGACGCAGCTCGGAAAATTGGTGCGCTTGGACCCTGGGAGGGGTCTGGGGACGGATTTTGAGCTGCCGTTGTCTCAACTCGACTTGCTCCGAATTGGGCGGGAAGCATGCCTCAGATGTGCGTTTCAGGTGCCTTCATGTGGCCCACCTGACGGGTCTGCTTGACTCTAGTTCGAATCCAGTGTGATTCTGGTTCGACTCTAGCTCGGCTCAAGTTTGACTCATCTTCGATTCGAGTTCGACTCAAGTTCGACGCAGCATCCAATAATGTACCCAGAACGAGCATCTAGCATGCCCATGTCCGCCGACACGTGCGGTCAGAACTCAGGCGTGGTCACAGGGATGCGGGGCGGGCGGCTTCTTGCCCAAATGCCCCACGCGGAGCGCATCCATCGGATCACCATTGGGTGCCCAGACCGCGACGGCATGGATGCATTCTTGATACTTCGCGTATCCCCCACTCGTCCGTAGCCCCCTTGGCTCAAGCCATCTGGCTCAAGCCTCTGGCTCAAGCCCTGGCTCAAGCCCCCTGGCTCAAGCCCAAGGGGGTATCCCCTAGGAGTTTGCGGGCCGCGCGCTGCCCCCGGGCCGCGCTTCGGCCATATCAAACCCCCTGGATTACACCTCCCCCAGCGGCGCGGCGCGGCAGCCAGCCTGCCAGGTCAGGCTTAGCATGGATGGGAACCCGATCGGTGACAGATCTAGGATCCCTGGGAACCCTGCGGGTGAAGATGGAAGCCTAGTCGAGGGCCAGGGGGCCCACGTACTGGCTGGTTCAAGCCCTCCTCTCCCAGGATCACAGGATACCATCCCTCCAAGGCAGCCGTCGCCCCTCGCTCCTTGGGACCCTCCGGGCCCGATCGGTCCGATCGCGTCCGAGGATCCCTTGATCGTACCCGTCAACTCAGCAGACACACGAGAACAATCGGCCTTCAGCCGGACGGAAGTTGAGGGTGCCACGGTGAGCGCCGAGAGACACAGTGACACTGCGACCTTCAGTCGCTTCCCTGGGTTTGATATTGACAGCAATGACTCTTTCCCGCCAGATCTGTTTCCCTCCCTTACCCCGACGCTTCCTCTGCCCCTGGCTGGGCGTCCAATCTCCTTCTCTCCTGGCGGTGAAGGGCAGGACTGGACCGCGCGCGGCGATACCAGGACCACGGGGGGCCGTGGCCCCATTCCTGATGAAGAGCATCCCCCGAGATGTTCAGGCCCATTTGGGCCGCGCAGGAGCTCCCGCCAGAGAGGCGCTCTCGAAGATCGGCCCAGGAGCTTGACCGACGAGGGTGGATGGCCTATGCTTGAGGCTGCCCAGGGGGGTGACTGCGGTGATGATGGGTGGGTGGACGGACCGCCGTCCGCTCACGTTCCCGATCCACATCCCATTGGCTCACGCCCCCGCTCCGCCGACCGCCCTCCCTTGGACGTTTCAATGCAGAGAGGAGCAGCCTTCAGCTGCGAAGGGGCCGATCCTTTGACCGTGGAGGCCGTCGTCCCGGTCGCGCAGCCGACCCATCCCACTGATGCGAGCCGACGTCAAGACGGCTCCCGCCTGCCGCCCGCCGCCTCCCCCGGGCATGACAGCGTTGTACACGCAGAAGACGGGCCTTCAGCCCGGGGAGCGCCGTGCGAGACAGCAGGAGTGGACGAGCCTGCAGCTCGGGATTCTTTAAATGGACAGATGGACGTTGACGGCGGCACGGCTGCCAATCAGCTCCATGGTCATCCTTGTAATCCCGATGACTCCCGTCCTTCCTCCGCCCCCCAAGCTGACAGTCACAGACGGGACGAGCCTTCAGCTCGGGAGTCACAGGCGGGGCGAGCCTTCAGCTCGAGTCTCCAAGGCGTATCTGACAGTTACAGAAGGGACGAGCCTTCAGCTCGCGAACCAGAGACGATGCCCATGGATGCCGAGAGCGCCGCAGAGACTGTGGCCATGAGTGGCGGCGGCATTGAGCCCCCAGCCATCCCTGGTGAAGCAACTCAGGGCCTCCCTCAGCAGGCGGACTCCCAGGCCAGCGGCGGGCGTACGGCCGACACCGCCGACGTAGTCATGGAAGCGCCAGGCTCCGCAACGGGGCCGACCCAGAGAGGGCGCGTCGAGGATGGTGCGGCTGGCACAGCCGGCGCCGCAGGCGATCTAGGTGGCTGCCGCCATGACACCGCCGCTCCCCTCCCTGGAGACATGGGCGCCACGACGGCAGTAGCACCCAGCCCCCATGTCGTTGACCTCGCCGATGGGACTGGCCTTCAGCCAGGAAGAAATGAGCAGGAAACGGTTGGGGTGGACGCGACGAGCATACTGAATGCTGCGCTCGACAGGGGCTACAGAGCGGCGCGTCTCGCTACAGACAGCGCCGAAACGAACGGCCACGGCCAATCCTCCCTGGTAGCGACGACGGCTGCATCCACGGGTCGACCCCACACGTCCGACGCCAGCAGGGTCCCATCTGACCCTGCCCACGAAGTGGGCTCCCTGGTCGATCTGATCGATCGCATCGGACCTCCGATCGTCGTCGCTGGACCGCCCTGCGTCTCCCTCTCCTCGCCTACCCGCTCCTCTCCCATCCACTCCTCTCCTGGCCCTCCCCCTGGGTTAGAACATCCAGACGCCATTCCGGGCGGTAGTGGCCATGGCCGCGAAGACCCGTCCCAAGGGGTGGGCCGTGGGCCCCTCATCAGGACTGCCAACGGTTCTCTGTTCGTGTTGAGGCGCGCGGCTCCCAGAACGCCCAGTACGCCCATCCCCCTCCCTTTCCCTTCTCCAGACCTAGCCCTGGAGGAGGAACTTCGGACGGCGAGCCAGGATGCCCCCACTGACGCGGAGGATGGCACCAGCCAGGCCCATAGAGAGAGGGTGCAGTACGCAACCGACCTGCATGCTCGATGCATGGACGCCACTGGACACACGAACGCAGACTGGGCAGTCAGTCGGGAGACTGATGGACCCATGTGTGGGCCGCGCGTTGCTGACCCTAGGGTCACAGGCAGGGGAGGCACCATGAATGCCCTCCGTCGCCACCCAGTGCGCATTGACGGCCCCCGGCGTGAAATCACCGACCGAGGGGCGCCTAGAACCGCCGACCAAACCAGTAACCTGGAGCTCCTCACCCACCACGCGTGGAGGGGGCATCGCCCTGGTCCTCCTGGTATACGGGAAGGCAGCCCCCTGCGAGCGGTCCCAAACGACGCTCTCCTCCCCGGGTTCGGATCTCAGCGAGCCACCTCGGCACCAGCCCTCGCCATCATGGACCTCTCCTGGCTGGTCTGGTCAGTCACAGGCGGAGACCGCGAAGGACGCTTAGGGGGTACGCAACCTGATCCGACGCAGGTGCTGGCCTTCCGCTTCGCGAGTGTCACTCATGACCCCTGTGTAAGGTTGGAAAGACTGGGCGCGGACGATCCCTCCGTGGTGGAAATGCAACTAGCACGTCTCGAGTACGCCGTCATGACGACCGCAGCACACCATTGCGACATCGGGATGGAGCCTCCGAGTGGATACGACACGGACAACATGCTCTCGCCCACCAGGCCTCCCCGTGATGCTGTGCCACTGCGCAGCAGCGGCCCCAACCGGCCAGACGGCGCCCAAGACCCCATGGACGACGTGACCAGGGCGTACGCGTGCAGAGTCCTAATCCACGAGCGCAGGCAAAATATAGCTCACTTTCCGGACCATAGGGACATCATACATTGGGCCACCAGGAGGGGCAATCGCGAACGGGTTGGCGACGACGTACACTCGAGACAACAATCAGGTAGAGGCCCCGTGCCACGGGCAGAGCCAGCTCTAACAGGAGTAACGGCCAGCACAACTGGCATCCCCAGGGTACCGATCCAAGGTGGCGACAGAAATGACAATGCGTGGCCCTGGTCCACCACGGCGCACCGCCTGCTGCTACGGGATTTCTTCTGCCCGACTCAACGGTGCGACTCCTGCGGATCGTGGATGCATCGAGGCCCGGTGGGCCGACATTGCATCACCTGCCAGAGGTTGGCCAACCCGTGGGGCTACAGCGAAGGCGAGCAGCAGTCGGGCGACCCCCACCAGGTTCACCCCCGCGCGGAAACAGGCCAGCCACTCAACAGGCACGCCCTCGACCTCCTTGATAGCACCCTGCAACTTCAGCTGGTCAGGGCAGGCGTGCGATACGCCCCAATCGCAGAGCATCTTTACTTTCCAGCTCAGCTGGGCCCCACGGATTTTACCCCGACCTGGCTCGTGGGCGAGCTTCTGGGAGCCTGGAGGCGCATGGCGCCCCAACCCGACACCTGGGCCAACAGCGGCTTCATCGACAGAGCGGACATTGGAGATGAGATGCAACTGTGCCCAGCAGTGGCCACCCTTGCGCTGCTTTGCTCCGCGCCAGAGTCCTGGGCCCTTGAGGCCTGCTTAGGAGTATGCCGAGTCCTTAGGACGTGCCCCGATGGGCGGCTTGGCGGTTGGTTCCCACCGCAGCTCTATCGCGAAGATCCAATCGCGCACCCACCACCGCACTGGAGGGGTCCCCCAATGAACAGGCCAACCACGACGATCACCATAGGGCCGAACACATTTGTGGACCTGGATGATCTGAGCTGGCTGAACAACACCATTGGCGGCGACTACCTCGACCAGGCAATGAGCGATACCCGAAACGACGTGGACCTGAGTAGGCGCTGGTGGCACGCCAGAGACAGCCCCCGCGCTCAGGCAGCTGAGGTTATGAGAGGTGCGCTACAGGCCGCAGCCCGCACCGATTGGCGCCCGCTACATGCCCAAATGGGACAAGGGACCCCCCTGGGAAACCTCGTTACAGATGCCGTCATCCGACGCGTAGGTGCAGACAGCTGGGCTCGAGATCACGCACGCACGGACCGACCCAGTGGCGGAGGCACTCCCATGGACGTGGGCGGCCCCAGGGATGGCGGAAGAAGCTCTACTAGCGGAAGTGGAAGCAGAGGACCAGCCCTATATAGGCCCCCCCCTGATCCCGTGCAAGGCCTCTCCCCCGCTGAACTAGCCCAGCGAGGAGCTCTTGTCGACGAGGTCCACCAAATCAGAAGAATGGTGGCCAGTAACACCGTCACCCCAGGCATGCAGTGGCGCCGAATCCCCGTTCCCTCCATCTGGGGCACTGCCACGAGCAGGGGTCGCATCGTTCTCGAGCAGGCGTTTCGGTCCACCAGTATCAATGCCAACATCATCGACCGGGCAGCCACATGGTGGAGAGCGCGAGGCGCCCTGTCGTATAGGGACGCCCAGGTAGTCCTTGCTGCAGAGGCAGACGCCGTCTCCAGGGCCGTTGGATCCACATTTGATGCGCCCGAAGCGGGCAGTTATATCGCGCCGCGGCTTCAGGAGTGGATGATGGAGCACCTAGACGCGAGCGACCCCTTCCAGTCCGCCATCTTGTCAGGGGATCGGCAGGCAGTCGAAGCGGGAGCGAGAGCGCGAGCGGAGCGGGCCAGGGCCGAACAGAGAACGAATCTGAGGAACCAAGGACCGATGCACGTAGGAAGGGCGCAGCGTGGAGCAGAGGCCGCGGCGGCGGATGCTGCGAGCACGACCACTCCCTGGCACGCAGACATACGACAACTGCTCAATCGGGCGCAAGGTGCTCTCCCCCAGGGTAGACTACCACCAGGCAGCACGAGAGAGGAGCACCTGGACAGGCTCATCCGCACGCTAGACGCCAGGCAGCGAGATGAAGAAGGTGCAGGCAGGGGCACCATGCCCGCCCCCGAAGGAAGGACCTCCGTCAACGGCGATCAGGCGCAGTGCCTCGCACAGAGCATGCTGCTAGACCACAGAGCCAATTGTCAACCAGGCTCCTGGATCTCTAAAGCCCCGTGGCTCTGCCTGGCCCCGCATTACTTCCCTCTCCTGAGGCCAGTACTGACGGTGCGAGTGCTGGACTGACGGCCCTACGACGTACTCTATCGGTGGATGACGAGAGCTGAAATGCACACACCGGAAGACGTGGTCACCTGCCTCAACAGAGAGGTGCCAGGGGCCAATCTGACGCCATATTCCGACCTCAGCAACGTGCAAATCCAGGCCCTCATCAGTCACCTAGGCGAGGAGGCCTGTCTGACGCATCTTGAGGCGAGCGTCTCCGCCAGAGCCCCCCCTCATCGAGAGCCTGGGAGACGGCCTTGCCCGGATCGGCCAGCCCCCTGGAGACAGCGCCAGACTCCCCCCAGAGAACATGGATGCCGTAGAGGTCCCCTCCTGGGATCTCGAGGAAGGCACTCCCTTATGCATGATCTGCAGCGAGGACATTCTGGGTACCGCGGAAGTCCTTATGCCATGCGGCCATTTGTTCCATGGTGAGTGTCTGAGTCAGTGGAGAGTGAGCCAGCCGACCCAGGCCCATACCTATGGAAGATGCTTCCCAGTAGACTGCCCCAACTGCCGTTCGAACGACAGGGGTAGCATCATCGCATGACTGCCCGGGCGAGTCTGTGACGCCGACGCCGCTGCTGTTGCGGTGCCACCAGACCTGCTGCAACTACGGGACGGTGCCTTAGCCCCGCTACAGCCGTTCCTGGGCCTACACGAGCTAGCCGAAGCGGTCAGGCAGGTGGCCCCAGATCTTGACTGCCTCAGAGCACAGACGCTGGCAATTCGACGGCCCCACACGTATGTCACGCTAACCGACATGCGCAGGATTCACGAGCATGTGAGCGAGAGGAGGACCGCACAGGAGATGGAACAAGCCCCAATGGATGTGGATGGAACACCACCCGAGGGCGGAGCCGGCCCGGACCATGACGATACGCAGGACAGCTCACAAAGCCCTGGATCCTCACCACCAGCAGGACCTCCCGGTCCCACCAGCAGGGCTGACAGGATACGACAAACTCCGCGGATCACATTTGGAAGATGGGCCCTGCTTCTCGGACGGAATCCCCCTGAGGACGAGCTCAGGAAGAGAGGACCACTGCGGTTCCCCGTGAGCCTACTGACCACGGCAGTGCGAGACATTGGAGCCGATCTGGTGGTCTCCAGAACGGCGTACGTTGGCGATCGAGTCGCCGGTGAAACTGGGGTCACCTTTGCCCTCGCCGGCCCTGATGCGTGGGAACAGATCAAAGCCCTGGTCACGGAGCGCAGAGGTCAGGCCCCTGGAAGCTCCGCCCCAACGATCTTCATGGTAGATGCACAAGCCTCACAGATGGACTCCGCATTGGCGGCAGCCTCTTCCGCGGGAGGTCCATGCTGTGTCCTTTCCCTGGCCACCGAGGGAGCGCCATCCCCTGGAGGGCCGGACCCTATCGAGCTTGCGACCCTGGCGAACGCACAGTGGGGGTTCAGAGCGACCAGCAAGATCACCCACCTTGTTCCGATCGGCTACCCTTATCGAACCGGCAAGCCCAGCCCGCCCGCCGATGCAGCAACTGTTCGCGGCGCAGTTCGACATAGCAGGCAGGGCGCTTCGCACGATTCTCCCCCCGTCTATAGTTGTACACTGGGGAGGGAGATCTGGAGACACCTCCGACGCTATCCATGTTCTAACCCCTGAAAGCGGCAACGACGGCGTCGTCGCGCAGATCATCAGGTGGAAGGAGGAGCTGAGACAATCCAGCAACGGTAGAATCACAGCCGAATGGGTCACCACGAGAGTGCAGCTCCCTCGGGGCGAGCTCCTAAGGTACCAATAAGGGCTCGAGATGCTCTTCCATCATGTACTTCGCTGTCGGACAGCGAGACCCATGACCGGAAGCGGCGGCCTCCGTCCCCCCCGGGACAACCTGCAGGCGGCAGCGCAAATCACCGCGCTGGCCCACTCCACGGCGTGCATTTGGAGAGCTCATGAGACGAGCGACTCAGTGCACATTCCAGTCCCCCCTAGAGCAGTGTGCCTGGCGCATGCCATAGCATCGGCGACAGCCGGGGCCATGGGACACAGAGTAGGTATCTGGATCAGGGTTGCTTCTTCTTGCTACCCCTGAAAGGATCGCTGCTCCTGTCCTGCGGCACCTTCGCGACGAGCTCCCGCGTATATTTGGATAAGAGTCCTCCACGCCAGCCCTGGGGCCGCGCCGAATCCTCCTGGAAGGGCCCTGGGACGGGGGGCCCTCCTTTGTGCGCCTCTCCGACCCCGAGGACGGCTTCCACCTACGATGGAACCTGGCTGACATGGGACAAACATTGCCTGCTGACGTCATGCAAGCCGTAGAGGCCACGACTGGACCCGACACTGTCGAGCAAGTTTCCACCGTGTATGCCTGGTTCCCCGACGTCTCGGACTATAGGTGCATGACGCAAGTCCGCATACGCCTGGCGGCCGCGAACGCCATGGCGGCGGCCTTTGTCGGCACCAGCTGCATCGTGGTCGGCGCCCAAACGATCAGGATCTTTCCCGCGACACCGAGCAGAGATCCCATGCACAGAGCTGCCGCCGTCTCCAGAGAACAGCAGAAGCACGTGGACGCGCTGGCCAGATCCTCCGTCCGACAAGCTCCCAGGCGTGCCATACAGCCCCAAATCCTCGAAATCACCACTATGGATAGGCACGGCGCCCAACTGGGAGGAGTGCACCTACGCAGTATGCGCCCTGACGCTTGGCACCCTGGACACAGCACTCTTCGACTCTACTCGGCGGCAGTGGGCTCAGCGAACGCTCAGATACTAACTCGACTCTGGCCGCTACCTGCCGGCCCGAACGGAGCGTCGCACCCAGCCAACACCAGGGCCGCCCCACCTGCCCTCACAGACGACTGGCCACGAGACAATGCCAGGGCCATGAGCAGGAATGCTCTTAACACGCTACCCAGCGAGTACTTCGGAGAAGGCTTACGGGACTATGAGACTGTTCTCCAGCCGGGGGAGTACCTCCTTGCGGCAGTTGCTGCTGGGGGAGCAGTGGAGCTTACCACTAGCGGCGAGACAGGATTCCTCTTCACCACGGTTCTCACCTGGGTGACGATACTGCTCCCCGCCGATGCAGACATCTGAGCGGCCACAAGAGGCGCAGACAGACCACAAGCCAGGTTCAAGCTCCAGCTGGCCGCCGGCGCAATCCACGTCGCGCGACTGGACTCCACGCCCGCGGTGACCCCATCCCCCGCCTCCCTGGGACTGCAGGTCAACGTACCCAGCCAGCAACCTCTCCCCAGACGCACCACCGCCTCTCTTAACCCACTCCCTGCTCCAGCCAGACCTACCCACTTCCCAGAGCTTGCTGAGGTCCTTGCTAGCACATGCAGACCCTCCCCGGGTGACCTAGTACGAGCAGACGAGGATGCCCTAGGGATCGCGCGAGGCATGCTGGGCAGGTTTGTCGCAGTTGTCCCTGAGCAATTGGTCCACGACATGGCCCGAGGTGTGCAGCGCCGGATCGCGCGTGAAATTCGCAGGCAACTGGAAGGCCGGCCCATGCAGAGATACAACTGGGACATGTTCGCTGCCATTTGGATCCTGCAGCTTGCCAATCCGAGGAACCTGGACCGTGACCACGTGTGGCAACTCATTCGTGAGCTCGGGATCCGAGAGGAAGTCACAATACAGCTGCCGTTCACACAATGGCTCGCGCCCGAACCTGACGCCACATACTCGGCACACCAGCCATGGCTCGAAGTCCCTGGATCGAGAGGAGCCGAAGTGGACGCTGCCACTTCACATCCCATCCCAGAAGATGTCACCGCCGCCCTGGACGCCCTGATCAACAGGCTCTCCAACCTCCACGGGGAAGAACGGCAGCGCCACGATCCTGGCAGAGTGACTCGAGGACGGAGAGGAGGCTCACAGGCGGCCAGGACCGCGGATGCGGGAGACAGGCACGTCGGCCCCCCAGGCGCTGACGGTCGCAGAAGTCGCAGCCGAGTAAACCCCGCGGCCGCCGCAGCAGGAACGCAAGCCAGCGCCCAAAGTTCACCATCTGCCCCAAGCCCAGGATCGACAGCGCTCCCCGCAGGCCCCACGGCGGCGACAGCGCCACCAGAGCAGGCGGGCGCAGGCCCTTTGGCGATTGGCCAGCAAACCGGCAGAGACACTACCGGGGCTGAAGGCAGCCGGGCTGCAGAGGCAAGTGGGACACAACCACGGGCAACGGCGCCAGCACCAGGCGTGGCTGCGGTACCACCATCCCTGGGCTGCACGCCAGGAGGAGACGGAGCGGTGGACAGCGGCGGAAGCTGCGGGGGTAACACTGGGCAAGTGCCCCCGCAGGGGACCCCAGTGAATCCCGCGCCACCTAGCGGGGTGGCGGGACAGATCCAGGCACCTCCAGCCGAAGGGGGGGGGAGCCCTGGGAGTGCAGGTGGCCCCGTGCCGGCGGACGCCCCCGCCGCGCCAGCAGGAGAGAACGGGACGGGCACTTCGGGCAGTCCCGAGACCGCCATTGCCACAGATCCCCCCAGAAGTGATCCGACCTCCCCAACAGTCGCGCGAGCGAGCCCTGAGCAGCCCACAGCAGGAAGCGGGGGCGCCGCGGCGCCAGAGGCTGCCAGGAGCAGGCGAAGCACACCAGAAGCCACCAGGACAGCGGGCAGGAGGAGAGAGGGATCCTTGACCACCGCACCTCCACAGGCCCCAACTGACCCGCCCCCAGCCCAGGCCAGAAGACCGCCTCCCGGCACGGTGGAAAGATGCAGTAGCGACCCCCTTGGTCGAGGAGACACCCCAAGGAACGGGCTAGAGCTCCCACCGTGCATGGATTCGGATTGGCGGCGAGAGTACGAGGCAATGGCGCACACGTTGAGACAAGCGCAAACCCAAGCCACAGATGGCACAGGCAGTCCTCCCACCGCAGAAGAGTGGAATCGGGTGCTGAGCACGATAGCGTGGGCCGCCGCGATACCGCAACTTGACAAAACTGTGCGGGACCTGCATGAAGAACTTGGCATGTCAATGAGAATACCAGACGCCTTCAGCGCCTATTGGAACGCCTATCCTCCCCCTGGGACGCGCAACCCCATGGGTAGAAGAATACGCACACGCTTTTCGGCACTAACGGCGGGCGCGGCTTGTGCCCAACTCCGACAGCTCGCAGGCAGCCCAGCGGCGCGCTCGGACAGCGCACTGGCTCCCGATGCTCCCTTCCAGGACCGCGCACCTGGCATGCTCCGCACCATCCTGCGTGCGGGCGCTGGCTCCCCATACTCCGACGACAGAGTCCAGGTCTTACGGGAAACGGTAGAGGCTTCCGCAAGGAACCTCCGCAGACTTGAAAACACTGCCCGTCGTGCCAGCACGCCCAGACCCGCGCGCGCAACGGCTGCAACTGGCGAAAGCACAGCAGAGACCGCCGCAGCTGGGCGTGGTCGAACTAGAAGCGCGGCCGGACCACGGCGGCCTAGAACCAGTGCTCAGCCGCGCAGCACTGCTGCCGCCAGGGCACGCAGAAGCCCTCCCCGCCGAGCTCCCCCGGGGACGAGAAACGATGTGCAGCGGACGACCCCACAGGGCACCCTGCGAGCCAGAGCAGGAGGCAACACCAGCAGAGAAAGATCCACCAGGCCAGGCACCAGAACACCCAACACTAGGTCCCTTATCGATCTCTGGGAGAGCACCAGCCGCCGAGCAGCCGAGGGCGCTCCCCCCGCTGATGCAGGCCGCGGCACCACCAGACAGGCATCGGGGCCAGCAAGTACAGAGGACGGCCAAACACGCAGAGCGCGGCCCCGACCAGCGGGATTCACACCAGACGAGGCCACCGCGGCTCCCCAGCCCGCTGACGTGCTCCAACAGGTTTGGGAGCGCCACAGGGATGAACGAACGGGTCTCTCCCCAGTTGCCCCTGCAGACATTACGCTGGCGGCGTATCAGAATGCAGGCCTGGATAACACGCAGATCATCGGCACGCTCCGGACCCTCCAGCAGGACGGCCTAGTCTCCCTCTGCCCCACTGACGACGCCTGGGATATCTCGGGACACCTCAGGCTCGATACAAGTGTCGGCCCTGGACAAGACGACGACTGGACACTCGATTTCACGCAGCAGGCGGGAGCTCGAGTTGTAGACCCGAGACCGAGCCCACGTGCGGACACAGGCCCAAGCCTCCACCTGGTCTCACTCTTCGACGGATGGGGACTGGCAAGACTCGCGATCGGAGACCTCATGGCGAAGGTCGCCACCGTTCCACACTTCAGGTCTTCCACCTTAAGTCGAAATTAATGAAGAAGCCGCTTCTCGCGTGGAGAGGCGCTGGGGCCGCGACAATGCTGCACTCCTTGACGGAGGTCCTCCACACGAGAGGCTGGGGGTAGACGTCTGGGACCTGCTGAGGGGAGAAGAAGATCAGAATTCCTGGGCCAGTCACCTGAGAACCCTCGAACCTGGAAGCCTCCTCGTCATCATTGCCGGATTTCCGCGCACGAACCTGTCCTCAGCGATCCAACGCGGAGGATTGGATGGACCAGCCGGTTCCCAGTCGGTACACTTCTTCGTCGCCCTGCTCCTTTGGATCATCGCGCGCAGGGTGCGGCCAGACATCCGCGTGCTAGTGTGCTGCGAAAACGTAGCCACGATGCAAGCGGCGCACAAGCAGGCGATGTGCGCAGCCCTGGGAGAGATACCGCTCGACTGGGCGGTGCGCCTCGATGCCGCCTCCTCGGTGGCTAGCCCAAGAGACCGCCTCTGGCTCAGCAATTGTCCCCCCGCCGAAGACACCATTACGTATCCCAGACTCCCGAGCCCCTGGGAAAGACGGTGGACATACCGCCCAGACGGACGCATCCCCACGTGGACCCAGTCCAGAGCTCCAGCGAGTGCCCCTGAAGCCATAGTCCCGAGCAGCTACCAGACGCATCCGTTGTGCCTCCTGTACAGCGAAGACAGCAGCTACAGGTGGCTCCTCCGCACTCTCACCGACACCAGGAATGGCATTAAGAACATACTCGCTGAGACAGGAGCCGAGCAGCGCTTCCAGGGGTGCACTGAGGGGCTGGCACTCGTCTTTCAAGGCAGAGAGCGGGCAAGCCTTGCCAGCGAAGGAAAGGTCAAGGCCTGGGCAGGATGGCTGCTTGCTCACGGAAGAGAGCATGGACTCCGAGTCCCCTCCCCCGAGGAACGTGCTCGAGCAGTGGGACTGTGGTCCTACTACCGGTCCTTAGGCATCAGTGGGAGAATGCTTTACGACGCCGTAGGCATCCATTTCGACCCCAGGTGCCTCCAGCGTAGACTCGCGTCTGCCATCCTAGCATGAACCCATGCCTGGACAGCAGCACGCAGCACCGACCGAGAGGCACGTGTGGGCCGCATGGAGGCAGGCGCGCAGCTTCGCGGGCAGAAACTGCCCATGGGCACCCCTCGCGGAAACCCCTTTTCCAGACGACATACTACGAACAATGCAGCGGCAGCAGCACTTCCCGCCCGGACCGTCGTTCCCCTTGACTCGCCTGAGGACCCAGGTTCGTTATATCGCGCCCTCGGGCCCCCCCCGACCACGAACCTCGCGCCGGGGGCGAGAACTAGAGCGTGGCAAACTGCCTGCTCATCCCTGGGTCGTGCCCTAGCACCGAACTGCAACTATACCGTCAGGCGGCCACGGTCCCTCTGGGCCTACCTGCACGCCACCGCCTGGGCCAATCCCACATGGGCGGACATGTGTGGGGACCGGTCTCTACGGAGCCTTGTCGACGCAATAGCTAGTGCCACACAGCGCGGTACGCTTAAACTTGGCTGCTGGAACGTCAGATACCTCAAGAGTACGACAGCACACAAGAACATGATCAAGCACGCTTTTCTGACGCAGCTGACTACCAACGGGAGAATTGGGCTCATTCAGGAGACACACTGGACTGAGCATGAAGCGGCGGTCTGGTCCACCATGTTCCATGCTCGCACGCTTATAGCATCGCCTGCCTACATAGGACCGGCCGGAGGCCGCGCCGGCCGGGTGGCGATCCTCATCCCGCACGGTGCTGCGCTTATTCGTTCCGAGGATCTTGTCCCTGGGTGCGCCGTTGCTGCCACGATTAGACAAGGTGAAAAACGTCTACCGCCTGGTGTCGGTGTATCTCTCTCCGTCTAGGAAGACCGAAACCATAGATGCCATCCGCCAGGCCATCGAGAGATGGGATGACACCCCCACCTACTGGGGCGGTGACGTGAACATACAGGTTGACAACCCCAGGGAAGGCGAAACCGACGATGCCGCGGCTCTCACCGATCTGCTCGCCCAGACAGGATCTTGCATCTGCCACTGCGACGGCCCCACGAGGGTCGACGCAGACAACGAGTCGCATATTGATATCGTCGCTTGTCCTTACCGACAGCTTGGGGCATATGGAGTCAGGAAGGCATGGAAACCGTCCGTTCCGGACCACGCCATCATGTACCTGGAACCTCAGGGCGCCCCCAGAACACGCAGAGACAACACCATACGGGCTGGTGCCATGCGCCTTCTGCCGGACGAGGCGCACGCAGAGCTAAGAGCCATCAGCACGTTCCTCGAGCGTACCTTCGGACTGCCCGGCGTTGACCTGACCGGGCTCCTGCAGCCCGCCGTCTGGGTCCGCCCGGCGGCCCCGGGCCAATTCCCAGCGAGACACAGGGACAACGACGATGGTGAAGGAGAAATGGAGCAGGAGCCTTCAGCTCCGCCTCCGCCCCCTCCCCAGGTTGACGACCACACTGCCCCCCTCTTTCCTGCACTACTCACTCTTGGTCGTCACGCCATGTCGGCGGCCATCCAGGACTTGTGGAGGAAGTGGCGCAGGAACAAGACCAACCGCTCTCCGGGTACTCTCCTCGCTGCAGCGGCGAGATCCGAATCCAGCACACTTGCGGCCTGGCTAGCCGAGTACGATTGGGGCGGCAACGACCTGACCCCCCAACAGGCCCCCACCTGGTTGAGAAAGTGGGACAATGACACCGCTCAGAGGCGGGCGGCCCGGCCCACCCCCGCACAGAGGGGCCCCGGCGTCGAGCGCCCCGCCCTCGCCTCGCACTACCGCACGGGCCGAGAGATCTTCGTCAAAACGCACGCCATTCTTGGTGTGCGTGACACTGATGGGAGATGGAATGAGCGTACGAAGGAAGTCGACGACGTCCTCTGGCGGAGCCGTAGCCATATTTGGCAAACTGCCCCCCCCCTTCCCCCAGCCGCGGACCGAATCCTCGACGAATATTTCCGGCACAAAGAACTCGGGCAGTTCCCGGACCCCCCCAACCCGCAGTGGGGCAGGATTGCCTCTCTCGTCCTGGGCCCAAGTGGTAGTGCTCCTGGGGTGGATGGGGAACCGTATGAACTGTACCACCCTGGGGCCCGCTTCGTCGCCTGCCTGCTCGCGCAGGCCTGGTATGCTGCTGACCTGAACCCGGATCTTATTGACCTGGTCCTAGGCCCTTCCATCGATTTGCTGGTCTGGATTGGCAAAAAGGCCGCTGCCGAAATGCCAAGCGACATGCGACCCTTGCAGCTCCCCACCTGCCTACGGAGACTGCACGGTGCGACCATTGCTGACCAGCTAGGTCCGGTGATCGAGCCCAGACTCAGCCCTAATCAAGCGGCCAAGCGAGGGGGACAGTGTGGCCCCAACATCACAGCTGCCACTAACCACCTTGCCCTGGACCCGGCGCCCGACACCGAACCTGGGCCAATGTGGGCAGCCCTGCTAGGCGAGCACCAGGCGGCCGTGGACCAGTACATACAAGACGCTGTTCAATCCCTGGGCCCAGCCCCCAGCACGGCCGTCCTCTTCTGCGACCAAAACAAAGCCTTTGAGCGTATATCCCTGCAGTGGATGGGAACTCCCCAGCTGGCTTCTTCACTCAGTGGACGCCCTGGTCAGCTCCAGAAATGTGCGCACCTGCAAAGGAAAGTATAAGAGCAGGATAAGGAGGCTCCTTCGCTCCATCGGAATGGGGGGCACTGCCTCCCCGCTTCTCTGGTGCCTGGGCTACGACCCCTCATCTGCGCCCTTGAAAACATCACGGTGTCGGACGACCCGACGTACGTGGACGACCTGGCTGCGTTGCTAGGCGCCACAGCTCAAACTATCCGTGCTGGCATTGCTCTGCCGTGGCTTGCAAGGGCTGCGGGACTCCTGGTTGAGGCCCACAAGTGCAGAGGAGTCGAGGCACCGAGCAGGATCAACGTCAGGCAACTCCTGGCCATTGCCCCCGTGGATTTCACTGACAATGGCGCCACGATGAGGGTCACCGGCCTTCGGGATACACTCATATTGGACATGATCAGCCGTGTCGGAGGACCAGACACCGCCGCTCAGTGTACCCCATGGCCCTGCCCTTGCAGGTGCAATTTCAAAACTGCCCTGATCCCAGCCAGCAACCATGAGTGGTGGAGACGTGCCATGGATGACACTCCCTTCGGCGCATCCACTGTGATGCCCAAGTGGCCCTACCTCGGCGCCTGCGTCGTATCTCGGGCGGCCGAAGGAGAGGCTTTACCGCCCGGGGGCGCCATGGCCCGAGGACAACTCGATGCCCTCGTCGCTGGCACCTGGGGCAAACCGCTTCCCAAACTCTGGGACAGAGCCATGGCCCTACACTTGGCCAAGATGTCGCCGAACAAGACCGCCCTCGCCTGGAATACATATCTGATTGCGCTCATCCCCTACCCCTCGCACTACTCTCTCCCCGACACCGTTCAGGAGAGGGCACTGCGTGCTCACCTTAGGGTTGCTCTCGGCTTGGCCTCGGCCTCGTGGATTCCCGACAACATTCTCACTGGCCTGAGCATCCGGTTTCAGATCCCTGGCTGCCCCAAGTGCCCTGTTGCCACCGCGCGCGCGATTGCAGCCAGAGCCCACGTCCTTGATGACCTGTGGGGCCCGCTCCAGTCACGACAGAAGGCCGGAAGGAGGTGGAACAAACTCGGGAAATGGGCCCGGGAATTTCCGCCACGGCAAGGGCCCTTTAGACCCGGCTCCAAGGTTCTGACTGACTCCAGGGCAGCCGACCTATTCAACCGAGCGATAAGGGAGCCTGCCCGATTGCGTGCTCGCTACTTCGGTCGGGTGGTCTACGTCGCGGCTCGGTCGCAGCTACATGGACACATCGTGGACAAATTGTTCACCGCAACCAGTGACGATCGCAGGTGGGCACAGACAGATGGCGCTGAATGGTCCCTTCTGCAACACTGTGCATACTTCACCGAGGCACACCACGTCCTCCGGCTTCTGGCCAACGGCCTGCCCGGCTCCGCACGACGGCGAGGCGTTGCCGACAGGATCCCCCACCAGTGCAGCTGCGGCAGACCCGCCAAGAGAGCTTGGCTCACTGCGGGACAGCGAGACGATGGACAGGCCTTGTGTGACACCTGCCTTAGGACCTGGTCGGGTGAGGCCGTGCTCTGGCCCCTTCTGGACGATGACGCCCTCCCCGAAGACCTTCGCGCCCTAGCGGCCGAGCGTAGAAGACGCCACGTAAGCATCCAGGTCCCTATGCGGCAAGGGCTCTACGGAGTCTGTCCACTCTGCGGCCTTGGAGCGGCCGCAACCGAGCACGTGTGGTGCTGGCGCCCCGCGGCCGCCCTGGCCTGGGAAAGAACCAGGGCCCCGGACCATCCCAGGGACCTGGCCACGGCGATGTGCACTCGGGGTCAGCATCAGAGGTTAGTCTGTCGGCTTTTGCAGCAGATCTCCTTCAGGTATTGCGTGATTTTGGACTGCACCCCCCTGGGTGCGGAGGAGGCCGCCAGACTCATTGTCCAGGGTATCGTTGTCCCCGACACCGACGTTCAGAGCGACGACGAAGCTGATGATGACTGGCATGAAGGGAAGCCTCCCGTCGCCCCGGCTGACGAAACCGCAGTCTGGGCCCCTATGCTCGACGTCTGCCAGCTGTGCAACCCCCAAGGGCCGCACTTACGGCGCATCTGCGGTGCCGCCAGACCTCACCTGGGCAGGCAAGCACCACGCGCCGGAGGGGAAATTCGGCGCCTACCAGTCACCACGAGAGCCACACCTAGTGGCGATAGGCTCGCAGTCCTCCAAGCCGGTGACCCCAGAGCGGGTTGGATGCCCCCTGGGCAGAACTTATTGTAGGCTCTGTGACCAACACACCCCGGTGCTCAGAGCTGGCAGGGATATGGACAGTAGCGAGGAAATCACGGTCAGAGACTCCCCGCTCCCCGCCGCCGACTCTGCCCAATGGCCTTACGAGCTCACGTTCGACGGAGGAGCTCGTCGGATCGGAGAAGGAGACAAGGTCCCTGGGGCGGCGGCTGTTCTCTGGCGACATGACCCACGCCGTGGCTACCCGCGCGTCGTGGCGGTCGCTGTGGTGGCCCTCCCAGGCTGTGACAATGCGCAGACTGCCGAGGCCTCGGGATGCAGAGCCGGTCTCGCCCTGCTCCCACACGTTGAAGGCGCGCTCCGGGGCGCCAGGGTGGTCGGGGACAACCTTGCCGCTATGCGATACGGGGCCGGCACAGGCCGCTATCGGCGGCTCCACCTCGCACAACAGATGGACTTTGCCCTTAGGCAGGCCAGCGATTCGGGATGGGCCCTCACCTGGCAGGCAGTGCGACGACGGCTCAATAAAGCGGCTGGCCGCCTAGCCACGTTAGGGTCTTTTGGGCCAGCGCCCTCAACCGCGCTGGTGATCATGCGGTCACCACCTGGGTTGGGTGGGAAAACACCGATCGCCCCACTCCCCCTCTCTTCCCCGCTGCGGGGATTGACCTCTGCGACTTGGACCAGGTCGCCCAGGCTGCGGACGCTCTCGAAAATCTCCCTCGTCCTCATCTCCCCTGATCGCTCCCGATCCGGCGCACTGAGGTCAATGCAGCTTGCAGCCTTCAGCTGCCTCCCTGGGTTTTATTGGGCGCTCCCTGGGTCTCCTCGGCACACGATGGGGCCTAGGAACAATCAAGGTCCCACCCGTCGCTGGCCCTCGTGCCTGCCACACAGTGAGGACGGCCCGCCAGTCAGGCTGGGCTCGCGTGTCTTCCTTGCTCGGTACTGTCCCTGGATGCGTTGAGCCTTCTTTGACGGTGGTTGGCGCTACTGGTGCGAGATCTGCCAGGAGCCGGTGGACGACACTGCGCACATCCTGAGCGACAAGCACTACGACATGTCGCTGAGGCGCTACAACGACGGGTGGCCGCACCCAAGCACCTTTGTCTCCCCTGGGAACCTGTGGTGCATGTGCGGTGGAACGACCTGGGACGAAGTGCACCGTTTGCGCATCGAGCGGAGGGCCTGGCCAGGCTGGAAGCCCGTGCAACCCTTTGTATCCCACGACGGCGCCCGCTCACTCCCTGGCCTGGTGATTTCGGAAGACGCGCTACATGTGCCCGTCATCTACCCTCTCTGGGGCGACGACTTGACGTACAGTAGCCCGGGAGGCACGAGAATCGACCCAGACCACGTGAGGTCGCCCCAGATGTGCATCCGCGAGGCTAGACAGGCAGGCGCCCGAGGGCCTGACGGTGGCGGAGGGGCTAATGCGTTGGCAAAGTCCTCCGTCGGGTCACTGCCCGCCGCGCCTGGGCAGCCCCCAGCATCCTCGGGCACTCCTTTGCCTCCGCCCCCGCCGCCCCATCCTCCGACCGCTTGGGGGCAGCCTAGCCAGCAGCGAGTAGTGAGATTGGCAACCGAAGAAGAGGCATCACAGCCAGGCCCTTCGGATCGGCAGCTGGACGAGTCGCTGGCGGTCCAAGCGGCCGCCGAGGTACGCAGTCTTTACTCTCTGCCCTTGGATTCACTACACTCGCGAGTCCACCCCAAGGCGGCGCTGGGAAATCTGCCCGATGCCGTCCTGGCCCCCTCCCAGTGGCCTTACACCCTCCGGGATCGTGGGCAGACACTTCGGAGAATCGCTTGGGTAGAGAGCCAAGCGTCGGTCGAGACGGTGGACAACGGGAAAGAGGCCACGCGCGAAGACCTGGCCAGGAAAGGCAACTGTGCTCTCGATGCCCGTGTCACCAAGATCGACGGCGACACGCCCCTGGACGACCTGGACACCTTCCAGTTGCGAAACGCGATGGACCTCCCAGAGGGTAGGGAGCTCTACCTTTTGGAGTGGCCCTCTAAGTACAGGGTTGGATCCAGAACCCAGGAGGGGGACAAGGAAGGCAAGGATCTGTACATCTCTGTCACCGGCCCCACAGTGGACAAGATTGCGAACGTCACGATCTGATGGCCACCCTCCCTGGGCGGCGCCATCCACCCAAGGGACGCAAGAGTGCTCGACATCAACCCGGCCACCAGGTACCCCTCGGACAGGTGCATCGCGCAGTACAACAGCGAGAAGCGGGGGCCATTCCATGGAGATGAAACCAAGGCGAGACGGCCCCCAAGCGACGACGTTCCCTGGTACAGAGTGGACGAGGCCCCCTCCGACATCCAGTACTGGCGCCAGTGTTGGGCTCTTGACCAGATTTACTACCTCCGGCAGAATGCGGCGGATCTGTTCGCTCGCGCACTGTCCCCCCTGACGTTTCTTTTGGCTTTCTTGCGCGCTCCCCGGGCCGACCAACGCGCGGCCAACGACCTCCATCGTACCAGCGCAGTCGGTTCGAATCTGCGGGCTAGAGCCGCCGCTACACTGGAGATGGACGTCCCCGATGCTGACCTCACCCAGGCTGTCCGGTATGGCCTTCTACAGCAGGAACCGCCGCTTCCCTTGGGTTTGACGGCGTTCTCGGACGACGAACTCTCAGACTCGACGGGGTCAGTTTTCCAGAGGGTGCGCACCGCACCTAGCCAGGCGACCTTAACGAAAGGGTGGACAAGCACAAGTTTCACAAACGACGCGATCAGAGCCCTTCAGGCCACGCTACGTCACCATGCCGTACTGGTGCACGGACCCACTGGGACAGGCAAGACCACCTTCTCCGTCGCCTGCCTGGACATGTGGGGATGCTGCCTACGTTCGGGCCAAGCAGTTGCGCTGGCAGCCGGTTCGAACACTGCGGTCGACCAGCCCGCCCTGGCAATGTCCGAAGCACATCAACGGCGCCGTCTCGATCCCGACACGGGGTTCCCTGGGAGATTTGTGCGCCTGGCCAGAAAGGAACGCGTCAACGATGAGCTTGTTGACCTGACCCCAGAGGGCCACTACAAGAACACCTACGGTGACTTCCCGTTTCAGGATGGGGACAAGAGCCTTGACTTCAAGCCCTTCAAGGCCAACCTGCTCCGGGATGCCAGGGTGATCATGTCCACACACGAGGCAGCCGAAGCCCTCGGACAGAAGGACAGCCCGCACATTGTCCTCCTGGTGATCGACGAGGCCGGACAGGCCACGGAGCTGCATGCGCTTATGTCTATGGTGAACTTGATCAACAGTGGCGGAGTCCTGGTACTGGTGGGCGACCCGAACCAGTTGCCCCCTACGGTTCTCTCAAAGCTTGCCAACGACCTGGGTCTCTGTGTCAGCATATTTGACAGGATGTTTCACGCCCTCCGCGGCCAGGACACGGCGGTGGTCCACCTGTCGATTTGGTACCGCATGCATCCGCAGCTGCTCGCCTTTCCGAACGCAGCCTACTATGGCAAGGGTATGACGAGCGGCATCATGGACCCGCTCAGAGACAGGCCCATAGTTGACGGCATCCCATGGAGAGACATCTCACCCTGGGAACCTGGGCGCCTGGCGGAACTCGCCAAGCTCACCAGTTCCAACGAGGCCGACCTCAGCGCGACCCTCAGGCAGTTGGAACCTCCGCAAGACGGCGACAAGCACCGCTTCCTGCTAGTCGACACACCCTCGTGGGAGGTTTCGTCCGGCCTCCAGCCAGGCTACGCCAACCTCCCCGAGGCAGCGCAGGCTGTGGACATCGTGCGGGCACTCCTCCCTGAGCTTGAAAGAGGCACCACCGTCCGAATCGTTGTTGGCTACCAGCTCCAGACGGCCATCCTCGAGGACGGCTGGCCACAAGGTCCGCGCCACCTTAGCGGTGTCCTTCGGAACTCGAAGAGTGGCAAGAAAGGGAAGTCCGGCAAGGGAAAAGGCAGTGGCGGCCGCGGCGGGCAAGACACCCCCGCCCCTGGAGCAGACTCCCAAGAGCAAGAGGTCGACACTCACCGCTGGGAAACCGTCTTTCGGGAGGATTTTAACGACTACACAGCCATCGGCACAGCCTTACCTGGTCTCAGGCAGATTGCAGGCAAGTGCTTGAAAAATGGGGCCCTCAAGCGCACTACCATCGACTCCAGCCAGGGTGGGGAGGCAGACATCGTGATTGTGCTGACCACCAGGAGCAATGGGATGCACAAATGGGGCTTTGTCGATGACGCCAAGCGGTTGAATGTGGCGATCACGAGGGCCAAGCGGAACATCATGATGTTGGGAGACGGGCGTATGTTCGCCAACGCCACGTGGTCCCAGCTACGTGTGCTTTCCGAATATGGGCGCTTGACCCGCCTTTGGGTCCGGTTCGGTGGCGCCGGACCTGCTGACCACAGGCGATCCCTGGTCATAGACGAGAGCTTTGACCCACTGCCCGACCTCGCCACCCGGGCACCCTCCCCCGTTGCCTGGAGTTGCGACGCGAAGGGAGAGGACGGGCGCAGTGAGCTCGATGCGGCCAAGAGAAGCCCGTGACGCTCAGGCGAACAGCTTCGCCGATCGCTACAACACCCCACTGGCTGATGACTTCGGCTGGGACTCCCTGGGCAAGTTCATCTCTGTCGCCTTGAACGAGATCCTCTCGACACCTGCCTTCCATGTGCTCATCTTCCTGGTGGCGGGGCTCCACTCGCATGAGTTCTCGCTGTCTGAGACACCGCTGCAGCCTGGCAGACTCGACCGGAAGGCATGGTCGCACCTGGGCTTCCTGTTCGACATGTCCCTGGGTCTAGACGCGACCAATCTGGTCTACAACATGCTCTGGGCAGCCACAGTGTGGTCACTCGGCCTTGGCACTCCCTGGAGGACGCAGACCACGCAGTGTGCAACGACTCCCTCCCCCCGGTGCCGCACGTCAAGGGCAGACGTGCGACGCTCTGCGGTCGGCGCCAGTGCACTCCCAAGGGACTGTTCCGGCAGGTTCCCCAGGCGTGGAGTGCAACAACCAGGGATTGCTGCAGACACAGGAAGCACCCTGGCATTGATGGCCTGCAGGAGATCGTGCGTAACGCCTCCGTCGATCCAACCTGGGTCAAACTCCGGGAAGAGATCAAGGACTCAGATGGCCTCCCCATGAAGTCTTGCAAGACCCGCTCGCTCTTGGTGGTCATGATGTTAATGCTCCGCGAGCCGCGCGTGTTCTTGTGGCCGTTCCCTCACGCCGAACAGGCTGGGGACTTGATTGAAGCCATCCTGGGTTTCTGTGTCCCGCGGCAGGAAGCGCATCGAGGGTTCCGGCAGGCCTTCGCGAGCACCTGGGGCCTCGCGCTGCAGGATCTGGCCGATCTTCACGGCCGCATCATGGCAATCCTGCCCCACATCTCCGAGCTCGTTGCGGTGGCGCACCACCACCCCGAAGCACAGGCATCTGGCTGCCCACGGACCTGGAGTGAGATGGACAGGCATGACTTCCAGCTGAAGGCCCCGATGCTCGTCCTCGAGAAGATCGTCCCAGCCGCCTCACTGGCCCCCCTGGGTGCGCACCACTGCTCCGTGTGCGCGCTGCACACCGCGCTTGCTGGCTCGGACGCCTCCCTGGGCGACGACGACCGGGGTGCTGGGCTCGCCTACATCGGCGGCGGATTCGCGCTCTCCAACACCGATCTGGACGCCCCCGTGCCGTCTGCCCCTGCTCCAGGTTCCAAGCAGGACCCTCCGCACATCTCCGACGACAGGCTGATTGCTGAGCAGAAGCATGGCAGGTTCATGTGCGACAGATGCGGCAAGGATCATCTACGCTCCACAGACGGTACATGGATCTCGGACGATGCACGCCTGATGGTAGCGCAGAACTGGCCCCAGGCCTACCTCGACGGTACAAACATGGGATGGCACTGCGAGATCTGCTGGATCCGACACCTGGAGGAAGAGGGCATCCCAGCACCAACTTGTGCAACAGTCGCGGATAAGGTCAAGGAGTACGAACATTGGAGGACAGGTGGCGCAAGTGACAGGAAGGCGGTTGCCCTCCCCTCCCTGGGTCATCTCCCACTTGGCTTCGGATGCAGCGCCCAATCGGACACGAGGACACTGGCGGATCTCATCATGACGCCGACGGGCATGCACATCCCCACGCGCGCCAACACCGCTATCCCCATCCTCCGGGTCAGAGATGAGCGGTTCGGCCTCAAAGCTGCGGAGAACAAGGTCTACTCAGCTCGGTGCGACACATGCCCCCCAGGGGCACCGCTCCTAGTCTGGAAGATTGGAGCACCTCCCCTGGGCTGCTTCATATGGAAGCCAAAGGAAGGAGTGGGTGTGCCCGAGCAAGCCGGGCTGCCTCCCATCGAGCGGCGAGCCATAGCCTGGTGGGAGCGCGACTGGAACGCCACGTGGTGCTGCCGGCGGTGCCTGGTCACCATCTGGAACATCGGGCCCGCGACCCTGGACCACATCATTGGGAGAGACTACAGGGCACTTTATCCAGCTGAGGCCCCTGTCCTGCCAACGCTCAATAGCCAGATTGTGGCGGATGCGCCAGTGGACATTCTCAGCACCCTTCCCTGGATGGGCGCTGACGCCAAGGCCCCAGATCGCTTCACCAAGACAGGAGCGGCAAACCTCCCTGGGTCCAGCGCCTCGGGAACAGCTGCTCCCGTGGCCGAGCAGGCCCCCGGGACTCTCTCGCAGCTCATGGAGCTCCTGCCGGAGCTGCCAGTCCCTCAGTGGCCGCTCCTGGACAGCAGGGACGTCACCAACCCCGCGCTCAGGCCAGACGACCCCAGGAGTGGGTCTGGCAACGGAGACGCGGTCGCTCAGCAGCTCCTCGTGACCTACCTCCGGGACTTCCACCCTGGATTGGACTACATGTGGCGGCATCTCTGTCACGGCCATTGCGACGATAACATCCCAGAGCCTAAAAAGGAGGAAGCCTCTTGGCCAGGCAGTCGGTTGACGAGGTTTCTCAGGGCGGCGTGCGGCGACAACATCCCGAAGGATTGCTCCCCGCTCAACCAGCCCTGGGCAGGCAAGCGGCTGGCCGCCGCACGAGTCGTCTCCCACCTCACCAACGGCGAGAAACACAAAGAGGCCTGGGAGCGGCACGTCTCGACCCTCGCCCCGGAGAGTGGCCTCGACCCAGTCAGACACGAGATGGGCACGCTGACGAGCTCCCTGCTCAGCCTCAGTGTCGATGCCCTGGCTTCGACAACCATCACCTCCCTGGCGGAGTCGCACGTGCAGGCCATGAGCGAGGACATGCCCGGCAACGCGGCAGGGCGCCCTCCGGCACAGTGGCTGGGCCCCAAGCTCGAAGCTCCAGCAAGACCCGAGGGGGGCACCTCCACAGCGGTTGGTGCAGACAACTCCCTGGGTACGAAGGACGCCGAAATGGGTGCTGGAGACGCGAAGGTGCCTGGCCTAGCTGCCAAAGAGGAGGACGACGAAGACGAGGTTCCTGTTACTGAGCGAGCGGATTCGGCCGACTTTGGAAGCCCCCGCGAGCCTCCTCCCCCTGATGACTGCGCGGACCCGGCCGCTGGCCCCGCTGAAGATGATGGCCCTGGCGCCAGGCCGCCACAGCAAAGCCCAACGGCAGAGCGCATGGAACCCAGCTCCGACGACGACCCCGTGGCCGCCTGGGGTCGCACAGCCACCACCGAGCAGAACGCCAGTGGTTCCAGCGGGCCAGGTCAAGATGAAGCCGCGCGAGAGAGAGGCACAGCGCAGGACCGCCGCCCCCCACTACGCAACCCACAGACACCAGACCGCAGGCGTGCCTACTCTGGCGCAGCGGGACGACACGCTCTCAACCAGCTGACCGACGCCCACGGAGGCCCCATGTACAGGGCCTGGTTGGGCTCCGTGGACTTGGAGCGCCGCGGAGATACGCCCGCCAAGCGCATCACCAGACACCAAGTGGACTTGGGTGGAGTATTCTGCGCCCTTTGGTCGGCCTACACAGAAGGCATCCGGATCCCTGGGTGCAAGGATCCCAAGTCAGACCCGAAGCTGCACACGGACCAGAACATCAACAAGTTCTTGGATGACTGGAAGCGCTGTGGATACGATGCCTACGCGATGGACAAGAAGTATAACTTCCGCATCGACTGGGCAACGGCACGGTCCGAATACATGCGCCACACCAGGACCGACGGCACGGGCAAGGGCAGCCACCAGCAGAGCAGCTGGTATGACCGGGCTTGGAGCTCCTGGGACGCTTGGGACAACTGGCAGAGTGGCTGGAGCTCTGGCTGGCACGACGACCAGTGGCAGTCAGGAGGCATGCGCGGTGGCGGCAGGCCAGACGATCGTGGCGAGAAGAGACAATGGTGGGGCGACTGAGCCCCCCCCCATCCCCAAGAGATTCAGGTGCAGCGTCCGATTACCACACTCTGTGCAGCCTTCAGCTTCCTCCCTGGGTTACGTTTCATATACTCGTGTGGCGGCCTTCAGCCGCCCTCCCTGGTACGCGCACTTCCTGCCTTCGGACCCAATGGTTACCAGCAGTACTGTCGACATGACTGCGCTGGGGCGTGTTGCGTGCAGGCCATAGTTGGCCCCTGGCCCCGCTGTAGTTGTTTTCACCTCTGGCCCTGTCGGACTTCGTCCCCCCGGCCTCGCGGCTCTGTGACCGACGCACAGATGGCTTCGCCTCGTCGCTGTCCAGAACCGCACTCTCACTCCCTGGGTTTCTTTAAGGTACAGCGGCCTTCAGCTGCTCTTCTCTGCTATTCCCTGGGAGCGACCTTGGGCGGGCGGCGTCCCGACAGCGGGTTTCGAACGCATGACCAGATGGTGCACTTCTGAGCCGTTGAGGTACGCCTCCGGCACGGTGGCGCGGTGTGCCCACCCGTAAGGACGTTGTTGCCGCGCCCGGACGCAGGGGCGCAGTTGCGCACCCACTTGCGCGCATCGGCCACAGCGTTGCCGCGGGTGGCCAGCGGACTGAGCCTATACCTGTGCCTAGTGCGTACGCCTGCTTCCTTTGTTGGCCGCCAGTTCCTGTTGCCCGGACTGGCATCATCCCATCGTCACTCCCCCGCTCTACCTGGATGAGCGGCCCTTAGCTCGCTGGGCTTCTTCGTGACCACTGGCTGTTGCTTCGGCTGCAGCTGGTAAGCGGCAGCACAGCTTTCCCAGAGCGCCGTCTTCTTACACTTCACTATGGTACGCCAGGGTACCAAGGATAGGCGTGGCTCTGTGTATGCTTGTCACGTTAGGTGCTCCCTGGTACGCGTTCCTGCTCTTATCTTTGGTTGCTAGTCGCCTGCGACTTGTGCCTGGTAGAAGATTGGGACAGTTGCACCTTCCGCATAGCGTCACATCATGTTACCTGATGGCTCGCTTGCGAACGCATCTCTGTTCGAGGTTGTCTTCCCGGGCCTGACGTGCCTTGTTCGGTTACAGACACCACGAATTTCGCGCCATTTTGGCTGCGTTGGTGCGTACTCTCAAGCTGCGACGGTTCGCTGGCGCTGTCAGAGTCCAACCTTTCCCTACGGTATGCAGTCAGGCGACAGCTTGCGCGTCTCTCGGACGCTTTTGCTTGAGCATGGTTCAGACACCCTGGGACCCTATGGTACGCCATGCGCTGCGCCGAGGTTTGCAGTCTCCCTACGGTTCAGATAGTCTACCCAAGCGGCGTACTGCTTGGCCAAGGCCTCAGACACCTTGGGTTTTTTGCATCGCGCCATTTTTGCAGCGTAGTTACGGACTCCCTGGGTGCAGGTCCCTGGGCGTCAGACGCCCTGGGTTGCAGCACCCTTGCGCCCGCCGCCCCGGCGCCGGCCGCGGCCCGCGCGCGCGTCCGGCCAATTAGTTTCGGCCGCAGCCCGACCGTTACTCGCCGCCGCTGGCGCTTCCGCCCGCGGCTGTATAAAAAAAAAAATATCCCCCACCCGTATGCCCGGCGTCCGACCTGATTCGTGCGCCCGCGTACCAAAAATTACCACCACTCACCCATCCAGAAACGATGCCGAGGCGAGTCACCTTGGCCAGGACAGTGTAGAGGCCTGATCAGATTCACGACGAGGACGAGAACGAGAACGAGAACAAAGTGGGTGGCCGAGGAGCATGACGAGGATTTGGACGAGGAGGCAGACGATGAGGAAGATGGAGGGCGAGAAGGGGGACGAGGAGGAGGACAAAGAAGATGGCGTGGAGGAGTAGGAGGGCGAGGAGGAAGCGGAAGAGGAGGATGCGGAGGAGGAGGAGGACAAAGACTCTGGCAGCCGTCTTGGGTTCTTTTGGAGGACCCCTTAGGGTCGTCGTATGGCTTTCTCGCCGCCCTCTTGGGGCCCCGACGCCGGACTGTCGCCCTACTCTCTTTGGAATTGACGCCGCTCCCTGCAAGAACAACGTTCCCGCTTGAGGCTTCCTCGTTTTTCCTCAGGACGGTGCTCTTCCTCGCCGCCGACAGCCCCCGTCCCGACAAAACCACGGCTTCCGCTCGAGACGTCCTCCCTCTTTAACTCAAGGTGGTGCCTCTCATCGCCGCCGACAACCGCCGTGCGTTCCCGCTCGAGGCTTCGTTTTGTTTTACGCTGGGCTGCCGCCCTAACCTCTTCAGCATTTGCGCTGCTCCCAGCAACAACAGCGGCCCTGCTCGGGACTCCCTCCCTTTCTATTCAGGGCCAGGTCCTTGCCTCGCCGCCGACAGCCCCCATGTCCAGCAAGGCGATTCTTTCGCTCGATATTTCCTTGTGCTTCGCCCTTGGCTAGGGCTCCACTGGCGGTCTCGCATCGGCGCAGCAAGGCGCGGGCATGCGTTTTCGAAGCGGGATATGCTGAACTTTTCATTGGGCGGGTGATCTGGGAGTGGAAAAGCACGCACCCCGCTATAAAACAATAGCCCCCCACGATGGGGATGTGTATCATGATGGTCGCATGCTTCGTGTGGAAACATCTCGCATGAGGGTGATATGATTGTTGTTGGCGTTGTTGTTGAAGTCTCACTTATGACGAATAATTACTGTTGGTCCCCCCCGACCGGTACACGTTGTACTTTTCGATTGAAGTGCCCCCCCCTGGGGCTCGCACCTTGTTGTTTATCAGGGAAGTCTTGAGGCTCAAACTGTGTCGTCGGCCCCTGGTTTACAACAACACCGGCTCCCGCCTGATACTTTTGCAAAATGTGTTGAAGAATCGCGCTCTCTCTTGGGACGTCCAGGCAAATTACCACCGAATCACGGCTCCCGCTTGATATTTCTTGATAGTATAGATCGCAGCATCGTTTTCTCGCTTGGGACTTACTATCGAAGCGCTTCGTTTGATCTGCCCTTCGCCCGCCTTCGGTGCCCCTCGCTGCCCGTACTGGTTCCGCGGTCGCCTTCGCTCGCTGCCCTTCGTGGCCCCGTTGCTGCCCTCAGTGGCTCCGTCGCTGCCCTTTGTGGCCCCGCATTATATGCCCTTCGTGACCCCGCTCGCACGTGCCCGTCGTGGCCCCATACGCATGCCCTTCGTAGCCCCGCTGTCGCCCTTCGTGGCCCCCTCGCTGCCCTTCGTGGCCCCTTTGCTGCCCTCAGTGACCCCGCTGTCGCCCTTTGTGGCCCCGTATACGAATGCCCTTCGTGGCCCCCGCTCGCTCGCGCCTGTCGTGGCCCCATATGCGCGCCTTTCGTGGCCCCGCTGTCGCCCTTTGTGGCCCCCTCGCTGCCCTTCGCGGCCCCGGTGCTGCCCTCAGCGGCCCCGTCGCTGCCCTCTGTGGCCTCGGATTTTGTGCCCTTCGTGGCCCAGACTGGCTTTTCTCACGATTTACGTAGGAATCGCGCTATCGCTCTAGATTTCTTCGCGATTCATGCAGGACCCACGCTTCAGCTTCAGCAACCCGCCTGGTCGACCTCGTTGCCTGGGCCCGCCTTCCCGACCTGCCCGCTATGGGTCTGTCCACCCGATCTGCCCGTCTGGTTCTACCACTTGTTTTCTGCTCCTTGCCCCCCTCCTACTTTCTCTCGTGCTTGATGTGTGCCCCTCTTGTTTTTACCCGTCCTTTCTTCCCCTGTTTTAGGGGCTGCACTAAACACACGCGGCAGGCAAGGAAGGTACATCCCCAAGGGGGCACGATCGAAGACGACGAGGGCGGGTACCGAGGGTTTGGGATACACGTATTGGTTAGCACGTGAGCAGATGGGAGCGAACAGTCTTAAAATGATTGTGGAACTTTTATTTCTGAAGAACAATTATTGTAGATCCCCCCTCGCCGGTGCATGCTGTTTTCCTCAATCAAAGTGTGCCCCTCGACGCTCGCACTTGGTTTTTTGACAAGGAAAGTCTTCGTGCTCAAACTGTGCCCCTGGCCCCCCGGATTACAACAACGGCTCGACTTCCTCCAAATTTACTAAGGACCCCCGCTCCTGAGACTTCCTCACAATTTACTCAGGATCGGTGCTCCCGCCTGTGACTTCCTCGCAATTTAGTCAAGACCCTCGGTCTCATTTGAGACTTCCTCACAATTTACTCAGGAAAGGCGCTCCCGCTTGAGACTTCCTCGCAATTGAGTCAAGGGTTCCTTGCAATTTAATCAAGACCCCCGCTCCCGCTAGAGAACCCCTCACATTGTATTCAGGAATTGCGCTTTCGCCTGTGACTTCCATGCAAGTTATTCAGAAATCTCGCTTTCGACGCTCAGGAAGCACGCTGGGCCAAGGACGCCGTTACAATTTACTTAGTAATCGCGTTCTCGCCATACTGAGGCATCCCGCTTGAATGTCCCACCCGCCCGACCCGCCCGTCAGGGGATCGCCCGCCCGTCGTGGGCTCCCGCCCGAGACTTCCTTCAGGAACGGCGCTTTCGCATAGGAATTCCTCGAACGTTCACGCTCATACCTTCCTGCTCCTCCTCCCTCTCCCGCCTCCCTCCTCTCCTCCCTTCGTCTCTCCCTCCTCTCTTCCCTCTCCTTATGCCTCTCTGCCCTATCCCCTTTCCCTCCTCGCCCTCCTCCCTTCTCCCTCCCCTCTCTCCTGCCTCCTCCCTCCCCCTCTCTTTCTTTTTTTTTCCTCTCTCTCTCTCTCACCCCTCTTTTTTTGTTTCTCTCTCTCTCTCTCTCTTTTCCCCTACCTCTTTTATATGTCTCTCTCGCTCGCTCTCTCTCTCTCTCTCTCTCTCTCTCTTTCTGCCTCTAATCAACCGGCCCCCTCTGGGCTCCTTCTCTTCTGGCGTTTTCCCTCTTCCTTCGTTCCTCCCCCTCCCTTCCTCCCATTCTTTCTCGTTCTCCCCCTCCTCTTTTTGCAGGGCCCACACCGATCCCAATGGCGGCCACATGTACGCCCACGAAGGATTATCCGCCCGTTCAGGTTCGCCCGCCTGTCTAAGCCCGCCGCCTCCCGCAAAGAGAAATAATCCCTCAAAGGGGGTGTGATCGAAGACAAAGGGCGGGTATCGAGGGTGTGGGGAACTCGTTTTGAATGACACACGGGCAAGTAAGAGCGAACAGTCTTAGAATGATTGTTGTTGTTGCTGCTGTTGCTGTTGTTGCTGTTGTTGTTGTTGCTGCTGTTGTTGTTGAGTGTTAATTACTGAACAATTATCCCCCAGGCGCCCTGGCGCACTCGCCTCGGCGCCGGCGACATTTTTATTGAAAATGAAGCTCACGCTCGAGCGGTTTTGTGGGGGGCGCCAAAACGGGCCCCCCAACAACAACAACGCTCCCGCTCGAGAGTTCTTTCCTTTCCACTTAGGGCCGGTGCTCTTGCTCGCCGCCGAAAGCCGGCGTCCCAACAAAACCAGAGCTCCCACTCGAGACTCCTTTCCGTTTCACTTTGGGCTGGCGCCCTACTCTTTCTCTCATTGGATTGGCGCCGCACCCAGCAACAACAATGTTCCCGCTCGAGACGTCCTCACGTTTCTATTCGAGGCGGTGCTCCTACTCGCCGCCGAAAACCGCCGCCCCGACAAAACAAGAGGTCCCGCCCGAGACTCCCTCCCGTTTTACTTGGACTGGCGCCCTACTGTGTTTTGACTTGGCGCCGCCCCCAGCAGGAACAACGCTCCCGCTCGAGCCTCCCTTTTTTTTTTGTCCTCCGGATGGTGCTGTTCCTCGCCGCCGACAGCACCCGTGCCGACAAAAACCACGGCTCCCGCTCGAGCCCCCCCCCCCCATTTTTACTCAAGGCGGTGCTCGTCCTCGCTGCGGAAAATCGCCGCTCCGACAAAACCAGCGCTCCCGCCCGAGGCCCCCCTCTTTTTGTTACGCTGGACTAGCGCCCTACTCTCGTCAGCATTGGCGCCGCTCCCAGCAACAACGGCGGCCCTGCTCGAGACGTCCTCTCTTTCTATTCAAGGCCAGGCCCTTGCCTCGCCGCCGACAGCCCCCATCCCCACCGAGGCAATCCTGTCGCTCGATGCTTCTTTGTGCTTTACCCTTGGCTGGGGCTCCACTGGCGGTCTCACATCGGTGCAGCAAGGCGAAGGCATGTGTTTTCGAGGCGGGATGGGTTGAAATTCCTCATTGGACGGGAGATCTGTGAATGGGAAAATGGACCCCGCTATAAAACATTAGTTCACCATGGTGCGGAGTATGATCATGATGGTCGCATTTGTCTTCGTGTGGCAACTTCGCGCATGAGGGTGAAATTATTGTTGTTGTTGCCAACGAATGTAAATTTCTCAGCAATTATCAGTATTATTATTACTATTATTATTATTCTTATTATTATTATTATTATTATTTTCATCATGATTCTTGGACCCCCCAGGCGCTTTGGCGGTCTCGCCTCGGCGCCGGTTACATTGTCGTCTAAAATGAAGCTCGCGCTCGAGCGTTGTGGGGGGGCGCCAAAACCGGCTCCCCAACAACAACAACAACAACGCTCCCGCTCGAGACTTCCTCCTTTCTTACTCAGGGCCCGTGCTCTTGCTCGCCGCCGAAAGCCGGCGTCCCAACAAATCCAGTGCTCCCACTCGAGATTTCCTCCCGTCTTACTTTGGACTGGTGCACTACTCCATCGGCGCCGCCCCCAGCAACAGCAACGCCCCCGCTCGAGACACCCTCCTTTTTTTTTTACTCAAGGCGGTGCTCCTCCTCGCCGCCGAAAAACCGCCGTCCCAACAAAACCAACGCTCCCGCCCGAGACTCCCTCTTGTTTTACTTGGACTGGCGCCCTGCTCTCTTTTGAATTGGCGCCGCTCCCAGCAAGAACAACGCTCCCGCTCGAGGCTTCCGACCGTCTTGCTCAAGGAGGTGTTCCTCCTCGCCGCCGACAGCCGCCGTCCCGACGAAACCAGCGCTCCCGCTCGAGACTTCGTTCTGTTTTAAGCTGGACTAGCGCCCTACTCTCTTCAGCATTGGCGCCGCTCACAGCAACAACGGCGGCCCTGCTCGAGACTCCCTCTCTTTCTATTCAAGGCCAGGCCCTTGCCTCGCCGCCGACAGCCCCCATCCCCACCGAGGCAATCCTGTCGCTCGATACTTCCTTGTGCTTTACCCTTGGCTGGGGCTCCACTGGTGATCTCGCATCGGCGCAGCAAGGCGCGGGTATGTGTTAACGAGGCGGGATAGGTTGAAATTCTTCGGAGGTGGTGTTTGCAAGACCTCGTTGGGCGGGTGATCCCGGAATGGGAATCACGCACCCCGCTAGAAAGCAAGAGTCCCCCATGAAGGGGATGGTTATCGTGATTGTCGCATTTTACGCGTGGAAAGGAGGGTAACATGTTTGTTGTTGTTGTTGTTGTTGTTGTTGTTCTTGTGGGTGGTGCTGTTGTTGTTGTTGTTGTTGTTGATGATGTTGTTGTTGTTGCTGTTGCTGTTTTTGTTGTTGTTGCTGTTGTTGTTGTCGTGTTTGGTTGTGGGTGTGGTTGTCGTTCTGGTTGTTGCTGTTCTCGCGAGAGATGTCACTGCGAATAATGCAGGTGTCAAGCTTCAGCAGCCCGCATGCTCGAGCTGGCAGCATGGGCCTGCCTTGCCGTCCCGCCTAGAGTTGACCCTTCCGATTTGCCTGTTTGGTTATGCCACGTGTTTTTGGCTCCCAGACCCCTGGCTAATCTCTCTCCTGCTCCATCCTTCTCCCTCTTCCCTTCCATCCGTCCTCTCTGCCCCTGGTTTATTTGGGGCTGCGCTGAATACACGTGGCAGCTAAGGAAGATACACCTCCATGGGGGCACGATCGAAGATGAAACAATGCGGGTGCCGAGGGTTTTGGGGGCGCACGTGCTGAATAGCACGCGAGCAGATAGGAGCAAGCAGTCTTACACTTGTTGTTGCTGCTGCTGCTGTTGTTGTTGCTGTTGTTGTTGTTGAAGTTGTTGTTGTAGTTGCAAGCCGTGGGCTGCTAGGGGCACAGCTTGAGCCCCACGATTTTCCCCTTTTACCGAAACCAGGGTGCGAGATCCAGGGGAGGCACTTGAATCGAACATCACAGCGGACACCGGGGAGGGCTGATGAACATTAATTTTTACCTTATCAGAACGAAGGAGAAGTCAACAACGTAACAATCCATGGAATACGACTTGGGCCGCGCAGCCAGGGACAGAGAATGACCCTTTGGCCACATCACTTTGATGTTCCTCGCACGTGCGTGGAGGACGGCGTCCACAAGTAGCTCCAAAAGGGGCCCGAATGTGCCCTTTGAGGGCCCTTTTCTTCAGCCCCCCATTTAGGCCACCCCCCCTTTATAGCCACCCACCCGAGATGTTCCTCGCCCGTGCGCGGAGGACGACGTCCACAGAAAGGGGCAGGGCGCAGCGGAGGCGCCTCCCGAGAAGAAAGGCTGGTGCGCGCCCTGCGGCTGCTCCTCGGGCAAGGCCGCGGCGGAGCCCGGCCGCAGGTGAGACCTCTCGCGGGGAGCCGCTCTGCCGGGCGCCGCGCCTCAAAGCGGGCTCGGTGCCCGCGGCAGAGCGGCGGCTGGCGCCGCGGAGCCCTGCCACAAGCGCGCTCCGCGGCCCCGGCCGGCCTACGCCAACATCCAGGCCTCCCAGATGGGGTCGGAGTAGATCGGGCCGGAGGATCGCGCTGCATCGCCGACCCATCGGCGATGCATTGGCGATGCGGCTCGATGAGGGGCACTATTTTCCCCACGCCGACGTCTCCGATTCATCGTCGACGTCGCCGGTGCATCGCTGATGCATCGCCGATGTATCGCCGATGCATCGCCGAGCGATGCGGCGAGTTTCTCCGACCCCATCTACTCAGACCCCATCTAGGAGGCCTCTAGAACAGTCGAGGGAGAAGAAGCAGTGGCATAAGCACCAGCTTTTGGGTGGTCCGCGCCGGGGGCGGTGCCGGAGGCACCGCCAGGGGCTTCCAGCGCCGATCAAGGCAAGCCGCGCGGTCTTCCGAAATTGTATGTTTATCTTGCTCTTCCTCGGAGCAAGCGGGCCCGCGGCGAGTGGCCGATGTGCAGGTGGCGCGCTGTAGCGCAACGTGCGCCCCAGGGGCACAGCGGCGGCTGGCGCGCGCGTGCTGACCTCGGGTGCGGCACACGGCTTTGGGCCTCGCCGCGCCAGGGGGATGCGGCTGGAACATGCCGCCAGTCTGCACGCGGCGTGCGCGCTCGGAGTCATGGTCGG
Organism: Prorocentrum cordatum; assembly: GCA_963575745.1. Lineage (NCBI taxonomy): Eukaryota > Dinophyceae > Prorocentrales > Prorocentraceae > Prorocentrum > Prorocentrum cordatum. The sequence continues at coordinate 1,390,287 of CAUYUJ010001113.1, read as the reverse complement.
CCGAACAGGGCATGCTGCAGGCTGTGCATCTCAAAGCAGTGCACCACGTGGCGGAATTCAAGCTGTCGGGATATGTTATATATCCACTGCCAGCCTGGCACGGCTTAGGACACCAGGTCGCAGCGCCCAGAGTTCCATCCCATCTTCATTGCCCGGATGACAAAGAATATTCAAACCAGAAGGACGGAGCGTGGCTGCACTGCACCACCCAGTATTGGAGGGAATCTCAGGAGTGGCCTCCAGAATGTACCATGTGGCAGTCGGCAGCCCCTGTAGTCTCTCAATTCGCTTTTCGGACTTCCTGTCGGGCAGACATCACGCCCTAAGTTCACTCTTCCAGGGCTCATTTCGACTCCTCCGATTCGTTTTGATTTGACGTCGATGGCTTCCGATTCCGATTCGATTCGATTGCAGATTCGACTTATCCCGACTCGGCTGCCGATTTCCGCCGATCCGATGAGTTTTGACCGCCGATCCGACTTATCGATTCGATTCTGGGCTCTCCTGCCTTTCTCTCGCACTCACCTCCCCGCCCAGCGCTGACTCTTCAATACTCCACACTCCACCCGCTGGCCCTCCTCGGCACCACCGCCACACCGTGCTGCCACTCACCTTTGTTTTGCTGTGGCCTTAAGTCGGGTCTGTCCCCTGTACAGGAGGACTCTTCAGAAGTAGTCCAAAATAAGTTGTCTGGGGTCGTTGTTTTCAGTATGTTTGTCTACGTTTGAGCATCGTTGGGCTATGTTTTTTCCTCCCAAATCTGCCTGTAGGAGGACATGGCCGGCCTAACTCATAGCCTGGCCGCCGCAGAACTGCTTGTCGTCAGCGCAATCGTCCGCCACCAGCCCTTTGGCATCGCTCAGCTCCTGGGTGTCTCGACCCGTCCTTCCCCCAGGGCAGGCTCGTCACCCCGTGGTCGCTCTCTGGACCTCCCCCCCCCGAGGCAGGGAGGCGTGTCTCCCTGAGGCCGGAAAGACGGAAAGCCAGCCGGCCCATTCGTCGTGGGCCCGAAACACCACCCAGGGGGCCGAAAGCCACCAGCAAACACAGCCGGTCCATTGTTTTGCGCCGCCCGCCGACCGCCGACGACTTGAAGGCAGCCCGCCGGTGGTCTGCAGGACGAGGAGGACGAGGAGGAGCAGGAGGAGGAGGAGGACGAGGAGGTGGCGGAAGGAGGAGGAAGGGGAGGAGGAGGAGGAGGATGAGGAGGAGGAGGAGGAGAAGCAGGAGGAGGAGGAGGAGGAGG